>CM076572.1:522156868-522700324 GCA_034641835.2 Pinus albicaulis | reverse complement strand
ATCTACAAATCAATCTCGATGTGATAGGAGAAAAGAATTCTAGTACCGAAAATGATAAATATAATATGTCACAATGTATACGCTACTTTTGTGAAGGGAACCCGCGTATACATTCAAGGTCAAGGTATACGTTAGCTTTTATGAGATGAGTTGTGTATAAGCACGCTGGGTGTTTTAATGCTCCAAGTCGTGTATGCCCTTTTGCGCTCTAAAATTATGATACCAAGGGGCATTACCATGGTATTGGCCCATTGTATTGAGCGCTAGATTATCTAATTGATCCCGTCCATGAATACCATCGGAGGTTGAGTGGTTTTGACTCATGGTATTGAAAAAGGCTAATCTATATAAGGAGAAGAAGATCATTGTGCAAAGTATGCAAGATGTCGGGGTTTGAATGAATACTTCTCTCTGAAGTATATCTGTATGGAATGAGTAATAGTTTAATGATAGATCTGAATCTGTGATGCAACTATGACGAAATGATGAAGAAGGCTATGTAGATCTGAAATGTATTTGTATCTTCTAGATCTGTTTATGAAATTTCTAGATCTGAAATGAGGCGAGCATCTGTCTAATGTGAAGGGTTAAATCTGAATTGAATATCTGATCGGAAGAAGAATGCTACTCTATAATGTCTGAAGATCTATACGCTGGTTTGGAACAGCGAAAACGCGTATATACATGGATTTGATAAAGAGAAAGCGCGTATGTGTTGTGAAGTTAGTTCTGAAGTTTGTGTAGATGTATACGCAGGTTTATGTGAATGGAAGCGCGTATATACGCGATATTAGTGAAAGGAAAGCGCGTATGAAAAGCTAGGGTTTGCTGAAGTCTGAAGTATAAAATGTCTGATCTGTTCTGTTGTGTTATTGTTATCTGTTGATGATAAATTATTCTGATCTGGGTTGTCTGAATTGTTAAGTTTGAGCTTAAATGTGTGGAGTGGGTCCAGTCTGAAAATATGATGAAACGTGGCCTGCAAGTTGTGCTCTATTGAAGTTGTTGGATCCAGTGTGAAAATTGATGAAACGTGGTCCATGGTGGTGCTGAGGGTTGTAGGCTTCAGTCAGGGGGTTGTAGCTCCCTTCCAGGAGAGGCTGGTAAACGAGAGCAGGGGGTCGTAGTTCCCTTCCAGGAGAGGCTGGTAAACGAGAGCAGGGGGTCGTATCTCCCTTCCAGGAGAGGCTGGTAAACGAGCGCAGGTGGGTGCCTGCGTACTGGTATGAGTCTGCGCCAGTACATTGTTGTAAGATGTTTTCTTTATAATAAAATATTGAAGGCTGAGACAATGGCAGCAGTGGTTTTCTCCCGACTTGGGTTTCCAACTAAAAATCTTGGTGTTCATGTGTGATGCTTATGTGTGATGATTCATTCTGTTCTTACTGCACATGTTTATTGTTTACTGAACATCTAACGAATGAATGATGGAATGATATAAGTGAAGAATTAATGGCATAATTGGATCTCTGTGTATACGCAAGTTTTATGAAGGATATACACGTGTATACGGTAGTTGGCTTCAGCGAAGTAGCGTATGGGTTTTAGTGAATGGAAAAGTAAAAAATTTTTAGTTTTCCCTAAATACTGATTCACCCCCCCCCCCCCCCTCTCAGTATTTTTCCTAACAATTGGAATCAGAGCAGGTCCTTCTGCAGAAGCTTGATTTCTTGAAGGAGATCCGTCGCAATGGGAAGTCATGAAGGAGTAATGTCTATAAGGCCACCTCTATTCAAAGGAGATAATCTACTATTCTGGAAGATACGAACAAAAGCATATCTACAAAGTCTTGGTGCAGAAGTATAGGCAATCGTAGAAGAAGGTTATCAGTATCCGGCAAGTATTCCTACTGATGCAGCAGAAAGGAAGAAATATGAAATCAATGCCAAAGCCATGAATGTCTTATTAGGAAGCATGTCTGAACCATAATTTGCTAAATTGATGCAGCTAAATTCAGCAAAGGAAATATGGGACAAAATCATTTTGAGCTATGAACGAGATACAAAGGTAAGAACATCAATGTGGGAGTCACTTGTTCTCCAAATGAGATTCAAGTGTACACTAGTCTCTTCCATGAATTCAGTGATGTTTTCTCATGGTCTTATGAAGATATGTCTTGAATTGATCCCTTTATTATCGTGCATGAAATTCCGACCTATCCTGGTGCGAAGCTTGTGCACTAGCGTCTGCATCCAGTGCATCCTCGGAAAGCCGCTACTATAAAAGCTGAAGTTGAGAAACTTCTTAAAGCAGATTTAATATATCCGATCCCTCTAAGAGAATGGGTTTCCAACATTTTCCCTGTGGATAAGAAGCAGAGCACAATCCGAGTCTGTGTTGACTATCGAGATATCAATTGAGCTTGCCCTAAGGACAACTATCCCACCCCCTTTATCGATCAGATCATTGACGATTGTGTAGGGAGTGAGATATTTTCCCTTATGGACGTCTTCTCAGGTTATAATCAAATCAATATCATTCCATCCGACCAACATAAGACCGCTTTCATTTGTCCGTGGGGAACATTTGCCTATAAGAAGCTCTCTTTCGGCTTAAAAAATGTTGGGGCTACCTTCCAGCATGCCATGTCTTACGCCTTTCACGACATATCTAATGTTTTTCAGTCGTATCTGGATGAACTTCTGGCTCATTTAGGTCTGCGCAAAGACCATCTGGAACATCTTCGCCAAATTTATCTCCACCGCAACGTTACAACATCAAGCTTAATCCTCAAAAGTGCATCTTCTGCGTCAACTCTGGTCGGCTTTTAGGATTCATTGTCTCTAAGGATGGAATTCACCTTGACCCTATCAAGGTTGAGGCTATCATTAATCTCCCATCCAAATCCTCATTGCATCAGTTTCTGAGTCTTCAATGGAAAGCGAATTTCTTACGTCGTTTTATCCCGAACTATGCGGAGGTAGCCAGAGGGTTTACGCTATTTCTAATGCAGGATGTCACTTTTTGTTGGGATGAGATTGCTCAGCAATATTTCGATAACCTTAAGACATTGCTTGTCAATGCTCCATTAATACACCCTCCAAATTATCATCGCAACTTTACCCTCTATTTGGATGCCGCATTCAGTACGATTGCCATGGTTCTGGTATAGGATGATGATGATGATAACAAAAACGTGGTTTATTATCTATCTCGGAACCTCCTCAGCACTAAAACACATTATGCCCACGTTGAGAAGTTGATGCTGGTTGTGGTCTAGGCCATTCAACGATTTCACCATTACATCCTATTATGGACAGTAACCGTGATTTCCTGACTGCAACACCATGACTTACATTTTGTCTCTACAATTGCTAGGGGGCAAGTACTGAAATTGGATTGTGATCCTCCAAGAGTTCTATTTGGAGTTCACTATTGCCAAATCGAAGAAGTCACTAGTGTTTTTTTATCTCATTTGTTCTCTCCCTATCGAATTTGTTCTATCTCAATCCGAGGATCATATCCAGGACAAAACTCTCTTCTCAATTAGCACTCTCGATCCATGGTATGGTGATATCATCATGTACCTCTAGACATCTAACTTCCAGTCTGAGTTAACGAAGGATGCTCGATGTTGTGTTTGACACCAGTCACAACCATATCACATTGTCAGAGATACCCTATATCGGGTCGGATTCGATTCTGTACTCCATCAGTGTTTGACCTTAAAAGAGGCCGAGAAAATTCTAAATGACTGTCATAATGGCTCCTGTGGCAGTCACATGTCCGGTTATTCTACCGCACATAATATCCTTCATGTGGACTATTTCTAGCCATCTATCTTTAAATACTGTATTTTTGCAGTACGAAAGTGTCATGAGTGCCGGATATTCCAATGCAAGATGCATGTGCCGCCTCTCCCATTACATCTTGTCATTCCCATGGGCCCTTTTTCCAAATGGGGCATTGATTTTATGACGTGTAACCCTCATTCAACTCAGGGGGGGCATGCTTATATCATTGTTGTCGTAGATTATTTCACAAAGTGGGGCGAATTGATGCCTACATTGACTGTAGATGATAAGACTGCTGCAAAATTCATTTTCAACCATGTCATCACTTGTTTCGGCATTCCTCAAGCCATCATCACTGATCATGACTCTCATTTTCAGGAATATATGATGGCAGAGCTGACATCTAGGTTGGGCTTGCATCATGATAGCTCAATGCCATACTACCCTCACGAAAATGCCCAGGTTGAAGCCGTGAACAAGGTGCTTGTCACGATGCTTCAATGAACAATTGGGATACACAAATAAAGTTGGCATCTCCAATTGTTTTCAGCTCTTTGGGCCTACCAAACGTCAGTGAAGAGTGTGACTGGATTCATACCATTTCAGTTTGTGTGTGGTCTGGAAGCTACTCTTCTAGTTGAATGTGAGATCCCTTCACTAAAATTGGCTGTGGAATTACTGCCCGATACATCCCCAGAGGAAGAACGTCTCTTATATCTCGAGAGATTGGATGAAACTCGCCACTTGGCTGCTTTGGTTATCGAGGCATAGAAAAAATGGGTTAAATCTCATTTCAATCAAATGGTTTCTTTGCACTCTTTTATCGAAGGGGACCTCGTCCTCTTGTATGATCAAGCTCATGACAAACTTGGGGCAGGAAAATTCCAACCTATGCGGCATGGGCCTTATATTGTTAAACATTTGTTGAAAAATGGGGCTTATGAGTTGATCGATTATGAAGGTATTCCTTCGGCACAGCCCAGAAATGGGTTGTACATGAAGAAATATTATGCTTGGATCATTCTTGAGTAGTATATGTACATAGGTGATTTTTCATTTTTGTGCATGTGTGGTATGGTGTGCTTTGTAAGAGGTTTTCTGCTTATTGGGTCTTCCTGATTGTGCAGATGTCTGTTACTCCTTATGTCAGTTTCATGGATGGTGCCTCCCACAGTACCAGGAACCTGTCCTCAGCAGCTTGGGTAATTTACAATCCTGCTGGTGAGTTGGTTAATTTACAAGGTGTCTATCTAGGGCCTGCTACAAATAATGTCGTGGAATATACTGCCATTTTGGAATTATTGAACGAGGTTGTTAACCTCGGTATTGACGCGTTACTTGTATATCTAGACTCACAACTTGTGGTTTTACAACTCAATGGTCATTATTCAGTTAGAAACCCATGTATTTTAAGACTGTATCTATGTATTCGTTTACTTGAAAGAAATTTTGATTACATCACATATCATAATATACCCAGATGAATGAATACACTAACACATGCAGTAGCCAACATGGTATTAGATAGACATTTATGCAATTTGTAAAAACGTCATCATATGTACGAAAGATCCATGTAAAAAATAGATGTATATATATATATCAAATGTTTGCAATGTGTGCATCATATAAAACAAAAAAATATACATGTTTGTTTAAGTTACATCTGGAGATGACATGTCTCTCAAAAATATGCAAATAAAAAGCCTAGGCAACTAATCGGCATGGTGCTTGTGGTAGCATGTCACTGCCCGCACCAATCGCCTTAGTAAGAGGTGGAGGCAACTCCGTACCCCTATGGTGTGCCTCTGATAAGCTAAAGGGACATCAGCTAGGTGAGCATAATCTAGAACCCCACGAGAAATCCCCTCTAGGTTCTGCACAAGCTTGTCCCCCTCGCCCCCCTCACCTTGAGGGTCATAAGCGAGAGGGGTCCTCCTCGCTCTTGGTGACATCTGAGTAGGCCTCTCTAGACCAACATCTGCATACATATAGGATTAGTTGTTAGAACATGCATGTATACCAAAAAATCATAAAACTCATAAAATTAAAAAGATTCTTACCAAGCTCCTCATCCTAATCCTCTCCCTCCGGGAGTGGGAGGTCCGAGTCTCCAATAAAATCTATGCTGGCGTAGGGCCAGTCCTCCACGATGATGAGATGTTGTCAGAGCCACCCAAAGAAGTCAGGCCTCCAAGACATCTATTGGCCGCCCCCTGCCCTCAGCATCAGTGCTGCCCATTGAGCCATCTGTGGCTCCCTTAGTGGCGGATCTGGGACTATGGCCTCCTGGCACTAGAAGATAGGTCGTCATTCTAGGAAGAATGACACCAAAATTTATCCATATCCAAACTATTTCAGTTTGGTCTATTTGCATTTTTTGGGTAGCTACTCTATATTCATTGTTACAACCTCTGCCTAGTTTAAAATGGTTGGGCTCATGCACTCCGAAGCAAGCAGCAGTTGCATCTTGGTGGCTTCGTGCGGTGCCTATGACCCTACAGCCAACGTAATGGTGTGTAGCACTACTCTGAGTTCTAGATTGGAGACAGTCTGGATGTCCACCTTGCCACTTCATGTTCCCTTCCGTGCTCCTGGGTACACCATGTTCATGACCATTGTCATGTTCTCTCTAGAAGGCCGTGTACTAGTCAAAATAGGGACTGCACCTGTGCGTGACAATCTGGTGATGAAATATATGTCTAACACTTTGATTTCAAGTTCTTGATCTCGAAGTCTGAACTTCTCTTGATCCTCGTCCCAGATACTGATAAAATATTGTAATAATTCGGGCTGGGCCCGGAGACATAGTGTCATAAAGAATATCTTGAGCCCGCAGTTCCTAAGAGCTCTCATACATTGTTCGTTCCCCATTGCCTACTCATGTCCTTCACTGTGCTCTCTTTCCTTCCATTAAATTACCATTTTTTCTTTCCACCTGCATCAATTTGGTCATAAACACATTGTAAGATCCCTTAGGTACTTAAAATAACAATTAAATGGCTGTATTTTTGTTAAATTTAATGGAATGATGGGTTGCACGGTTGGCATGGCTATTTTGATAACAGTCGCGCCACCTGGCATGGCCCTTGTGTGAAAAAGGGCTGGCTAGCGCAAGTCCGTGCCTGAAACCCGCGCCAACCATGAAGGCCCTAATTTTGCAATTCCTCCCCTCAAGGATGCCAAATGAAAATCAAAAGCTATGCAATATGACTTAAAAGATGGCTAATGGAAGTGAATATTACCTGAAAAATACAGAATCCAGATTAGTCCACTGGATTGTTCACAATCGTCACCTAAAGATCGCAAAGGAAATGGCTCACTATCACTATGCAAAGAGGTAAAAAAGTGAAAAGTGAACAATTTTTTACTATTGGTAATATTTATAACATTTCAAATCAAAATTAGGTTTTAAGACTTGTTTTTCTAATATTTTATTATATTTTTTTTCGAAAAATGGGTTTTACACATGTTTTTGTGCAGCGACAGGTTCTCACGTGATTAGGACGAACACATGAGTTGTATTTTTTACTTCTTCGGACTCAGTAAAAACACGAAAAAGTCACTATTGAAGTCACCTTTCAGCTCTTTTCTGACTTTCTAAAACCAAAAATATTTCCGAGTCACTTTTCATTTTGAGCTCATTAAATTGGTTGCGAAACAACATCTACCCAGTATACATTTACCTATTTTTCAGGCTGGGATAGGTTATTTACGAAAAAGGAATACCCTAGCCTATAAAACTAGGAGGTTCTCCCAGACACAGTTTTCTAACTTTTCGGATTTGTGAGACTATCTACAAAAAGGGACTATTGGAGCTTTTTTTTCTGATGTGTTTTCAAAATCTCTAAACATTAAAAGATGCCAAGTTATTCCTTTGTCAAACTCGTTAAAAATTGATGACATCGGACTCCGTTGTAATGACGTTACTTGAGTTTCTCCTTCCTAGGACTCATTAAATGTACTAGGTTGGATTTGTCCGAAGGACAAAATTACAGCACAAGCATATGCTATCCCCTTCAAGCTTGTTCAAAAAATAATTGGGGTACTCGCCAAAAATGGTGGGGGGAAATGGAACCAGTATCATAGTCGTGTCGGCATTGTGTCACTCTTGAACATGGCACTTGTTTGCATTTGTGTCGGGTTGGGACCATCTCATCTCGTTAACTGCTTGCCTTCATGGGTTTGGGTAATCTCTTTTGATTGCTCATCTGCTCTTTGCCACGTCACCATGACCTCAGATCCCTTGATGTCAAATACTACCAAACCCAATTTTGTGCCGTCGATATGTTGAAGAGAAGTTGGCCTCTACAGTTTTCAACCTCCCTCTGATTCTCTGTTGGTCTTAATTCACAAATATCATATCCCTCTGTCTCGTGTCGATGATGTGGGAAACATTATGGTCCACCTTTGATCAAGGTCACTTCCTATTGACTTCAGCTTATTATCCAGGAATCTGATCTAGAGACTCCCTTCAGGTGCCTTGGAGTTTGCATGCCTCAATGGCAGGTTCTTCGCATTCGACGCAAGGTTTTTATTATTGGCCTTCTATCGGTTGATTCTGCGGGTGTTCGATGCCAGCTCAGTGTTCACATTCCATAGATTGCACCTCTTGTACCTTGAGAGCCATCGTCATTATTGGTGGTTCCTCTTGCGTCTTTTAATGTCTTTCATTATTGGATAGTAATCAGACGATGTTATAGCATGTTTGACTTCAGCTCACATATTCACATGCTCAAACTTATACTCTGTTCAGATCGAGATGGAGCGCAGAACGCTAGATTTTCTCTGATAAACATCTAGGCGGCGTGTTCTTTGTGGATTATTATGATTTATTACATGACTCATTCGATTGGATGGCTACGACCATACCTGAGTCTACTTGTTGATCCTTATTTACTGGATGGCTGCATCCATACCTTGGATCCTAGTTATTGTACACTCTATCATAGATGGCTGCGCCCATACCACATATCATTTATCAGAGATATCATTTTTATTTGTATTTGCAGGTCTTCCAATGGCAGTGTTTTCAGTTGAGCACATTCTCATAAAGCATTTCACCCTTCCCTCTCTCTCAGACCTCATGCTTTAGGGGGCATATGTTACAAATCATTTTGTCACCGTCCCTGCAATCCCTCATCCCGTACATTACAGGACTATTCTCGTGACCTGTGAATAGTAAAATGTCCCGAAAACACCTTGATGGCATCCTTCTGCACAAGGACAAGAATTCTCCTGAAGAACATTTCCTCTGAAAAACCCTAAAAACCCATGTTTTGGCATTGGCATGGGTAGCCAGTTCATCCCTCGTGCCAATGGGGATAATGCACACTAGAGGGCATACCAACTAGCACTCTATCCTTGTTTCTCACCTGTTCCAAGCTTGTTAAGGAATGTTTTTTAAAAATAAATGGTAGATGTTTGATTCTAACAACTTCAGAATGAATCATCAGAAAGAAGTTAGGATTTTTGCCTATGAATCTCCCTGATTAGGAAGTGGTTTTCCACCTCTCATGGAACCTTCCTAAGAGATAGGAATCTATCCCATGATTATAGGGATCCCAAATTCCCTTCCTCCCTCTATAAAAGCATGCCTTCTCCCTTTACAAGCTAGTTGAATGCTTGGAAGTTGAACATTTGGGAAGGAAACTATAGCTGAGCGACTATTAAAAGCAGAGCTAAGGAGAACCCCATAAGAGAGAGAGCCTTGTCTAAATTCCCGATGAAATTTGTGAGACACACTCCACTAGAAGCCCTGCCAAAGGAGGAATGAGATGTAAAAACTTGGTTGTAATCTTTCTTTCACATTTAATATATGCTTGACTACGTTATTTGTTCCACTGTTGTATTGCTTATCTGTGTAATGAAATTTACTTCAATCCTTTTCGATTGATTGATAGTTACATGTTTGAGTTATTACATTGTATGTCATCATTAGTGCTTTGCATGTGTACAGGTGTCCGGACATGGTGAGAAAAAGGATCGTGATCTGTCAGGCTAGGAAAGCGAAGCAACACTTCTTCTTTGACGACAACAGCGTAGGACTTGAGGTAGGCTATCTATCATGGCTTTTTCTTTTATAACTAGGAATCAGTATCGTAGCATGTTTTGATTGTTGCTAGACCCACTCTAGGGCTAGTGGGATTGTCTCTGTCCACAGAGGGTATTTACCTCTCCAACACTTATCCTCACACACTTCATCCTTAGCACACTTGAATTCACTGACACTCCCTCACACACACTCTTATTCGTTCCTTTCCATGAATTTTGACCTAGTTATCCCTTGATATGCCCTGACACTCCCTAACACTCTAGTTTAGAATACATTGACATTTTCTGACATACGTTAGTATGCATTCTCATTCCTTTTCATGCCTTGACCCTCCCAAGCTATCATGACCTCACAACTACCCTTACTTAATTTGCAACTTGGGAACTCGACCAATCCCTCGCTTGACTACAAGATCTTGACCAACTTGCGGTTACTACAACTAAACTATGTTGTTGAATTGTGTAGCTTGGGAGGTACTCCACAAGCCTATTGAGATGGGTTTTTGTGAGTTTTGTCACAAAAGGATTTTTGGGAAAAGAAACCAAGAAAAGGGATTTTGGACCCAAGATGAGGTTTAAAACCTAAAATAAAATTAAAAAGGGAAATTAATATTTCCTAAGCTCTAAGTGGATAAAACATGTAAGTTCTAGAGGGTTCCTAAGAGGTCTAGGAAAAACTATTTAAGGAGGCCTTAGGATGAAGGAAAGAACGTCAAGTGAGAAGGAGCTCATTTGATCAATGGGGTGAATAGAAATGTAGTCTTAAAGAGGCCATGATCATTAGCGTTTCTAGCATTCATTAAGATGCCTCAATATTCTCTGGCATGGTTTAATATTAAATTTATTTGAGATTGATTACTGGAAAGTAGAAGAGAAGTAAAAAAGGATGATTTGGCACTTAGAATGAACTAACACTTAGAACTTGACACTTATTTCCACCTAGTGTTGTCGTGCATATCATGCCCCTCATAGAAAATGTAAATTGATCACTTATTTACCCTACTATGTGTTCATTTCCTTGTAGTTTAACTTGTTTCTCCTTTTTTTCCTTGATATTCCCTGGCATGTATTGTCACACCCTTGCATGTCTTTGAATGCCTTAGCACTTGACACATATTAGAATATTTGGCAGGCCTTTGAGCTATCTAGCACATGTTAGCATTCCCTAGCATGCCTTGGAAATCATGCCCTCACCACTAGCCTTACATTTTTTTGCGACTTGGGAACCCAATCAAGTCCTTAGCTACTGCAATTCATGTGACATTGGTCTTCTTCAACCATAAAAAATTGATCAATTGCACCCACTACAAGTAGATTGTGCCGTGTTCACCTAAGAAATGCCTATACCTCATCTTAGGCCACTCATGTACAAGCTGAAATTTACTCACTTAAGAACTTACCAAGACAAGGATCACATCTAGCCATGGCCATAAAATAACCAAGCAACATAGCTTACATAGGAAATATTTCACATGTATGTCTATTTCATATAAACAATAGAGAATTAACTGAGTGTTTGTAAGAACCAAAAGATACACAAGACACACAAGATATAAATCAGCACAAGTTGAGTGCCCCAAAACTTATACACAACAATGTACAATATGCAATTGTCTAAAATAGTTTAAAACATGACCATTCGGCCAAAGTGTGCCACATGTCATATAAAAATAACAGATAAAGGAAAAATAGTATTGTGCCCAACACAAAGTCTCCCTTTGTCTAAAACTTCTTTTTCAAGCCCCTTATCACAATTGTAGGCTTGCCTCTTGCAAATCCTATTATGAAATTCTTCTAACACACTTCATCCTTGGTAGACTTGAATTCACTGACACTCCCTAGCACACACTAATAATTTTTCATTTCCATACATTTTGACCTAGTTCTCTCCTATGATACTTTGAAACTCCTTAACAGTCCTCAACATGCATTGGCATTGTCCAACATGTGTTAACACACCTTTTCATTCCTTTGTATGTCCTAACCCTCCCTATTTATCAAGCCCTCACAACTACCCTTACTTAATTTTCAACTTGGGAACCCAAGCAAGTCCTTTCTTGACTATAGGATCTTGAAAAAGTTACGATTACTACAACTAGACTATGTTGTTGAATTGTGTAGCTTGGGAGGTACTTCTTGGAGCGGGGTTCCCTAAGATACGAATTTTGTATATTTTTGTATTAATTAGTATAACACAGGGGTTTCAGGGTGGGTCAAAGCCCCGAACGCATTTTAATGGGTCAAAGGGTAGACCTAGATTCCACAAACCATGGTTTGCGGACCACGAGATAGAATTGGCTAAGTCGATATAAATACATGATTATTTTGAGTCTACAGGTAGGCATGAATTAAGAGTGATGCTACGTGTGGAATATTAGATTTGTGTTTGGGTTATTTTGGGTAAGGACTCCTATTAGTTGTGTGCATAGAGATCCTTAGTCCTGCTGTGTTCGGACCCTGCTGGCTATGTGTGCAGGCTATGTTTTGGGTTGTAACCTAGTTTTGGATGCTAATATATGAAAATATAGTTGAAGTATATCTATGTTATCTGGATCTATTGTGTTAATGTTGATGCGAATATTTGGACTCTATTTATCACTGCGAATACATCTATGTTATCTGTTTAACGATGTGAATGTATCTATGTCATGGTATAAGCATATCACTGGAATGTTATAGATGTGTTTATGATATTATGTGTTGATAATTACTGATACGTACGTGGATGCGAACCTGTTGATTCAGATCTGGGAGTGATAGAAGATTAATTATGATTATATGCTGACTATATCTATTGAAAGCCTACAAATAACCTTACTCTGTGTAGATTTGATAGTTGCACACCGATCTTTCTTCATTACCTACTCTCTCCTAGGGTGTGGAAACCTAGTTCCAACACCTTCCCATACTGCTTCGGGTGAGACCTTGGCCTACAAAAGTGGGCATTACCGAAAGGGCTAGTAGTATTGAGGTTTATTGGAAAACCTTAACCTCGGAACCTAAGTCAAGAACCGTCAAGCCAACAAATGGTTCCGTTGCCAGGATCGGGAGAATTTCGGGAGACAGATTAGGTAATGCGAAGGGAACGTTGGAGACCTGAGGAGCTAGAAATCAAGGACTAGTTTGAAGGACATATTTGGGAATTTATGGTAAAAGAGAATCGCAACGTGAAGCTGATAGCTGAGAAGTGGAAAAATAAGTACATTTTTATTGAAGTATATGAGATTTTCTTTGTGAATTTTACACATGAACTGTAAGAGTGGCTAGACAGACTTGTCAATTTCCAGACATGTTGGACAGACGAGCGGATCATGTAGTGGATTCTAGAGTAGATCCAATAGTTGGAAAGGACTGACAATACCATCACACGTATGGTAGATCACTGGGTGGATAGCGTGCTGGGAGAATTTGTGACAGAATTCGTAGTTGATCAGTTTGTATCCTATTATGAAGTAGAGCGGAGGTTCTTTAAAGGTTTCTAGGGAAAGTTCTTGAAAACTTTGCCACTGCTAATTAGGATATTATTGTGCGAAATGGTCATTCTATGAAGCCACACCAAGTGAATGAGATCTGATCAGAGCAAGGGTACAACTCGAAGCAAAATTTACTACAAAGTTAATCAAGAAGGAGATAGATCCATCTACAACCCATTAAGAGAGTCATCTGCGCATGCAGGAGACAGTCCTCCAGCTACACCACCCACAAGTCAATGTAAAGGTAAGAAATCACCTACATCTCTGCCACCACCAAAAGAATATGTGGCCATGCACATGAAGCTACCCACCTTCAAGGTTGTAGGAGACGAAGATATGGAACTGTTTTAGTATGTAGCATAATCAATATGAACTGTGAAAAATGTAGATACTAACATTGTAAAACGAGCGCAGCTATCGCATGCTTTTGAAGGAAGAGCCTTGGACTGGTATATGAGGTACGTAGGTCAGCATGTGAACCCATCCATCGAAGAAATTAAGAATGCCTTAAAATAACAGTTCAAGAAACCTAAGTCCTACTCCCAGATTGTGAATGACCTAAAAGATTTCAAACAAGGACCCACTGAGTCAGTGTGGGAGGTGGATCAACGGTTAAAAAAGGTCATCAGAGATGGGGCATTTCTATATGGTTATAGGAAGCACAAGGATTGGTTCATCGCTATACTGCTTCCGTGCCTGCGCGGACCTATGGATCAGCAGGCGATTGAAATGCAAGAAAAAGCCCTAGAAATTGCTATGAAACTGGAAGATGCACCTAGAGAGGATGCCCAAGTTTGGGTGCAAAAAATCTAGGGAGAGTTGCAGGAAATGCACCTAGAAATCCAGAATATGTGAAATACTGAAGGAAAGAAGCTAGACCAGACGTATGGTGCATACGATGGAGGGTATCTAGCCATACCAAGGATCAGTTCCCACTGCTGGCAGACTACAGGCAGGCTACGGGACCCAGTCCATTGCACCCTAAGGAGGCTATGGGCCCAAGTGGACCGACGTTGTGGTGTGATGATTGCTGCGTAGCTAGACTACATGATACAAACCACTTCCCCGGTCTTGGTGTGTATGTTCTAGAATTGAAGAAACAATGGTGCAGGTTTTGTCGATCAGTATGACATGATGAATAGAACTACCAGAATTATAATTTAATGATAGACCAGGGAAACTTATACAGGGTACAGGTTGACCAATGTTCACCAAGATCCCCCTCAGGCATAGGCGGCTCCCTATGTAGGGTTAGGGGAGGGGGTAGAGGTGGAAGCATAGGTCGGGCAATAGGACAATTGATTTTTTACAAATGTGGAGAAGTAGAGCACTTCGCAAGGGGCTTTCTCAATCCCGCGCAACAATATTGCAGGTATTGTAGACAACTAGACCATATGATTGAAGACAATCCAATTTTGATAGCAAAAATGCAGGAAAAAAAACATACACCTACATAGAATGTGCAGAGGGTTAAGTTTGAGCTGCGTGATGAATGGCCAAGCATTAATGTCATAACACACAGTGGCATGGCTACTAGAAGAGCTAAGGAGAAAGTTGTAGTTGAATCACTTATCCAGAAAGAAGCAATCAAGTAGGAAAGCTTGAACCTACAGAAGGAGAATTAAACCTTTGTCACAGCTCGCAAGGGCTTTACAAAGGATAAGACATTTACTTCCAAGACTTGAACACAACTAAAAGTAGATGACAAAAGTTAAACCTTTTCTGCAAACATGTATGAAGCTGCTGTGCAACGAGAAGGCAGTAGAAAATATTCATATATTGATAGATAGTTGCGCAGAAAGAACTAATCTTCCCACAGAAGTTAGATATGTTCACAAATTATACAAACATAAGAAACACACGGGTTGATAAATGTGGCTTACTGCGCAGATCGACGACTATGAGATGGATCAGGTCATCCTAGACCTAGGATCAGATGCAAACATCCTGCCTATGCAAACATGGTAGCGGATGGGTGAACCTAAGCTAGAATGGTCTACTATACATCTTCACATGGCTAACCAATAGAATATAATACCATTTGGGAGGTTCTCAAATATTGTGGTAGATATCGCAGGATTTAAGGTACGTGTTGACTTTGAAGTAGTTCAGATTGTTGAGGATGTGAACCCTTACCCTGCGCTTCTAGGACTAGATTGGGCTATAGATATGGGAGGAATTATCAATATAAATAAAATAATCATGGTCTTTGAGAATGAGGGTACGAGGGTGATAGTCCCACTAGACCCTGTGGAAAGAGATCGGTATATAGAACCGGTGTGCGAAGAAAAGGATGTGGATCACATCTATAAATTAACCGCTCGGGATGAAGATTGGATCAATCCTACAACTGATGGTGTGCTCTGCTAGGAAAAGGACAAAGAATTCTTTCTGACTCAGATGGGGAGATAGAAAATTTTTAGAATCTGTTACATGATGTTTTTGCGCTGCGATGCCTTGGGATCACGAAGAGCTTCTACTGCATTTCCTCAGAGGCAAGAGACTTGCCCTAATTTTATGGTTCTAGTATCATTAAGGATTTTTTGCGAACCTTTGAAGATGAAGCCCCAAGGGAACGAATGATATGGACCGTTAACCTTGCCATGCACGTGACTCCTACGAGGTAGTGGGACACGCCTAAGGGGGCATTCAGGACTAGGAGGAATGTCACGACATGATGATCTTACAATTTGAACCTAAGGCTCACCTGCGTGTGAAGACCTTCTTGGGGCTAGGGGACCCGCACAAGCACTTGTCTCCATGGATGGAAAATTGTGGCAAAATAAATACAAAGGAATAGGTCCATCTGTTCATTCATATGCCCTAGGGCCAATCGCGACTGCATGGTATTTAGACGCAGAATTACGCTAATGCACCCACCACTCGGAAACCCTGAAGGACTAGTCTGTAGGGACATTTGGGTTGATAGGAGGAACAGAGGCACTCGATGAAGCTCTGCATGATACTCATGCCTTAGTATTTGATGAATCATGCCCATGCACAAAACGTGGGGCACCAACATGGGAAACGTAGATGCAATATATTGTCAACTGCTACAATTTATCAATCGAGTAGTGTGATGACGACCCACAAAATGTCTCTATCTTGTTGCCAATATGATGCTAAATGTTGTCGTTGATGGCAACCCACTTGATGAAGATGATGGAAACCTCTTATTGAGGATGTTTTTGATGCTTGATGAGTTTATTAATGATGTAAATCTGATGTTCTACAAGTAGCTCAGAAGTACCAGAGAAGGAAATATCAGTGAGGGACAAAGCAATTATGAAAAATGTGTGTTTCAAGGCATACGCGGGTTTGTCAAGGAGAAAGCGCGTATGCACGCGGATAAGTACGTACCAAGTCGCGTATGGTATTTTGCGCTCCAAAATTAGAATACCAAGGGGCATTACCATGGTATTGACCCATTGTATTGAGCGCTGGATTGTCTATTTGATCCCGTCCAGGAAAACCATCGGAAGTAATGTGGTTTTGACTCATGGTATTGAAAAAGGCTAATTCTATATAAGGAGAAGAATTTCATTGTGCAAAGGGGAAAAGTGTCTGGGATTTAATGAATACTTCACTCTGAAGTATATCTGCATGGTTGAACTCTGCTCTCAATTGATAGATCCTAATCTATGATGCTTCTATGAACATGATGAAGGTTCAAGATCTCTAGATCTTGAAATGGTGAATCTCTAGGATGATTTGAAAAGAAGTGATGATGAACTGGTGCAAATCTGTTGAAGAAGTTGAATAAATCTGGTTAAGTTCATAGATCTGGTCTGTTCTGCAAAGTTTATCTTTTATAGATCTATACACAGGTTCGCTTCATGGAAGGCGCGTGTATACGCGGATCGGTTTCAACAAAGACGCGTATGACCTATTAGGGTTTTTTTGAAAAGTTGCATGAATATATACGTGGGTTTGCTTCATTAAAAGCACGTATATACGCAGCTCCTTCTAAAGAAAAGCGCGTATGATATCTGAACTGATCATTACACAAGGTTGAATGTGTTCCTGCATATTTATTCTGAAGTCTAGGTTATCTCTGATATTCTGGTTACAGTGGTTCACTGTTCTATTTGAAGCATTGGGCAAAGTATGTTTGTTGATAAGTGAAGGGTTGTGTTGGAGCTGTTTGATCCAGTTTGAAAATTGATGAAACATGGTCTGCAGAGGATCTGAGGGTTGAAGCCTTCAGTCTGATAGTTGAAGCTTTCTGTCAGCAGAGGCTGGTGCAAATATCAGGGGGTAGTAGCTCCCTTCCAAGTGAGGCTGGTAAACAGGAGCAGGTCCCTTCCAGGTGAGGCTGGTAAATGAGAGAAGGTTGTAGCCTTCTGCAGGTGGGTGCCTACGTGCTGGTATAAGTCTGCACTAGTACATGATTGTAAGAAGTTTTTCTTTATAATAAATATTGAAGACTAAGACGACAGCAGCGGTGGTTTTCTCCCAAATTGGGTTTCCACCTAAAAAATCCTGGTGTTCATGTGTGTTGCCTATGTGTGATGATTATTCTGTTCTTTCTGCACCTGTTTACTGTTTCCTGAAATATCTGATAAATGAATAATGCAATGATCTGAGTTAAGAATTGAATGCATAATTAGATCTCTGTGCATACGCGAGTTCTATAAAGGATATCCGCATATATACACTAGTTGGCTTCTGAAAAGTCGCGTATGGGTTTTTAGAAAGGAAAAGTAAAAATTTTTATTGTCTGCATTAAAATACTGATTCAACCCCCCTCTCAGTATTTTTCCAACAATTGGTATCAAAGCAGGTCCTTTTGAAAAAGCTTAGCCGCTAGAAGGAAGATCAAGAAAGATGAGCAATCATGAGGGAACAACATCTATCAAGCCCCCGCTCTTCAACAGAAGCAATTTAATCTTTTGGAAAATGAGGATGAGATCCTATCTTCAGTCTATGGGAGCTGATGTATGGGCCATTGTTGAACAAGGATATCAATATCCAGCTGCTACACCAACAGATCCAACTGAAAGGAAGAATTATGAATCAAATGCAAAAGCGGTCAATGCTATAACAGGAAGTCTAACTGAATCAGAATTTTTCAAAGTCATGCAGCTGAATACAGCAAAGGAAATATGGGACAAAATCATTCTAAGTTATGAAGGCGACGCAAAGGTAAAAAGTGCAAAGCTCCAAACTCTCAGAATTGAATATGAAAATTTAAAGATGCATGGTGATGAGAGTATTGCCAGTTTCTTTTTACGTATTGATGATGTTGTAAATCGTATGAGAAATCTGGGTGAAACAATATCCGACACTACTTTGGTTGAGAAAATTTTACGATCGCTAATGGTAAAATTTGAATCAAAAGTTTCTGCCCTTGAAGAAAAACAGGATATTCAAAATATTTATGTGGTGAAACTTCATGGCATACTGACTGCATATGAAATGAGAAGAGGAGGATCGTCTGAAGTTAAATAAGCTATTTTTAGAGCTTCTACAAAAGGGAAATAAGTGCAAGAAGCAGAAGGATCAGGATATATTTCGGAAGAAGATGAGGCAAATTTTGTAAAGAAACTTCAACTTGGTACAGGACGGTTTAGAGGTAATCTTCCTTTCAAATGTTTTAATTGTGGAAGAGTTGGTCATTATGCTGCTAAGTGTCCTTACAAAGAAACACCTGCAAAAGGAAAGGAGGTAGCTAGAAATAAGAACTGGTCTAGCACTAGAAGAAGTTACTATACTCATGATGACAGTGATGGAGTATCTGATAGTGAGGAAGAATGTGAACAAGATCTTAGACTTCTCATGGCATTTGAATCTAAAGAAGAAAAGGATACTTTTGTGGATGCTCTAGAGGACAATGATTTTCTTGAAGAGAACAACCAACTCAAAAGACGCTTAGAAGAAAGCAAAATTCTCTTAGAAGAATATAAAATTCTCTTAGAAGAAAGAAAAATAACCATCGAGACTCTGGAAAAGCAGGTTGAAGAAGCAAAGAAACACAATGAGAAATTAGAATGTGAAGTGGTAAGTGTAAGAAAAGAATTTGAGAAAGTAAAGACTCTGAATTTTAGATTTGCTAAAGGATCTAAAACCTTAGATGAGATTATCAAGGTTCAACGTTCTCCTCTTATAAAAATAGGTCTTGGATACACTGGAGAATCCTCTCAAGCTTCAGCACCAAATTATCTAAAAGCATCTACAACTAGTTTAAAAAATTCTGCCACTCAGCTAGGGAATAAAGAATATTTACAGGTAAAGCATGATCATCCTAATGCAAGGAACACTAACGGGAATATCTTTCAAAAAGGCACCAATCAACAGGTAAATTCAAATAGAAGATTTCATGATCGCAGAAATTTCTTCTTCAATGGACAATGTTTCTCATGTCACAATTTTGGTCATAAAGCTGCTCAATGTGTTGCATATAAAACCATCATGACAAGAGAAGAAAGAAAGAAAAGGATTTATGTTGAAACAAAGAACAATACCTATAAAAAAATTTCTCCTCTTCTAAATGAAGTTGAATGTGCTTATTGCAATAACTTTGGCCATGAAGATTCTGAGTGCAGGAGCAAAGTGCAGCCAAGAGAGCATTTTCCTTCAAAATCCAAAATATGGAAAAAGAAGGAACCACAGGTTGAAAATTGTGGTTATTTGTGGAAGGTGAAGAAAATCATTGGTACATTGATAGAGGATGCTCAAGACACATGGCAGGTGATAAACACAAACTTTGTGCATATAGTGCTCTAGAAAAGGAAAAGAAATTTACTTTTGGAAATGATACTCCTGCTGTAATTAAAGGAAAAGGGTTTGTGTTTCTAAAAGAGAAGGTGAAGGCTAATGATGTCATGTATGTGGATGGATTAAGGCATAACCTGTTAAGTGTAAGTCAAATGTGTGATCAAGGAACTGAAGTTGTCTTTAGTTCAAAAGAATGTGTGGTTCGTGATCTTGATACAGGTAAAACAATTATAAAAGGAAAAAGAACTCCAAGCAATCTGTATGTATTGAAGAATTGCAAAGAAAAATGTTACTTGAGTAAATCTTCAGAAAATTGGCTATGGCATAGAAGGTTGGGGCATCTAAGCTTCTCTCAAATCAACAAATCTAGCAGACTTAATGTTGTTCGTGGTCTTCCCAATATTACTGTGCCTGAAAATATCATATGCAAATCCTGTTAATTCGGTAAGTAAACCAGAGTGAAATTTAATTCTAAGGAAGGATCATCAAGTAAGCCTCTTGAACTCATTCATACTGACATATGTGGACCTATGAGGAAAAAGTCACCACGGGGTGAAGAATACTATATCTTATTTATTGATGATTTCTTTAGAATGTGCTGGATTGGGTTGATCAAACACAAAGATGAAGCATTTGAAAAATTTCAGATCTTCAAAGCACTGGTGGAAAATGAATTAGATCTAAAAATCAAGTGTATTAGATCTGATCGAGGAGGAGAATATACATCAAATGAATTATTTGAATTTTTTGAACAACATGGCATAAAAAGACAGTTTTCTGTAGCAGGTACTCCACAACAAAATGGCGTAGCAGAAAGAATGAATAGAACGATTCAACAAATGGCTAGAGCTATGCTTGATGATTCCGGAACACCTGACACTTTTTGGGGAGAAGCAGCTCACACATCAGCAAATATTTTTAACAAGGCACATGTTCGAGTAAATAGTGATAAAACTTCGTATGAACTATGGTATGGTAATCCTCCTTCTGTGAAGCATTTTAGAGTTTTTGGAAGTAAATTATTTATAAAAAATAATGATGAAAAGCTTGGCAAGTTTGAACCCAGATTAGATGAAGGAATATTTCTTGGTTACTCATCTACAAGAAGAGCATACAAATGTTACAATAAAAGGCTTCGGAAGATTGTTGAATGTATTGATGTTGTTATTGATGAGTTTCCTGCAGCTCCTAAATAAGAAAAACACACAACAGATGAAGATGATGGTGACTTTTGTCCTTCTGCGTCAAATAGAAATGATATAGACAATGGATCCAATGAAGAACCAGAAGATGATTTATCTGAAAAGGTTGCATCCAGATATGTTCAAAAGAATCATCCCGAATCTCAAATTTTGGGAAATAAGGAATCAGGAGTACAAACAAGGAGGACTCTTGTGGGATCTTCGAGCTATCTGGCATTTCTATCCACAATTGAACCACACAATGTCAATCAAGCTAGCAAAGATGAATGCTGGGTTCAAACCATGAATGAAGAGCTTGATCAAATTGAAAAGAATCACACTTGGGAATTGGTACCAAGACCACATAACAAAAATGTGATTGGAACCAAATGGATATTCAATAACAAGTTAAATGAGAATGGGGACATTATAAGAAACAAAGCTAGACTAGTTTGCAAAGGGTATACTCAACAAGAAGGGATAGACTTTGAAGAAACTTTTGCTCCTGTAGCTAGACTTGAAGCCATAAGAATGTTTCTTGCTTTTTCAAGTTTTCAACAAATCAAAGTTTATCAAATGGATGTCAAATCTGCATTCCTCAATGGTGATCTAGAAGAAGAATTTTATATAGAACAACCAGAAGGATTCATTTTGGGAAATGATGAAAATCTTGTTTGTAGAATTAAAAAGGCTCTATATGGTCTCAAACAAGCTCCAAGGGCATGGTATTATCGTCTTGACAAATATCTTCATCAACAAGCATTTTCAAAGGGGTCTGCTGATAGCAACTTATACACAAAAATTGAAAATAATAAACTATTGATTGTGGTGGTTTATGTTGATGATATCATTTTTGGGAGTAATGAAGAATCTATGAGTCAGAAATTTTCTTCTGTCATGCAGCAGGAATTTGAAATGTCCTTACTTGGGGAACTAACATTCTTTCTTGGATTGCAAGTGCATCAAACTACAGATGGTATATTCCTATCACAAGAAAAATATCTTAAGCAAATTTTGAAGAAGTATGGCATGGAAGAATGCAAACCTGTAAGTACACCAATGATAACCGGATGCAATCTCAGTTCTCATGATGATTCTCCCACGATGAATCAACTAGAATACAGATCAATGATAGGAAGTCTACTTTATCTCACTGGGACTAGACCGGACATTATGCATGTTGTTGGGATTGTCAGACGATTCCAAGCTAATCCAAAAGAGTCTCACCTTCAGGCTGTCAAAATAATATTCAAATATCTACAAGGAACTCAAGAATTTGGACTATGATATCCAAAGAATGCTGATCTTACTCTTCATGCTTACACTGATGCAGATTGGGCTGGAAATGTTAATGATCGAAAAATCACTAGTGGTGGTGCATTCTATATGGGGCCCCGATTAGTACCTTGGTTCAGCAAGAAGCAAAATTATATTGCTTTATCTACAGCAGAAGCAGAATATGTGGGTGGTGCATCTTGTTGCACTCAACTCCTTTGGATGATGCAAACCTTGCAAGATTTTCAAATCAAATGTACACCTCCTATCTCCATTATGTGTGATAATAAAAGTGCCATCAGTATATCAAAGAATCCTGTTATTCATTCGAAGACCAAGCACATTCCCATCAAGTATCACTTCCTACGTGAACAAGTGCTTGAACAAAAGGTGAAGTTAGAGTATGTTCCCTCCAAGGAACAAATTGCTGATATATTTACCAAACCTCTTCCCAGGGAAGCATTAGAATATCTTAGATAGAAGTTGGGTGTTGTCTCTGCCTCTCAGAAGATCTGATCTGATTAAATTCAGAAGATTAAATAGTATACGCGTGTTTCCTGAAAGACAGTCGCATATATACGCGGGTCTAAACACATAAAGCCACGTATGGTTGGTTGCTGGCAATTTTTTGTTTGGGGTCAACATTTTTCAGCACAACTGTAGTGTTGTTTGATATCTTTGATGCTGTTTTGAGTCACTAGTGGTATATCAGCTCTTATATTTCTATTTCATTCTATGTTTTTGGGTGAAGATGCCTTGATGATTTGCTGTTGAAATTATTCAATATGCACAAGAAAAGGGGGAGCTTTTATCATATGGAAAGGAGGCTTTGATGCACATTTTCAGGGGGAGCATTAGTCTTGCTGAGTATAATGCATTGTTAGCATTATGATGGTTCTGAAATATGATCTCTCTTGAGGTCCTTCTGGTATTGGTCATGAAAAGTCATATTTGTAATTTGTTGAAAAGTTCATGTTGAGACCTATGATGTAAAAATTGTAATATTCAATCATGTAAGGACTTGTTCAAATTTGTAAACCCACTTGGTTGGGTAGTTGAGTCAAAATGTGTAAACCCACTTGGTTGGGTACTTGAGTCACTAATGTAAATCCACTTGGTTGGATCATTTGATGTAAGTATGAGTCCTTGGTGATAGGAAGGTCATAGAGTCATGTACTTCATTGAAATATATGTTTGAACTTTCGGCATGAATTCAGGGGGAGCATGGTAACTTCAATGTACATCAGATCTACAACACTCTTCTTTCCACATGAGGTGAAAAACCTTGTGTTGGTTTTGATCCGCCCTTTGCCCTTGATGTCAAAGGGGGAGAGTGACATGATGTTTGAATAGGGGGAGAACATCATTATGCTTAATGTATTTATCTATTATGGTGATCAAACACCATCATAGTTGCCATCAAGTCCAAAGGGGGATATTGTTGGCAATATGATGTTAAATGTTGTCCTTGATGGCAACCCACTTGATGAAGATGATGGCAACCTCTTATTGAAGATTTTTTTGATGCTTGATGAGTTTATTAATGATGTAAATATGATGTTCTACAAGTAGCTCAGAAGTACCAGAGAAGGAAATATCAGTGAGGGCCAAAGCGATTATGAAAAATGTGTGTTTCAAGGCATACGTGGGTTTGTCAAGGAGAAAGCGCGTATGCACGCGGATAAGTACGTGCCAAGTCGCGTATGGTCTTTTGCGCTCAAAAATTAGAATACCAAGGGGCATTACCATGGTATTGACCCATTGTAATGAGCGCTGGATTGTATATTTGATCTCGTCCAGGAAAACAATTGGAAGTAATGTGGTTTTGACTCATGGTATTGAAAAAGGCTAAATCTATATAAGGAGAAGAATTTTGTTGTGCAAAGAGTGTGCAAGTGTCTGGGCTTTAATGAATACTTCACTCTGAAGTATATCTGCATGGTTGAACTCTGCTCTCAATCGATAGATCCGAATCTATGATGCATCTATGAACATGATCTAGGTTCAAGATCTCTAGATCTTAAAATGGTGAATCTCTAGGATGATCTGAAAAGATGTGATGAAGACCTGGTGCAAATCTATTGAAGAAGTTGAATAAATCTGGGTAAGTTCATAGATCTGGTCTGTTCTGCAAATTTTATCTTTTATAGATCTATACGCAGGTTCGTTTCATGGAAGGCGCGTGTATACGCGGATCGGTTTCAAAAAAGGCATGTATGACCTGTTAGGGTTTTTATAAAAAATTTCACGAATATATACGCGGGTTTGCTTCATTAAAAGTGCATATATACGCGGATCCATATAAAGAAAAGCGCGTATGATATCTGAACTGATGGTTGCTCAAGGTTGAATGTGTTCCTGCATATTTATTTTGAAGTCTGGGTTATCTCTGATATTCTAGTTACAGTGGTTTCACTATTCTGTTTGAAGCATTGGGCAAAGTATGTTTGTTGATAAGTGAAGGATTGTGTTGGAGCTATTTGATCCAGTTTGAAAATTGATGAAACGTGGTCTACAGTAGATCTGAGGGTTGAAGCCTTCAGTCTGATAGTTGAAGCTTTATGCCAGCAGAGACTGGTGCTAATATCAGGGGGTAGTAGCTCCCTTCCAGGTGAGGCTGGTAAACGAGAGTAGGGGGTTGTAGCTCCCTTCCAGGTGAGGCTGGTAAATGAGAGAAGGTTGTAGCCTTCTGCAGGTGGGTGCCTGCATGCTAGTATAAGTCTACACCAGTACATGATTGTAAGAATTTTTACCTTTTAATAAATATTGAAGACTGAGACGACGGCAGCGGTGGTTTTCTCCCGAATTGGGTTTCCACCTAAAAATCCTGGTGTTCATGTCTGTTGCCTATGTGTGATGATTATTCTATTCTTTCTGCACCTGTTTACTGTTTCCTAAAATATCTGATAAATGAATAATGCAATGATCTGAATTAAGAATTGAATGCATAATTAGATCTCTGTGCATACGCGAGTTCTGTAAAGGATATCGGCGTATATACGCTAGTTTTCTTCTGAAAAGTCGCGTATGGGTTTTTAGAAAGGAAAAGTAAAAATTATTATTGTCTGCATTAAATAATGATTCACCCCCCCCCCCCCCTCTCAGTATTTTTTCCAACATATCTCGGAGTTGGAGGGAGAGCGCGCAGTTGCTATACCTCCACTACAGACTGTCGATATAAATAAGCCTCTAAAGCTATAAGAAGTTAACATTCGAATGGAGTCACAACCTAAGTTAGCTAAAATTGGGGACTATTGGGATGATGATACGGTGGGCAGAGTTGCAGAACTCCTCATGGAATACCAAGACTTATTCCTAATGAAATTTTCATAACTCAAAGGGATCACAGGGGACCTAGGAGTCATGCAAATCACTTTAAAACCAGATGCATGCTCGGTGAAGCAGTGCCCTTATCAGTTGAACCCGAAGTAAAAATATAAAGCCAAGGAAGAGATTGACAAAATGCTCATCGCAAGTATCATCGAACTGGTTGAACAGTCAAACTAGGTAAGTCCTATGGTGGTTCAGGAGAAAAAGGCTAAAGGAGAGATACAAATATTTGTTGACTTGCACAAATTGAATGATGCTTGCATACATGATCCCTTTCTTACACCATTTTCTGTTGAAATCCTTGATAGTGTAGGCGGCAAGAGGCCTAGTTGTTCACTGATGGGTTCTCGAGTTATCATCAAATCAGGATCACACCTAAAGATCCCAGCAAGACTATGTTCCCTACTAAATGGGGTTCATTTTAGTACACAGTTATGCCATTTGGACTAAAGAATGCCCCTGCCATTATTTCATAGGTAGTGGTTGTAGTGTTCAAGGAATTTATCCACATGTTCTTGGAGGTATACTTTGATGATTGGACTATCTTCTGGTTAGTAAAGAACCATGTCTCAAACCTATGCCTGATGCTAGACACCTGCAGAAAGCACCAGATCTCCCTGAATACCAAGAAGTGCATATTCTGCATACCATTTGGGATCTTGTTGGGTCACATAGTTTGTCGACAAGGGCTAATGGTTGACCCTGCCAAGGTGGCAGTTACTATCAATATGGTAGTTCCTGCAACTGAGAAGAATTTTTGCTCTATCCTCAGATACACAGGCTACTATAGGAAGTTCATTCATGGGTACGCACTAATCACAGCACCCATGGAAAAATTGCTGAAAAAGGATGTATCATTCTTTTGGGACAACAGGTGTCAGAAAAGCTTTGACTTACTCAAGGAGAAGATGATTTTTGCACCTATCCTCATCTTTCCGAATTAGGGAAAGGTTTTTCATGTTCATTTCGATTCTTCATGGATTTCCCTGGGAATTTCCCTTACACAATCGAGGGAGGGGGAAATCAACCATCCAGTTGCATTTGCCAGTAAAAATCTTTCTAGTGTGGAGCATAACTACTCCACTACTGAGTGCAAAGGGTTAGTCATGGTGCATGCCCTCCAGAAGTACCAACACTACCTATTGGGAGGGTATTTCAAGATTTTCACAGATCACTCAGCTTTGAAGTACGTACTGTATAAGCTTGAGTTGGGGGGGAAGATCTGCTGATGGCTCTTGCTGTTTCAAGAATATGACTTCGAGATCATCATAAATCCAGGGAAGTTGAATGCTGGACCAGATCACCTATCCCAGATCGAAAGTGGCGAGGAGATGAGGAACCTAGAAAAAGGACTGGTTTATGCGTAGCTATTCGCTATTAAGGTCATTGATGCACACTTCACCGACATCATTCACTTCTTGACTACGGGGATGGAACCTGTAGAGTATTCACTATAACAAAAGAAGGATTTGATAAGCTGCGCAATGGATTTTACCATCATCACAGGACATCTGTATAAGCTGGTAGCTCACGAAGTGCTGTGAAGATATGTCTTGGAGCATGAATGGCATGCCATCTTAGAAGAATATCACAGGAGTGTAGCAGGAGGTCACTACATAGGGAAAGCAACATCACAGAATATCCTGAGAGCTGCGCTATGGTGGCCCACACTACATAGCGACTCTCACGACTATTGTAAAGCCTGGGATATGTGCCAAAGTATGGGAAGGTCATCGCACAGAGATGAAATGCCCCTACAACCGTAAATGGCCTTGCAAGCACTTGACAAATGGGCCATCGACTTTGTTGGGCCCATCAACCCGCCAGGAAATAAGACAAGTGCGCGCTATATTATCACTGCGACTGATTATGTGACCCGTTGGGCTGAGGCACAAGTTGTGAAGGATTGCACTGCAGATACCACTGCGCACTTTATTTTTGAACATGTTCTGACTAGGTTTGGCAGCCTAAATATCTTGATGAGCTATAGAGGTACACATTTTGTTAATGAAAAAATAGAGTTTTTACTGAAGGGTTTTGGATCCACCTTGCGAAAAGCACCCCATATCATCCACAAGCAAATGGAGCTGTTGAAGATTCCAAAAAAATCTTGGAGCAAGCACTGACTAAGGTCTGCAATGTTGATCCTAGTGACTGGGACATGTGTGTACCATCAGTCCTTTGGGCCTATCGCATCACATGCAATAAACTGATAGGGAAGACACCGTTCTAGATCGTTTATGGGAAGGAAGCCATCATGCTGATGGAGTATATTGTTCCTAGCCTGCGCATCGCAGCCTTTACAAACATGGAAAAACCTCATATCATGAAGTAGCAGTTAGCACAACTGGTGGATTTAGAAGAAGAATGATTCATTTCTAACTTCCATTAGAAAGTTTAGAAGGCTCAGAAAAAATCATGGCATGACAGACATATCAGGAAAAATATGTTCACAGAGAGAGAATTGGTCCTTCTCTATGATAGTCAGTTTGCAAAGCACCCGGGGAAGTTTCGTTAGCACTGGTTAGGCCCCTATATGCTAAAGGAAAACACTGGTGGAGGAGCTTTCCAGTTAGCTACCCTGCGAGGTGATCTGGTACTAGGATATGTCAATGGTAGCCAAAAAAAACCATACCGGATCAAATGACTATATGGCCGAAGTAGCTGTATGGGGCGAAATATGTGTAGGGATTGGTTGCAGGTTTGGAGGCGTAGGGAAGTGCTCTGAGAACGCAGGAGGTATACTGGGAGATCAGGCATGTGCTGGGATCACAGGGGGTGTGCTAGAAGAGAAAGGGTGTGCTAGGCACACAAGAGGTGTGAAAACTAGCTGTTGGAATAGTGAAACTGAGTAAAAATCATATTTTACCATTGAAAGGAGCGGGCGGCTAGAAATTAATGAGGGGATTTCCAAATATTTTTTATCATTTACTTAATGGTAAGTCACTGATAATCCTTATCCACCCATTGATTGATCGCCAAGGCTATAAAAGTAGAAGGATAGATCAGATAAGGGTTCTGTATCTCTTAAACAGTTGGTACTTTGTGAGTTTGTGCTTTGAGAAATTTTGTGCCTACTGAATTTTGTTTGTATTTGAGCATCATATACTCTTTAATAGTAGCAACCCTAAGTTTATCTTTCGTGCCTGAATGACGAAAACCAATCCTGCCCAATCATCGCAGCTTGCAACCTCGATAGCGCAAGAATATGAGGAGTTGTTGGAATTCCACCTAGAAGTTGAGGAGGTTATGTCCACGCCAAGTAAGGAAATGTAGAAAGGGAAAGAAAAAGTTCAAGGGTCGGGGAAACCCATGAAATGGGCTGGCATGAAGCCCTGCACCTCTCCTCGAAATGTGTAGTCCCCGCGAGCGGTGCCCAACCCTGCAAAGTGACCTTTATTTGCTGAAGAAGAGGCCCAGATTATTGAACCAATCAACCAGCTAACGCCTTATGTTCGGCTTCTCAGACCCTCGACATGCACACCAAACAATCTCGATGGCCTGAGCACCTATTTGAAAATTTCACTGACCTTGGGTGAGGTCCCCATCATTGGGGAACCCTTTGGCAAGCTCCATGAGGTAAAATTCGACGATTACGACCTGGCCAATTTGGAGGCCTTCCCTGAGTTGGCACCTGAGATATATCTCGAATGGGTATTGGAAGATGACAGGATACAAATAGTCCCCATGCACTGGCTTGTATATTTGTGGGTTCCGGGCTCTTAAACGTATTAAGGATGTCGCATTTTGGTCACTATAATATCACAAACCGAGTTGTGCGCTAGCTGCTTGCCATAATCCATGACGCCAGCTTATGGATCCAGGATCGAATCCCCATTGATGCCGCACTTATTCACCATATTACTGGTCTCCCTATGGAAGGGCTAGGCCCGATGATGTGCGTCGGTAAGAAATATGAGAAAAAGATTGCTAGGAAGGTGCACAAAGATTTCCATGTGGAGCAGAACACTCGGGGGTTCATGATCAACACCATCAGTGACCCCAGTTCGCAAATGGGTACTTTGTTACTGGCATGCTAGTTGATGCACAAATTCGAAGCTTCCACCATCCCTGCGTATCTAATTCAGCTGGCGGGCTGATGTGAAAAGGGGGTTTGATTCAATTGGGCTCAGTACATGTGCAACAAAATTTTGTCGAATGTATGTGAAGCTCAGGATTAGGGACCCACATTCTGCTACTCTCGGTTGTTGCTTCTCATCACGTTGGTCACATGGAACACCCCTGAATATTCGATCTTCCATGAGCTCATGCCACATATGTACGAAGGTGCGCGATATGCAATTTTTTGGGACTCGAAGGATGTGCAATGCATTGAGGATAATCAAGTCTTTTGGGTCCTATTTTAGAGCGGAATCGCGGCGACGATCAACTCCCAGCCACGCTTGTCACCCACAATTTATGATAAATACAAGAGCATCACAACGTTCTAGATAACAATGCATAATGTCCAAATCCGACTCTGCAAGGATGCAACATGGGTGTCACTCCCGTACATGGTTGCTGATGATGAAATTGACTTCCTGATTGCAACCTAGCCCCCACAATGAAAGCTCAACTTCAAATCAAGTACGAAGAACACTACAGGGACAAGGGCCATGAAGGTCACCCCGCCCGACACCACCAAAGGAACTAGAGGATAGGGTAAGGTCACTAAGGAGGAAGTGGACCCGCAATCATAGGCTCCTGGGATGGGCACGGAAACGGAAGCACAAAAAAATTCACAGCAGGATATGGGTACAAAAGGTTTGGATGCGGCGGGTGCTGACTCCAGACGGGGTACGAAGCAGATTGGTGACCCTGTTAAAGGGCCACAAAAGAAGCAACATGCTCAACGACCGGAACACAACATAGGCATGACGCTGACAGAAGATGACCTAGAGCAAATGGTCGATGTGGTCACCCTGGCTACCAAAGACAGATCGCTCACTTTGGATGAGTAGCAGAAAGCCACGGTCGATACACTCCAAGCTGAGCTCTGGGCTCTATAGCTCAAGACTGATACCTTACAAACTAGTATGGTCCAAGTGAGGTCGACCCTAGCAACCAGCAGCGCAATAATCAGTACGCTAGATAGTTGCCTCTGCCCTCTACCAAGCGCAGCCCTCATGCTGCGTCCACTTGACTTAGGAGCACAAGTCCAAGCCTGTGCAGAGGTACAGCTGGATCTAACAAGGCTATCACAATATCATTGCATGTCCTCCACGCCTCCCAATTCGAAGAGATTCAACACAGAGATCATCAAGTGCACTAACAACTCAGTACAACTGAGAAAACCATTGAAGAAAAAACTACTAAGATGTCTCAGGTAGAGGCTGCATGTACCCTCACCACCACGCAACAAACGGAGTTGGAATGACTAATCAACAGGCTCCACACAGATGTTACTAAAGATATCCCATCTTATACCACCCCCCAGGCCAAGATTGAGGGGATTTTCGCTGCACTTCAGGCTTCAAGGATTGAGATCCAGGCTGTCAGAATAGAAATGGGACAACAGATTGTGGCTTTGTAGGTCAAGTTGCAACCAGAAACGCCACCAGAGGTAAGAGCCCAATGAGCTACGCTAGTTATAGAGGCCACTAAGGTCATCATCGGTCAGATCGCTCAGGGTGTAGAACTATTGAACACAACTATGCAACTATGGACTAAAGTGCAGTGTGACCCTCTCTTGTGTGAAATTAATCAAAAGTTGCGACAGAAGGAAGAACAATTTGAGCAGTTGGAAGATACTATGCCTACTTTGATCCCTGCTCAACGACTGGCATGACTGTGCACTAGCAACACCTTGGGAGATGACATTGATGAGCTCCGCCAGAAAAAGAAAAATCTCAATGACCTCTTTAAGCCTTGGGCCGATGAAGCCCTCAAGCTCTCTCAGGATGTCAAGATCACAGTGAAACAACTGAACTAGTCCTCCGAGAGCGTCATGGATGTTACAAAAGGCCCAAATTCCCAGAAGTTGGTGGATATTGCTTAGAATGCTGCTGCGTAGAGTGAAGAAATGCTACCCCCACTGGTTGGTGTGATCAGGCTATTGCAGGTGAAAGTGGAGAACCCATGGCCACAGTTACTGGGGACGAGTCACAATATTGTGTTGGGGGCCTGTTGGAACTAGCTCTACAGGATGCCTTTAGTGGCATCAAATAAAATATCATGGGTGCACCAATAGTGTGACTCAGGTTATGTAACATGTTTTTGTTTGGGGCATATTCGACAAGGTACCCCTTGCGGAAAGATTTTGAGAAAGACTTCGCAGATCAAGGAGTGGAACGCATAGCGCAGAGCTATGTTAGAGTCTTGAGGGCTTTGGGGTGTGTCAAAGCCATTTATTTTTTAAAAGACTGAGAATATTTTGTATATGTTGAACTCCACCCATGGTTTTTGGGCCATGGTAATGTAAATGTAAAGAGTATATAAGGAGTCTAGGATAGGTCTTAAATATATCTCATATGTGATTGATGATAGAATGCACTTGTATGTAATGTTGTCTTAAGTTTGTATAATGTGGTTTTGGTTAGAGAAAAGGTTGTTGCAACTGACTGCGCAGAGACCTTAGGAAGTTTGAAGCTGAGTGGACATACTTGTGGAGCTGAGTCTGCAAGGTGGAACTGATTGTATTTGGAAGATCTCAGCATTAATGAAAGAATTTTGAAGACGGAACTGTATTTTGAGTTTATGTGTTTTCTTTAATTATTATTTCTGTTATCTGTGCTAAGTAATTTTTTTACTTATAATTTCATCGCGAAGTACTATTCATGATTGTGTATGTTGTTTTATACTTATCAAGGTAAAATAGCGTAGTCTACAACATCCTTCAATAGAAGCGTTGAACAATGATTGTATAATTAGTATCTTTGCTCTCCAAGGTTCTTTTAAGTATATAAGGGAATATAAGCCTTAAAGGAAGACTTCATTATTCCTCTGAATGTAGAAATTTGGTTCTCGCACCCCCCCTATATTGCCTCGGGTGAGACTTCTGTCTGTGTAACAGATCCTTGTCAAAAGGGTCGGTAATAGTGGGTTTTGCTGGTTCACGCAACCATATATGAACCTGGGTCTAGACCCCATCAAACCAATATGTAGCAATCTAAGAGCTATTCAAGAATGACACGTTGTGGAAAAATGGAAGATGAGGACATAATACCTCATTGTTTGTTTTGTCACGAATCTTGAAGCATACCTTGTTCACTTGGAAGAAAACCTTCTATATCTTTGAAGTCAATCTAATGGTTATGAATGTTATGTAAAAATAATACGTGATATCCATAAGACACATATTTCATTAAATTTGGAAAAAATATATTACAAGGCCTTCAACAACATTCTTTCTTTTGTAAATCATCATATTAACTTAATTTAAGATAAAAATAATTTTAGGAATGTGAAACCAATTAGAGACCATGAATAGGTCAAACATGGGGTTTTTAGGTAAAATAGTATCAATGCACAATATGAATGTGAAATAAAACTCTTATAAACAATTTATTTAAGTTAAATCATATTTGTATGTCTAACATCCAAGAAATATATTATAGTTATGGATAACATACTAGAGTCATCGATGTTTTATTTTTGTGCTCGACAACTCTAACTCCCTTTACCACAACCTGTGAGAGAGTTTTTGATTGAATAATGGTGATGTGAGGATCTTAGTGTAAATGGAAAGGAGGTTCCTCCCTTGCATTGCTTTGAAACTAGTCTACTATAAACTTAATAAATAAAGTTTATGCTAAATTTTCTACCCCTTCATGCATTTAAGTAACACTAATGAGGAGGTGATAATTCTTATTTAGAGTATCCATGCATCCAATGCAAAATCTAGGCACTATTGATCTAGGTATTTCAAGAAGGTTGGGTATTTTTGTGGTGTGTTTGGTGCACGGATGTACGAAATCACATGAGTTGAAGGGGTGTGGTTTACCCCTTTAAATTATTGGTAACAGGAAGAAAGAAGTGGAGTTCATAAGCATACAATGTAGAGGAAACAAAATGCAAATGTATACTCAAATTAAACTAAAAGTAAAAAATAAATATACATAGGCTATTAAAGAGAGTCAAACGATAATAATACAAACAACGGCTCTAGGACCCTCTTATTAAGTGTTTGATACGAAGAAGAAATTTTTCCCTCTTGCCAAAGGGCCCCTAGACAATGGTTCTAGGTCCCAATGCAAGGATGTTATTTACTCCAAGCTTCTTGCCTTAGTGAAGTCTCCCTCTCTCTCTGCTATGTTGCACTGAAATTATTGGATGGCCAACAATCGAGTCCCCTATATCTCCAACTCCGGGTCACACAATGTTGGTATTTCTTGGGCAATTATGGCCAGCATAACAATGCGATCACCCATTCTTCATCTCATGGTGGCTTTATATAGGGGATTTCAAATCCTCCTTCACTCCCTTGGTACAATGTCGATGGTGACCCAAGGGAGGGGTATGATTCATTTGCGTGCTCCAAATATTCCATTGTGTGCTCACATAGTGTCTAAGGAGGCATTGGTGGTTGTCCTTAGGCAGCTTCAAGTAAGGAGTAACTTGTCCTTCAATTTGTGTGGTCCGGGATAGTGACATTTTTCCACTTTCAGGAATGCGTGCTTATCAGGCAAAAGGGCATCCAAAAGGTGCTCTTCTCTAAGGATAATGTGCGCAAATAGCATTTTATGACTAGTTCAAATTCGATTTTCTCAAAAACTTAGAGATTTTAAATACTTTATAGATTCCATAATGTCTTCGTGCCATGTAAATCCTTTGGCTTGACATTAATTAATGTCATATTTTGCTGTATGATTTTCCAGTGTTAACAGTTTCCCCATAATGTGTGAGGTCTAGGAAGGACTGTATAGCTGAAATAAATTGTAGTTTCTTTTATGTATCGTGCATAGAGAGAGAGAGAGACCTACATAAAGACTTAGAATTCAAAAAACCCTGCATCGGTTCCAAGAATGGCCACATGCATGGGATCCCTACAAGAAAATACAATTTACAATACATGTACAAAATTTCAACGAGGCAAGCATGTCCCATGTTCATGATGTTATATCTAGTTAAAAAAAATTGATAGATATGTGTTTTTTCGGTGCCACTACTATGGTAGTGATATTGGCGGTTGTTGACAACGACTGATGACGCCCTGAGCGGCATTTTTTCTTTGACAATGTTACACTAAAAATTGTCATCCTAACATTCTGCTAAGTGTATGAGCTAATTACTACTCATACTACCCCCTTTACAAGTCTAACATATCAAGTTCCTTATATCAAGCCTTGAAAATCATAAAGAATTCCCAAAAGTTCCTTAAAATTTGGTGTCGCACTTTATGGCTATATTGCCTGCGGTCCCGCACCCAATGTTCAGTGTTCCTGCGAACCTGGACGCACTTTATATTTGTTAAAAGTGCGGAACCCTGTAAGATAAAAAAGGCGCAAGTAAATTCCAAAAATCTCAATTAAAGTAAATTCTGGAAGCTTCTAGAATGGAACTAGCAGTGGCAGAACCGCTCTTGTGAGGTACATGAATCCCTTACCTTATGGAGCTAACCCCTTGATGTGAGGAGCTTATCCCTTTGAAGGAGGATTCTATCCCTTCATACTTGGAACAGAAAACCTCCTCTTTTCCACTATAAAAGGAGGCATTGGGTAGCCTCAAAGGGGTTCAATATTTTAGAATATTTTGAAGTCAAGTGCTGTTGAGATTTAGACTCAGTTGACTAGGACCTTTTGAGGAGAGATTACATACCTCTTTTTGTCTTGGTTGGAGGAGTGTAGAACTTGTCAAAGTACAGGAGATTCCTACTTCAGACCCTGGGAAGGCCTGTGCAACATCAAGGCATTGGTTGTAAGGTTTTCTTATATCAAGATTAATACAATCAAGTTTTTTTTTCTCAATAAGTTGTCGTTTGATTACTTGTTTCATAGATTCCTTGATCACTATGATGGATATGTTTTATGATTATTTTTTATTCATGTGCTATTGAATATTTTCTTGTTTGTGATTGCAGGTTGATAAAAGAACTCTTGTTGTGATGGAAGCACTATAACTGCATGCAAGCATTTGGATCTGAGGTAGGATCGACACCTTTATAAAATTTATTTGTAAAATGAATATATCTAGAGAAAGACATGCTTAGTTGTTCGTTTGTTGCTAGATTGTCTTTTTGGCACTAGGGAGATCGGTCTTGTCTGCAAGACAAATTGTCCACACAAAAAAATGGCGACTCCACTGGGGAAGAACTTGTTCTTTTTTGGTTCTCTTTTATTTTGATTTGAGGAAACGTTTTTCCTAGTTTTTGATTGATAAACATTTTCCTGGGTAGTTTATCTTTTCTTTGTTTTTGAATATTTTGAAATCTTTTGAGTTTTTCTCTTGTTTTTCTCGGGACCGCACTTTGCCTTGTTTTCACAGTGCGGGCAGTTTCACACTTTTTCTGTATAAACAGTGCGGGACCACACTGTAACTGTTTGGAGCCTGTGGACCCTATCAAAATTTTGAGAAATTCCAAATTTCTATTCTTAGTTTATTTTTATTTTGATTTTCAGTTTTTGTTTTTCGCCCAGATTGATGATTGTTTCTGTCAAAAGATTTATGTTAATAAATCTCAGCAGTATTGGTGTTTTGATGACTTTCTACAAGTTTTGCATTTTGGATTGCTTTTCACTTGGTCTTTGTAGCGATTTTAAGCATTTGACATGTTGAAATACATCAGATTACATTGGTCTTTTTTGTCTATTTGCTGGATCTGACCTGATTTTGAAATCATCCTTTATTAAGAAATAAAGTTATTTGTTTCTTTGCAAATCTTCTAAAAGGAACTTTGTTAAAGTTTTTGAATTTCATTTTTTATTAAAAACCATATTTGAGTGTTTTTGATCTGTTTGTTATTCCGAATAAATAGATCCTTAGTTTGTTGAACAACTAAGTAAAAACATTCTTCAAAAAAAAAATTCTTTAAGCTTTTATTCAGTTAGATTATTAAAAGTTTATAGATCTCGAAATTAGTCTTGTAATTTTGAGTTTGTAGATCTCGAAATTGTTTTTGTAAGTTTTCAGTGCTTTTGAAGTTTCTAGATTTCTTTTGAAGGAAAATTGTTTTGTAGCTTCAAGTTTTTGAAAGTGAAAGGATTTTTAGTGTGAGCTTTGAAATTTAGTTTTATTAGAAAAGACAAAAATATTTTCTTTCAAGTATTCTTCACATTAAAAGAGGAAGTTGTTTATTGAAAGAATTGCATTCTCCAACTCTTTCTTAGATAGAGCTTTATTGAAAGAAAAGGATCTGATTATCATTTTTAGGTGCATTTTTAGTGTTTTTGGAGTCAAGTCTTCACACCACAAAGTTTCATTTCCACACCCATTTGACTTAAGGAACAACTCTTAAAAGTAACGCTTAAATTAAAATTCATTTAGTAATCTTTTTATTTTCTAGGGCTCTTATCACCAACATAGCTTAGGCTAGTATCTTGGAGTAGGGAGTAATTAACTCTCCAAGGTAGTAAAAACAAACAAGTAGACAAATCTTGCGGTAGGAGATAAATCCAATTGTAATTTGTATAATCTGGGAAGCTTCTCTTAAAGAAGTCAATCACGAGATCATGTCCGAACCTTTGAGAAAATCAATTCTGTTTCATTGGGGAAGATAGAAGATTCTAGCATATTAAAAATGGTAAACCTCGCATTAGCAAACTGTCGAGGAGCACGGAGTGGTTTTGGTAAACCCTGGATGGCCGATTGGCCATGTTGAGGAACCTTGAGGATTGAGCTTTGATGTACGCACATCGCATGAGGATGAGATCGTAAATTTGTTCCCAGAGTTATATCTAATTATTCTTGTTGGTAACCTTAGTATCCATTATCTTAAGATTATTTCTGAGGAGCAGAGAAAAGATCTAACAATACCTAAGCTAGGTCAACGTGACTTAGACTCCATGGACTCTCACGAGACTCTCTTACGTGATCATATATAATGGAAACTGGCAAATCATTTTTTTTCAACAGTTTAACAGACATTATTATTGCTCTTGTAACAGAAATTCTATAAGTTGAATTTTAATATGACTGTTTCAGTGTATTTGAAGTTCTTTGTGTGTTGGCTCTAATTTTAAACATCTATGGTCAATTGTTTGTTTCCTTAGAGACTTTAGGTGTTTTCATTAAAATTTTCTTTGTTTGCGTGTGATTAGTTAATATTTAATCATGGCGGAATTGCTGAGACAATCCCGGAGACTACAAGGGAAACCCCCTGAATATACACCAAGTCAGCTTGAAGGGCTTCGTGCTCTGGTACCACACAGTAGTCGTAGAATTATATCAACAGAAGTTGAAAGCTCATCTATAGTTTTTCATCCTGATTATCAAACACCCACAACAGAACACATTCAAGAACTGATTTCAGTTTCTGAAGTTACTGGTAATATTTCTCCTTCCAGTGAACTAGATGACGAACCTGAAATCTCTGAACCTGAAACTGAACCTTCTGTTTTGGAAACATCATCAGGATTTGTTTCACCAACTTCTAGCGATCTTGATTCATCTAGGGTAAGAAATTTTGTCACTGATGATCTTCCACCTGGTCTTATTTCTATTGAAGAACTTACTAATCCAGACGAAGATATATCTCTTCCTGACTCCCCTCAATCTTTAAGTCTTAGGGAGCGTGAATCTATTTTATACAGTCCTATTCGAACTAGTCCTTGGTATCTATCCTTAACAAATTTTTTAGAGAATCCGGGTCTTGCTTTTTATCCACCTCGAGTTCCATTTCATCCTACACCCAGAGGTTACTATCCATCATCCATTATGGCAGGAGAGTCATCCATTCTTTCTCAAACACCGTAATCATTTTTACATGGTGGTCCTTCTGTTCCTCAGGGATATCAGGCTTTGTCTGGTACTTTCTCAGGAGCATTTCCTCAACCCGTCGAACAAGTGTTGTCATCTTGTTTTAATGGTGTTAAAACTGAAACATTGAACGCAGGGAAAATTTTTATGATGGCTGGAAATATTCCGAATCCTCAACCTTAAGGTAGTCAGTTACCGCGTGGGGGGCAATCTCAAGGAAGTCAGTTACCACGTGGGGGGAAATCTCAAGGAAGTCAGTTACTACCTGGGGGGCAACCTTTAGGAAGTCAGTTACCGCCTGGGGGGCAACCTCAAGGTAGCTTTTTTCCAAGACAAATTGTGGAATCATATTATTTTGGGGACAACCCCAAGGACAATACATACCTCAAGGATATCAACCTTCGAGGCTGGTGCCTTCGGTCAAGCTAAACTCAATATGCTCCTGGGGTTGTATCAACCGAGCTGGATTCATTGGCAATATGATGCAGGTATGCTCAGTATGACCACTTGATAAGTTGATGGCAACTTAGTGAAATGAGATTGTTGGCTATGATGCAATAGATTGTCACGGTAGCAACCTTGGACGAGGTCTTGTGATGGAAGCCCCTAGTCGATGAGTTACCTATGATAAGCAACCTGTGTGTCGAGATTTGATTATGATCCTTGTCTACGGATCTACATACACCCATCTGAGAAAGAATTCCAGTAAGTACTAGAAAAATGATAAATATAATATGTCACAATGTATACGCTACTTTTTGTGAAGGCAACCCGCGTATACATACAATGTATACGCTAATTTTGTGAAGGGAACCTGCATATACATTCAGGGTTAGCATATACGCAGTTTTTATGAGGCGAAGTTGCGTATACACGCGGAAGCGAATGCTTCAAGTCGCGTATGCCCTTTTGCGCTCTAAAATTATGATACCAAGGGGCATTACCATGGTATTGGCCAATTGTATTGAGCACTGGATTATCTAACTGATCCTGTCCAGGAATACCATCGGAGGTTGAGTGGTTTTGACTCATGGTATTGAAAAAGGCTAATCTATATAGGGAGAAGAAGATCATTGTGCAAAGTATGCAAGATGTCGGGGTTTTAATGAATACTTCTCTCTGAAGTATATCTGTATGGAATGACTAATAGTTTAATGATAGATCTGAATCTGTGATGCAACTATGAAGAAATCATGAAGAAGTCTATCTATATCTAAAATGTATTTGTATCTTCTAGATCTATTTAGGAAATATCTAGATCTGAAATGAGGCGAGCATCTGTCTAATGTGAAGGGTTAAATCTAAATTGAATATCTGATCTGAAGAAGAATGCTGCTCTATAATGTCTGAAGATCTATACACTGGTTTGGAACAGCGGAAACGCGTATATACGCGGATTTGATAAAGAGAAAACGCGTATGTGTTGTGAAGTTAGTTCTAAAGTTTGTGCAGATGTATACGCGGGTTTATGTGAATGGAAGCGAGTATATATGTGATATTAGTGAAAGGAAAGCGCATATGAAAAGCTAGGGTTTGCTGAAGTCGGAAGTATAAAATGTATGATCTGTTCTGCTGTGTTACTGCTATCTGTTGATGATAAATTCTTCTGATCTGGGTTGTCTGAATTGTTAAGTTTGAGCTTAAATGTGTGGAGTGGGTCCAGTCTGAAAATATGATGAAACGTGACCTGCAAGTTGTGCTCTATTGAATTTGTTGGATCCAGTGTGAAAATTGATGAAACGTGGTCCATGGTGGTGCTGAGGGTTGTAGCCTTCAGTCAGGGGGTTGTAGCTCCCTTCCAGGTAAGGCTGGTAAACGAGAGCAGGGGGTCGTAGCTCCCTTCTAGGAGAGGCTGGTAAACGAGAGCAGGGGGTCGTAGCTCCCTTCCAGGAGAGGCTGGAAAATGAGCGTAGGTGGGTTCCTACGTATTGGTATGAGTCTGCGCCAGTACATTGTTGTAAGATGTTTTCTTTATAATAAAATATTGAAGGCTGAGACAACGGCAGCGGTGGTTTTCTCCCGACTTGGGTTTCCACCTAAAAATCTTGGTGTTCATGTGTGATGATTCATTTTGTTCTTACTGCACATGTTTATTGTTTACTAAACATCTAATGAATGAATGATGGAATGATATAAGTGAAGAATTAATGGCATAATTGGATCTCTGTGTATACACGAGTTTTATGAAGGATATACGCATGTATACGCTAGTTGGCTTCAACGAAGTAGCGTATGGGTTTTAGTGAATGGAAAAGTAAAAAATTTTTAGTTTGCCCTAAATACTGATTCACCCCCCCCCCCCCCTCTCAGTATTTTTCCCAACAATTGGAATCAGAGCAGGTCCTTCTACAGAAGCTTGATCGCTTGAAGGAGATCCATCGCAATCGAAAGTCATGAAGGAGTAATGTATATAAGGCCACCTCTATTCAAAGGAGATAATCTGATATTCTGGAAGATACGAAAAAAAGCATATCTGCAAAGTCTTGGTGCAGAAGTATGGGAAATCGTGGAAGAAGGTTATCAGTATCCGGCAAGTATTCCTACTGATGCAGCAGAAAGGAAGAAATATGAAACCAATGCCAAAGCAGTGAATGTCTTATTAGGAAGCATGTCTGAACCAGAATTTTCTAAAGTGATGCAGCTAAATTCAGCAAAGGAAATATGGGACAAAATAATTCTGAGCTATGAAGGAGATACAAAGGTAAAAAGTGCAAAACTCCAAACTCTCATAATTGAATATGAAAATTTAAAGATGTATAGTGATGAGAGTATTGCCAGTTTCTTTTTACGTCTATATGATATTGTAAATCGTATGAGAAGTCTGGGTGAAACCATAACTGATACTACTCTGGTGGAGAAAGTCTTAAGATCTTTGACTTCAAAATTTGAGTCAAAAGTATCAGCTATTGAAGAAAGGCAAGATCTGCAAACTCTTACTATTGTTCAACTTCCTGGTGTTCTAACTGCTTATGAAATGAGACAATGAGGTCCCTCTCAAATCAAAGAAGCTGCCTTTAAGGCGTGTGCAAAAGGAAAATAAAAGGAAGATGTCAAGGAGTCAAATTATATATCAGAAGAAGAAGAAGCAAATTTTGTGAGAAAACTCCAACTAGGAACTAGAAGATTCAAAGGTAAGCTTCCCTTCAAGTGTTTGGCTTGTGGAAGAGTTGGTCATTATGCTGCTAAATGTCCTTATGAAGATAATCATGGTAAAGGGAAACAATTTGAAAGGAGAAAGAGTTACTATACAAATGAAGTATCTGATGAGGAAGAAGAAGATTCTGACAAAGATCTGCTAGTGGTCGTGGCAAAGAAGCAAAAGAAGAAGGCTACTCAAAAGGAGACATTGTAGAAGACATGTATGGCAAAAGATGAAGAAGATAAAATAGGTACTGATTGTTGTTCTTGTGATTCACTTTCTTGTGCATGCAATGGTGAATATAGTGAAAGTAACAGTACAAGTCTAGAATCAAATCTCAAGATCAATGATGAAAGAAATGATTGGAATCAATTTCATAAGAGAGAATCTATCCTCAAAGATATGATCTCTAGAATGAATGAGCAGAAAGAAATACTGAATGGCCAGATAGACAAGTATCAAAAGTTGTATGTTTATGCAACCAATCAAAGTGAAAGACTTGAAGCAGAAATCATCTCTCTGAAAGAAGATCTCGAAACATCAAATAAGAACAATGAAGAGCTTGAAGAAAATATCATCTCCCTCAAAGAAGATCCAGAAAAATCAAATAAGAAGAATGAAGAACTCCTGCACATATTTGAAGAACAAGAAAATGGGTTGAAGGAAGAGATTTTAACACTAAGGGATCAAGTAGAAGAAGGACAATGGGTTGAAGAAAGTGTGAAGAAGCAATGCCAAATGTTTGAGGTTGAGGTAAATATTCTCAAAGGTAAATTAGAAGAAAAATATAAACTCTTGAGGTTTCAAGATAGTACTAATATTCTAGACAATATTCTTAGTAGTCAAAGGTCTCCTTCTATCAAACTTGGTCTTGGTTTTCACGAAACGGTTAAAGGTGAATCTAGTTCACAAGAAAGTGCTAAAGATTCAAAGGATGTCAATACAAAATCTGAAGTGTTGAAAGAAGAAAAAGGTCAACCGACAATCATGAACTCTCAAAAGAAATCTTTCCCTCCTAACTATAGAAGCATCAATAATGTTGAATGCTTTAGATGTCATAATTATGGGCATATTGCAGCCAATTGCAGAAGAAGTTTGATTCAGTCACAAAAGAACAGATTCTACATAGAAAGGTACCCTGGTTTCTTCAATGGATATTATTTTTCATGCAGCAAGTATGGTCATAAAGCAGCTGATTGCAATAGAAGGAAGAATAGAAAAACTCATTATGATTCCTATGCTTACTTCTCTGGTCACATAAGATGTTATTCTTGTAACAAGTATGGACATGTTGAAAAAGAATGCAGGATGAACAGATCTGAGAAATTGGATGATTTCCAACACACATTTCGAAAGTTCAAGCAAAGCTGGAAAAAGAAGGAGGACTGGTCAGAAACGTATGTAATATTGACCCTACTGCAGTCATCCGCTTCTAAAGCTTACTTCTCTTAATGACTGCAGGAATGATGTGAGATACATTATAGGGATTAGTAATGTATCGTCACAGGGGGAGCGATGTAAGATGATTCTCATGGTTGATTTGGTTATTCTGGTTGTTTTTATTTCTGACAGTGCATCTGATGTGAAGAAGACAGGTACAGGTGGTACAAGTTCAGGGGGAGATAAAGGAATGTGAAGTTTTCAATATTTCACTTTCCATACGCGGGTTCGGTAAAATAAAGCCGCGTATACACGCGAGTTCCAGCAGACACAGACGCGTATGCATTTATGATAAGGAAATTTGTATGACAGATGAAGATCTGGAGTACAGGTTCAGGGGGAGCATCAGTCTGAGTATTAATGACTGTATTATTGGCACTGTATTTGCTTATTTCTCAGTTCTAAATGATGATGACATGTTACATGGTTTCTTATGGTATTCAAGTTGCACATGCTAAGGAAGAGCCTTGGTCATATGGAAAGGATGCTTGGATGCACTTTTTCAGGGGGAGCATTAGTCCTGCTGATTATGATGCATTGTTGGCATTATGATGGTTCTGAAACATGATCTCCCTCTTGAGGTCTTTCTGGTATTGATCATAAAAAGTCATATTTTTATTTTGATGAAAAGGTCATGATGAGACCTATGATGTAAAATTGTAATATTCAGTCATGTAAGGACTTGTCAAATTTGTAAACCCACTTGGTTGGGTAGTTGAGTCAAAATATGTAAACCCAGTTGGTTGGGTAGCTGAGTCAAAATGGGTAAACCCACTTGGTTGGGTATTTGAGTTTCATATGTAAATCCACTTGGTTGGATCTTTGATGTATGTATGAGTCCTTGGTGATAGGAAAAGTCATAGAGTCATGTACTTCATTGAAAATATAGCGTGAACTCAGGGGGAGCATGGTAACTTCAATACACATTAGATCTGCATGGGAAGCAAAACCTTGTCTTGGTTTTGATCCGCCCTTTGCCCTTGATGTCAAAGGGGGAGAGTGACATGGTGTTTGAATAAGGGAAGAATATCATGATGCTTAATGTATCTATCTCCTGTGGTGATCAAACACCATCGTGGTTGCCATCAAGTCCAAAGGGGGAGATTGTTGGAAATATGATGCAGAGTGTTGTCCTTGATGGCAACCCACTTGATAAATTTGATGGCAACTTGGTGAAATGAGATTGTTGGCTATCTGATGCAATGTTTTGTCCTTGATGGCAACCTAGTTGATGAAGATGTTCTTGATGGAAGCCTACTTTATGAGTTGCCTCTGATAAGCAACCTATGTGTCAAAGATGTAAGAATGATGTATCTACAAATCAATTCAGATGTGATAGAGAAAAGAATTCCAGTAAGTACCAGAAAAATGATAAATATAATATGTCACAATGTATACGCTACTTTTGTGAAGGGAACCCGCGTATACATTCAAGGTTAGCATATACGCAGTTTTTATGAGGCGAAGTTGTGTATACACGCAGAAGCGAATGCTCCAAGTCGTGTATGCCCTTTTGCGCTCTAAAATTATGATACCAAGGGGCATTACCATGGTATTGGCCCATTGTATTGAGCGCTGGATTATCTAATTGATCTCGTCCAGGAATACCATCAGAGGTTGAGTGGTTTTGACTCATGGTATTGAAAAAGGCTAATCTATATAAGGAGAAGAAGATCATTGTGAAAAGTATGCAAGATGTCGGGGTTTGAATGAATACTTCTCTCTGAAGTATATCTGTATGGAATGAGTAATAGTTTAATGATAGATCTGAATCTGTGATGCAACTATGAAGAAATGATGAAGAAGGATATCTAGATCTGAAATGTATTTGTATCTTCTAGATCTGTTTATGAAATGTCTAGATCTGAAATGAGACGAGGATCTGTCTAATGTGAAGGGTTAAATATGAATTGAATATCTGATCTGAAGAAGAATGCTGCTCTATAATGTCTGAAGATCTATACGCTGGTTTGGAACAGCGGAAACATGTATATACGCGGATTTGATAAAGAGAGAGCGTGTATGTGTTGTGAAGTTAGTTCTGAAGTTTCTGCAGATGTATACGTCGGTTTATGTGAATGGAAGCGCGTATATACGCGATATTAGTGAAAGGAAAGTGCATATGAAAAGCTAGGGTTTGCTGAAGTCTGAAGTATAAAATGTCTGATCTGTTCTGCTGTGTTACTGCTATCTGTTGATGATAAATTCTTCTGATCTGGGTTGTCTGAATTGTTAATTTTGAGCTTAAATGTGTGGAGTGGGTCCAGTCTGAAAATATGATGAAACGTGACCTGCAAGTTGTGCTCTATTGAAGTTGTTGGATCCAGTGTGAAAATTGATGAAACGTGGTCCATGGTGGTGCTGAGGGTTGTAGCCTTCAGTCAGGGGGTTGTAGCTCCCTTCCAGGTGAGGCTGGTAAACGAGAGCAGGGGGTCATAGCTCCCTTCCAGGAGAGGCTGGTAAACGAGAGCAAGGGGTTGTAGCTCCCTTCCAGGAGAGGCTAGAAAACGAGCGCAGGTGGGTGCCTGGGTACTGGTATGATTCTGTGCCAGTACATTGTTGTAAGATATTTTCTTTATAATAAAATATTGAAGGCTGAGACAATGGCAGCAGTGGTTTTCTCCCGACTTGGGTTTCCAACTAAAAATCTTGGTGTTCATGTGTGATGCTTATGTGTGATGATTCATTCTGTTCTTACTGCACATGTTTATTGTTTACTGAACATCTAACGAATGAATGATGGAATGATATAAGTGAAGAATTAATGGCATAATTGGATCTCTGTGTATACGCAAGTTTTATGAAGGATATACACGTGTATACGGTAGTTGGCTTCAGCGAAGTAGCGTATGGGTTTTAGTGAATGGAAAAGTAAAAATTTTTTAGTTTTCCCTAAATACTGATTCACCCCCCCCCCCCCCCCCCCCTCTCAGTATTTTTCCTAACAATTGGAATCAGAGCAGGTCCTTCTGCAGAAGCTTGATTGCTTGAAGGAGATCCGTCGCAATGGGAAGTCATGAAGGAGTAATGTCTATAAGGCCACCTCTATTCAAAGGAGATAATCTGCTATTCTGGAAGATACGAACAAAAGCATATCTGCAAAGTCTTGGTGCAGAAGTATAGGCAATCGTAGAAGAAGGTTATCAGTATCCGGCAAGTATTCCTACTGATGCAGCAGAAAGGAAGAAATATGAAATCAATGCCAAAGCCGTGAATGTCTTATTAGGAAGCATGTCTGAACCAAAATTTGCTAAATTGATGCAGCTAAATTCAGCAAAGGAAATATGGGACAAAATCATTTTGAGCTATGAACGAGATACAAAGGTAAGAACATCAATGTGGGAGTCACTTGTTCTCCAGATGAGATTCAAGTGTACACTAGTCTCTTCCATGAATTCAGTGATGTTTTCTCATGGTCTCATGAAGATATGCCTTGAATTGATCCCTTTATTGTCGTGCATGAAATTCCGACCTATCCTGGTGCGAAGCTTGTGCACTAGCGTCTGCATCTAGTGCATCCTCGGAAAGCCGCTACTATAAAAGCTGAAGTTGAGAAACTTCTTAAAGCGGATTTAATATATCCGATCCCTCTAAGAGAGTGGGTTTCCAACATTTTCCCTGTGGATAAGAAGCAGATCACAATCCGAGTCTGTGTTGACTATCGAGATATCAATTGAGCTTGCCCTAAGGACAACTATCCCACCCCCTTTATCGATCAGATCATTGACGATTGTGTAGGGAGTGAGATCTTTTCTCTTATGGACATCTTTTCAGGTTATAATCAAATCAATATCATTCCATCCGACCAACATAAGACCGCTTTCATTTTTCCGTGGGGAACATTCGCCTATAAGAAGCTCTCTTTCGGCTTAAAAAATGTTGGGGCTACCTTCCAGCATGCCATGTCTTACGCCTTTCACGACATATGTAATGTTGTTCAGTCGTATCTGGATGAACTTCTGGCTCATTTAGGTCTGCGCAAAGACCATCTGGAACATCTTCGCCAAATTTATCTCCACTGCAAACGTTACAACATCAAGCTTAATCCTCACAAGTGCATCTTCTGCGTCAACTCTGGTCGGCTTTTAGGATTCATTGTCTCTAAGGATGGAATTCACCTTGACCCTATCAAGGTTGAGGCTATCATTAATCTCCCATCCAAATCCTCATTGCATCAGTTTCTGAGTCTTCAATGGAAAGCGAATTTCTTACGTCGTTTTATCCCGAACTATGCGGAGGTAGCCAGAGGGTTTACGCTATTTCTAATGCAGGATGTCACTTTTTGTTGGGATGAGATTGCTCAGCAATATTTCGATAACCTTAAGACATTGCTTGTCAATGCTCCATTAATACACCCTCCAAATTATCATCGCAACTTTACCCTCTATTTGGCTGCCGCATTCAATACGATTGCCATGGTTCTGGTACAGGATGATGATGATGATAACAAAAACGTGGTTTATTATCTATCTCGGAACCTCCTCAGCACTAAAACACATTATGCCCACGTTGAGAAGTTGATGCTGGTTGTGGTCTAGGCCATTCAACGATTTCACCATTACATCCTATTATGGACAGTAACCGTGATTTCCTGATTGCAACACCATGACTTACATTTTGTCTCTACAATTGCTAGGGGGAAAGTACTCAAATTGGATTGTGATCCTCCAAGAGTTCTATTTGGAGTTCACTATTGCCAAATCGAAGAAGTCACTAGTGTTTTTTGATCTCATTTGTTCTCTCCCTACCGAATTTTTTCTATCTCAATCCGAGGATCATATCCAGGACAAAACTCTCTTCTCAATTAGCACTCTCGATCCATGGTATGGTGATATCATCATGTACCTCTAGACATCTAACTTCCAGTCTGAGTTAACGAAGGATGCTCGATGTTGTGTTTGACACCAGTCACAACCATATCACATTGTCAGAGATACCCTATATCGGGTCGGATTCGATTCTGTACTCCATCAGTGTTTGACCTTAAAAGAGGCCGAGAAAATTCTAAATGACTGTCATAATGGCTTTTGTGACAGTCACATGTCCGGTTATTCTACTGCACATAATATCCTTCATGTGGACTATTTCTAGCCATCTATCTTTAAATACTGTATTTTTGCAGTACGAAAGTGTCATGAGTGCCGGATATTCCAATGCAAGATGCATGTGCCGCCTCTCCCATTACATCTTGTCATTCCCATGGGCCCTTTTTCCAAATGGGGCATTGATTTTATGACGTGTAACCCTCATTCAACTCAGGGGGGGCATGCTTATATCATTGTTGTCGTAGATTATTTCACAAAGTGGGGCGAATTGATGCCTACATTGGCTGTAGATGATAAGACTGCTGCAAAATTCATTTTCAACCATGTGATCACTTGTTTCGGCATTCCTCAAGCCATCGTCACTGATCATGACTCTCATTTTCAGGAATATATGATGGCAGAGCTGACATCTAGGTTGGGCTTGCATCATGATAGCTCAATGCCATACTACCCTCACGAAAATGCCCAGGTTGAAGCCGTGAACAAGGTGCTTGTCACGATGCTTCAATGAACAATTGGGATACACAAATAAATTTGGCATCTCCAATTGTTTTCAGCTCTTTGGGCCTACCAAACGTCAGTGAAGAGTGTGACTGGATTCATACCATTTCAGTTTGTGTGTGGTGTGGAAGCTACTCTTCTAGTTGAATGTGAGATCCCTTCACTAAAATTGGCTGTGGAATTACTGCCCGATACATCCCCAGAGGAAGAACGTCTCTTATATCTCGAGAGATTGGATGAAACTCGCCACTTGGCTGCTTTGGTTATCGAGGCATAGAAAAAATGGGTTAAATCTCATTTCAATCAAATGGTTTCTTTGCACTCTTTTATCGAAGGGGACCTCGTCCTCTTGTATGATCAAGCTCATGACAAACTTGGGGCAGGAAAATTCCAACCTATGCGGCATGGGCCTTATATTGTTAAACATTTGTTGAAAAATGGGGCTTATGAGTTGATCGATTATGAAGGTATTCCTTCGGCACAGCCCAGAAATGGGTTGTACATGAAGAAATATTATGCTTGGATCATTCTTGAGTAGTATATGTACATAGGTGATTTTTCATTTTTGTGCATGTGTGGTGTGGTGTGCTTTGTAAGAGGTTTTCTGCTTATTGGGTCTTCCTAATTGTGCAGATGTCTGTTACTCCTTATGTCAGTTTCATGGATGGTGCCTCCCACAGTACCAGGAACCTGTCCTCAGCAGCTTGGGTAATTTACAATCCTGCTGGTGAGTTGGTTAATTTACAAGGTGTCTATCTAGGGCCTGCTACAAATAATGTCGTGGAATATACTGCCATTTTGGAATTATTGAACGAGGCTGTTAACCTCGGTATTGACGCGTTACTTGTATATCTAGACTCACAACTTGTGGTTTTACAACTCAATGGTCATTATTCAGTTAGAAACCCATGTATTTTAAGACTGTATCTATGTATTCGTTTACTTGAAAGAAATTTTGATTACATCACATATCATAATATACCCAGATGAATGAATACACTAACACATGCAGTAGCCAACATGGTATTAGATAGACATTTATGCAATTTGTAAAAACGTCATCATATGTACGAAAGATCCATGTAAAAAATAGATGTATATATATATATCAAATGTTTGCAATGTGTGCATCATATAAAACCAAAAAATATACATGTTTGTTTAAGTTACATCTGAAGATGACATGTCTCTCAAAAATATGCAAATAAAAAGCCTAGGCAACTAATCGGCATGGTGCTTGTGGTAGCATGTCACTGCCCGCACCAATCGCCTTAGTAAGAGGTGGAGGCAACTCCGTACCCCTATGGTGTGCCTCTGATAAACTAAAGGGACATCAGCTAGGTGAGCATAATCCAGAACCCCACGAGAAATCCCCTCTAGGTTCTGCACAAGCTTGTCCCCCTCGCCCCCCTCACCTTGAGGGTCATAAGCGAGAGGGGTCCTCCTCGCTCTTGGTGACATCTGAGTAGGCCTCTCTAGACCAACATCTGCATACATATAGGATTAGTTGTTAGAACATGCATGTATACCAAAAAATCATAAAACTCATAAAATTAAAAAGATTCTTACCAAGCTCCTCATCCTAATCCTCTCCCTCCGGGAGTGGGAGGTCCGAGTCTCCAATAAAATCTATGCTGGCGTAGGGCCAGTCCTCCACGATGATGAGATGTTGTCAGAGCCACCCAAAGAAGTCAGGCCTCCAAGACATCTATTGGCCGCCCCCTGCCCTCAGCATCAGTGCTGCCCATTGAGCCATCTGTGGCTCCCTTAGTGGCGGATCTGGGACTATGGCCTCCTGGCACTAGAAGATAGGTCGTCATTCTAGGAAGAATGACACCAAAATTTATCCATATCCAAACTATTTCAGTTTGGTCTATTTGCATTTTTTGGGTAGCTACTCTATATTCATTGTTACAACCTCTGCCTAGTTTAAAATGGTTGGGCTCATGCACTCCGAAGCAAGCAGCAGTTGCATCTTGGTGGCTTCGTGCGGTGCCTATGACCCTACAGCCAACGTAATGGTGTGTAGCACTACTCTGAGTTCTAGATTGGAGACAGTCTGAATGTCCACCTTGCCACTTCATGTTCCCTTTCGTGCTCCTGGGCACACCATGTTCATGACCATTGTCATGTTCTCTCTAGAAGGCCGTGTACTAGTCAAAATAGGGACTGCACCTCTGCGTGACAATCTGGTGATGAAATATATGTCTAACACTTTGATTTCAAGTTCTTGATCTCGAAGTCTGAACTTCTCTTGATCCTCGTCCCAGATACTGATAAAATATTGTAATAATTCGGGCTGGGCCCGGAGACATAGTGTCATAAAGAATATCTTGAGCCCGCAGTTCCTAAGAGCTCTCATACATTGTTCGTTCCCCATTGCCTACTCATGTCCTTCACTGTGCTCTCTTTCCTTCCATTAAATTACCATTTTTTCTTTCCACCTGCATCAATTTGGTCATAAACACATTGTAAGATCCCTTGGGTACTTAAAATAACAATTAAATGGCTGTATTTTTGTTAAATTTAATGGAATGATGGGTTGCACGGTTGGCATGGCTATTTTGATAACAGTCGCGCCACCTGGCATGGCCCTTGTGTGAAAAAGGGCTGGCTAGCGCAAGTCCGTGCCTGAAACCCGCGCCAACCATGAAGGCCCTAATTTTGCAATTCCTCCCCTCAAGGATGCCAAATGACAATCAAAAGCTATGCAATATGACTTAAAAGATGGCTAATGGAAGTGAATATTACCTGAAAAATACAGAATCCAGATTAGTCCACTGGATTGTTCACAATCGTCACCTAAAGATCGCAAAGGAAATGGCTCACTATCACTATGCAAAGAGGTAAAAAAGTGAAAAGTGAACAATTTTTTACTATTGGTAATATTTATAACATTTCAAATCAAAATTAGGTTTTAAGACTTGTTTTTCTAATATTTTATTATATTTTTTTTCGAAAAATGGGTTTTACACATGTTTTTGTGCAGCGACAGGTTCTCACGTGATTAGGACGAACACATGAGTTGTATTTTTTACTTCTTCGGACTCAGTAAAAACACGAAAAAGTCACTATTGAAGTCACCTTTCAGCTCTTTTCTGACTTTCTAAAACCAAAAATATTTCCGAGTCACTTTTCATTTTGAGCTCATTAAATTGGTTGCGAAACAACATCTACCCAGTATACATTTACCCATTTTTCGGGCTGGGATAGGTTATTTACGAAAAAGGAATACCCTAGCCTATAAAACTAGGAGGTTCTCCCAGACACAGTTTTCTACCTTTTCGGATTTGTGAGACTATCTACAAAAAGGGACTATTGGAGCTTTTTTTTCTGATGTGTTTTCAAAATCTCTAAACATTAAAAGATGCCAAGTTATTCCTTTGTCAAACTCGTTAAAAATTGATGACATCGGACTCCGTTGTAATGACGTTACTTGAGTTTCTCCTTCCTAGGACTCATTAAATGTACTAGGTTGGATTTGTCCGAAGGACAAAATTACAGCACAAGCATATGCTATCCCCTTCAAGCTTGTTCAAAAAATAATTGGGGTACTCGCCAAAAATGGTGGGGGAAAATGGAACCAGTATCATAGTCGTGTCGGCATTGTGTCACTCTTGAACATGGCACTTGTTTGCATTTGTGTCGGGTTGGGATCATCTCATCTCGTTAACTGCTTGCCTTCATGGGTTTGGGTAATCTCTTTTGATTGCTCATCTGCTCTTTGCCACGTCACCATGACCTCAGATCCCTTGATGTCAAATACTACCAAACCCAATTTTGTGCCGTCGATATGTTGAAGAGAAGTTGGCCTCTACAGTTTTCAACCTCCCTTTGATTCTCTGTTGGTCTTAATTCACAAATATCATATCCCTCTGTCTCATGTCGATGATGTGGGAAACATTATGGTCCACCTTTGATCAAGGTCACTTCCTATTGACTTCAGCTTATTATCCAGGAATCTGATCTAGAGACTCCCTTCAGGTGCCTTGGAGTTTGCATGCCTCAATGGCAGGTTCTTCGCATTCGACTCAAGGTTTTTATTATTGGCCTTCTATCGGTTGATTCTGCGGGTGTTCGATGCCAGCTCAGTGTTCACATTCCATAGATTGCACCTCTTGTACCTTGAGAGCCATCGTCATTATTGGTGGTTCCTCTTGCGTCTTTTAATGTCTTTCATTATTGGATAGTAATCAGACAATGTTATAGCATGTTTGACTTCAGCTCACATATTCACATGCTCAAACTTCTACTCTGTTCAGATCGAGATGGAGCGCAGAACGCTAGATTTTCTCTGATAAACATCTAGGCGGCGTGTTCTTTGTGGATTATTATGATTTATTACATGACTCATTCGATTGGATGGCTACGACCATACCTGAGTCTACTTGTTGATCCTTATTTACTGGATGGCTGCATCCATACCTTGGATCCTAGTTATTGTACACTCTATCATAGATGGCTGCGCCCATACCACATATCATTTATCAGAGATATCATTTTTATTTGTATTTGCAGGTCTTCCAATGGCAGTGTTTTCAGTTGAGCACATTCTCATAAAGCATTTCACCCTTCCCTCTCTCTCAGACCTCATGCTTTAGGGGGCATATGTTACAAATCATTTTGTCACCGTCCCTGCAATCCCTCATCCCGTACATTACAGGACTATTCTCGTGACCTGTGAATAGTAAAATGTCCCGAAAACACCTTGATGGCATCCTTCTGCACAAGGACAAGAATTCTCCTAAAGAAAATTTCCTCTGAAAAACCCTAAAAACCCATGTTTTGGCATTGGCATGGGTAGCCAGTTCATCCCTCGTGCCAATGGGGATAATGCACACTAGAGGGCATACCAACTAGCACTCTATCCTTGTTTCTCACCTGTGCCAAGCTTGTTAAGGAATGTTTTTTAAAAATAAATGGTAGATGTTTGATTCTAACAACTTCAGAATGAATCATCAGAAAGAAGTTAGGATTTTTGCCTATGGATCTCCCTGATTAGGAAGTGGTTTTCCACCTCTCATGGAACCTTCCTAAGAGATAGGAATCTATTCCATGATTATAGGGATCCAAAATTCCCTTCCTCCCTCTATAAAAGCATGCCTTCTCCCTTTACAAGCTAGTTGAATGCTTGGAAGTTGAACATTTGGGAAGGAAACTATAGCTGAGCGACTATTAAAAGCAGAGCTAAGGAGAACCCCATAAGAGAGAGAGCCTTGTCTAAATTCCCGATGAAATTTGTGAGACACACTCCACTAGAAGCCCTGCCAAAGGAGGAATGAGATGTCAAAACTTGGTTGTAATCTTTCTTTCACATTTAATATATGCTTGACTACGTTATTGGTTCCACTGTTGTATTGCTTATCTGTGTAATGAAATTTAGTTCAATCCTTTTCGACTGATTGATAGTTACATGTTTGAGTTATTACATTGTATGTCATCATTTCTTCTTTGCATGTGTACAGGTGTCCGGACATGGTGAGAAAAAGGATCGTGATCTGTCAGGCTAGGAAAGCGAAGCAACACTTCTTCTTCGACGACAACAGCGTAGGACTTGAGGTAGGCTATCTATCATGGCTTTTTCTTTTATAACTAGGAATCAGTATCGTAGCATGTTTTGATTGTTGCTAGACCCACTCTAGGGCTAGTGGGATTGCCTCTGTCCACAGAGGGTATTTACCTCTCCAACACTTATCCTCACACACTTCATCCTTAGCACACTTGAATTCACTGACACTCCCTCACACACACTCTTATTCGTTCCTTTCCATGAATTTTGACCTAGTTATCCCTTGATATGCCCTGACACTCCCTAACACTCTAGTTTAGAATACATTGAAATTTTCTGACATACGTTAGCATGCATTCTCATTCCTTTTCATGCCTTGACCCTCCCAAGCTATCATGACCTCACAACTACCCTTACTTAATTTGCAACTTGGGAACTCGACCAATCCCTCGCTTGACTACAAGATCTTGACCAAGTTGCGGTTACTACAACTAAACTATGTTGTTGAATTGTGTAGCTTGGGAGGTACTCCACAAGCCTATTGAGATGGGTTTTTGTGAGTTTTGTCACAAAAGGATTTTTGGGAAAAGAAACCAAGAAAAGGGATTTTGGACCCAAGATGAGGTTTAAAACCTAAAATAAAATTAAAAAGGGAAATTAATATTTCCTAAGCTCTAAGTGGATAAAACATGTAAGTTCTAGAGGGTTCCTAAGAGGTCTAGGAAAAACTATTTAAGGAGGGCTTAGGATGAAGGAAAGAACGTCAAGTGAGAAGGAGCTCATTTGATCAATGGGGTGAATAGAAATGTAGTCTTAAAGAGGCCATGATCATTAGCGTGTCTAGCATTCATTAAGATGCCTCAATATTCTCTGGCATGGTTTAATATTAAATTTATTTGAGATTGATTACTAGAAAGTAGAAGAGAAGTAACAAAGGATGATTTGGCACTTAGAATGAACTAACACTTAGAACTTGACACTTATTTCCACCTAGTGTTGTCGTGCATATCATGCCCCTCATAGAAAATGTAAATTGATCACTTATTTACCCTACTATGTGTTCATTTCCTTGTAGTTTAACATGTTTCTCCTTTTTTTCCTTGATATTACCTGGAATGTATTGTCACACCCTTGCATGTCTTTGAATGCCTTAGCACTTGACACATATTAGAATATTTGGCAGGCCTTTGAGCTATCTAGCACATGTTAGCATTCCCTAGCATGCCTTGGCAATCATGCCCTCACCACTAGCCTTACATTTTTTTGCGACTTGGGAACCCAATCAAGTCCTTAGCTACTGCAATTCATGTGACATTGGTCTTCTTCAACCATAAAAACTTGATCAATTGCACCCACTACAAGTAGATTGTGCCTTGTTCACCTAAGAAATGCCTATACCTCATCTTAGGCCACTCATGTACAAGCTTAAATTTACTCACTTAAGAACTTACCAAGACAAGGATCACATCTAGCCATGGCCATAAAATAACCAAGCAACATAGCTTACATAGGGAATATTTCACATGTATGTCTATTTCATATAAACAATAGAGAATTAACTGAGTGTTTGTAAGAACCAAAAGATACACAAGACACACAAGATATAAATCAGCACAAGTTGAGTGCCCCAAAACTTATACACAACAATGTACAATATGCAATTGTCTAAAATAGTTTAAAACATGACCATTCGGCCAAAGTGTGCCACATGTCATATAAAAATAACAGATAAAGGAAAAATAGTATTGTACCCAACACAAAGTCTCCCTTTGTCTAAAACTTCTTTTTCAAGCCCCTTATCACAATTGTAGGCTTGCCTCTTGCAAATCCTATTATGAAATTCTTCTAACACACTTCATCCTTGGCAGACTTGAATTCACTGACACTCCCTAGCACACACTAATAATTTTTCATTTCCATACATTTTGACCTAGTTCTCTCCTATGATACTTTGAAACTCCTTAACAGTCCTCAACATGCATTGGCATTGTCCAACATGTGTTAACACACCTTTTCATTCCTTTGTATGTCCTAACCCTCCCTATTTATCAAGCCCTCACAACTACCCTTACTTAATTTTCAACTTGGGAACCCAAGCAAGTCCTTTCTTGACTATAGGATCTTGAACAAGTTACGATTACTACAACTAGACTATGTTGTTGAATTGTGTAGCTTGGGAGGTACTTGTTGGAGCGGGGTTCCCTAAGATACGAATTTTGTATATTTTTGTACTAATTAGTATAACACAGGGGTTTCAGGGTGGGTCAAATCCCCGAACGCATTTTAATGGGTCAAAGGGTAGACCTAGATTCCACAAACCATGGTTTGCGGACCACGAGATAGAATTGGCTAAGTCGATATAAATAGATGATTATTTTGAGTCTACAGGTAGGCATGAATTAAGAGTGATGCTACGTGTGGACTATTAGATTTGTGTTTGGGTTATTTTGGGTAAGGACTCCTATTAGTTGTGTGCATAGAGATCCTTAGTCCTGTTGTGTTCAGACCCTGCTGGCTATGTGTGCAGGCTATGTTTTGGGTTGTAACCTAGTTTTGGATGCTAATATATGAAAATATAGTTGAAGTATCTCTATGTTATCTGGATCTATTGTGTTAATGTTGATGCGAATATTTGGACTCTATTTATCGTTGCGAATACATCTATGTTATCTGTTTAACGATGTGAATGTATCTATGTCATGGTATAAGCATATCACTGGAATGTTATAGATGTGTTTATGATATTATGTGTTGATAATTACTGATACGTACGTGGATGCGAACCTGTTGATTCAGATCTGGGAGTGATAGAAGATTAATTACGATTATATGCTGACTATATCTATTGAAAGCCTACAAATAACCTTACTCTATGTAGATTTGATAGTTGCACACCGATCTTTCTTCATTACCTACTCTCTCCTAGGGTGTGGAAACCTAGTTCCAACACCTTCCCATACTGCTTCGGGTGAGACCTTGGCCTACAAAAGTGGGCATTACCGAAAGGGCTAGTAGTATTGAGGTTTATTGGAAAACCTTAACCTTGGAACCTAAGTCAAGAACCATCAAGCCAAAAAATGGTTCCGTTGCCAGGATCGGGAGCATTTCGGGAGACAGATTAGGTAATGCAAAGGGAACGTTGGAGACCTGAGGAGCTAGAAATCAAGGACTAGTTTGAAGGACATATTTGGGAATTTATGGTAAAAGAGAATCGCAGCGCGAAGCTGATAGCTGAGAAGTGGAAAAATAAGTACATTTTTACTGAAGTATATGAGATTTTCTTTGTGAATTTTTCACATGAACTGCAAGATTGGCTAGACAGACTTGTCAATTTCCAGACATGTTGGACAGACGAGTGGATCATGTAGTGGATTCTAGAGTAGATCCAATAGTTGGAAAGGACTGACAATACCATCACACGTATGGTAGATCACTGGGTGGATAGCGTGCTGGGAGGATTTGTGACAGAATTCGTAGTTGATCAGTTTGTATCCTATTCTGAAGTAGAGCGGAGGTTCTTTAAAGGTTTCTAGGGAAAGTTCTTGAAAACTTTGCCACTACTAATTAGGATATTATTGTGCGAAATTGTCATTCTATGAAGCCACACCAAGTGAATGAGATCTGATCAGAGCAAGGGTACAACTCGAAGCAAAATTTACTACAAAGTTAATCAAGAAGGAGATAGATCCATCTACAACCCATTAAGAGAGTCATCTGCGCACGCAGGAGACAGTCCTCCAGCTACACCACCCACAAGTCAATGTAAAGGTAAGAAATCACCTACATCTCCGCCACCACCGAAAGAATATGTGGCCATGCACATGAAGCTACCCACCTTCAAGGTTGTAGGAGACGAAGATATGGAACTGTTTTAGTATGTAGCATAATCAATATGAACTGTGCAAAATGTAGATACTAACATTGTAAAACGAGCGCAGCTATCGCATGCTTTTGAAGGAAGAGCCTTGGACTGGTATATGAGGTACGTAGGTCAGCATGTGAACCCATCCATCGAAGAAATTAAGAATGCCTTAAAATAACAGTTCAAGAAACCTAAGTCCTACTCCCAGATTGTGAATGACCTAAAAGATTTCAAACAAGGACCCACTGAGTCAGTGTGGGAGGTGGATCAACGGTTAAAAAAGGTCATCAGAGATGGGGGATTTCTATATGGTTATAGGAAGCACAAGGATTGGTTCATCGCTATACTGCTTCCGTGCCTGCGCGGACCTATGGATCAGCAGGCGATTGAAATGCAAGAAAAAGCCCTAGAAATTGCTATGAAACTGGAAGATGCACCTAGAGAGGATGCCCAATTTTGGGTGCAAAAAATCTAGGGAGAGTTGCAGGCAATGCACCTAGAAATCCAGAATATGTGAAATACTGAAGGAAAGAAGCTAAACCAGACGTATGGTGCATACGATGGAGGGTATCCAGCCATACCAAGGATCAGTTCCCACTGCTGGCATACTACAGGCAGGCTGCGGGACCCAGTCCATTGCACCCTAAAGAGGCTATGGGCCCAAGTGGACCGACGTTGTGGTGTGATGATTGCCGCGTAGCTAGACTAAATGATACAAACCACTTCCCCGGTCTTGGTGTGTATGTTCTAGAATTCAAGCAACAATGGTGCAGGTTTTGTCGATCACTATGACATGATGAATAGAACTACCAGAATTATAATTTAATGATAGACCAGGGAAACTTATACAGGGTACAGGCTGACCAATGTTCACCAAGATCCCCCTTAGGCATAGGCGGCTCCCTATGTAGGGTTAGGGGAGGGGGTAGAGGTGGAAGCATAGGTCGGGAAATAGGACAATTGATTTTTTACAAATGTGGAGAAGTAGAGCACTTCGCAAGGGGCTTTCTCAATCCCGCGCAACAATATTGTAGGTATTGTAGACAACTAGACCATGTGATTGAAGACTATCCAATTTTGATAGCAAAAATGCAGGAAAAAAAACATAAACCTACATAGAATGTGCAGAGGGTTAAGTTTGAGCTACGTGATGAATGGCCAAGCATTAATGTCATAACACACAGTGGCATGGCTACTAGAAGAGCTGAGGAGAAAGTTGTAGTTGAATCACTTATCCAGAAAGAAGCGATCAAGTAGGAATGCTTGAACCTACAGAAGGAGAATTAAACCTTCGTCACAGCTCGCAAGGGCTTTACAAAGGATAAGACATTTACTTCCAAGACTCGAACACAACTAAAAGTAGATGACAAAAGTTAAACCTTTTCTGCAAACATGTATGAAGCTGCTGTGCAACGAGAAGGCAGTAGAAAATATTCATATATTGATAGATAGTTGCGTAGAAAGAACTAATCTTCCCACAGAAGTTAGATATGTTCACAAATTATACAAACATAAGAAACACACGGGTTGATAAATGTGGCTTACTGCGTAGATCGACGACTATGAGATGGATCAGGTCATCCTAGACCTAGGATCAGATGCAAACATCCTGCCTATGCAAACATGGTAGCGGATGGGTGAACCTAAGCTAGAATGGTCTACTATACATCTTCACATGGCTAACCAATAGAATATAATACCATTTGGGAGGTTCTCAAATATTGTGGTAGATATCGCAGGATTTAAGGTACGTGTTGACTTTGAAGTAGTTTAGATTGTTGAGGATGCGAACCCTTACCCTGCGCTTCTAGGACTAGATTGGGCTATAGATATGGGAGGCATTATCAATATAAATAAAATAATCATGGTCTTTGAGAATGAGGGTAGGAGGGTGATAGTCCCACTAGACCCTGTGGAAAGAGACCGGTATACAGAACCGGTGTGCGAAGAAAAGGATGTGGATCACATTTATAAATTCACCGCTCGGGATGAAGATTGGATCAATCCTACAACTGATGGTGTGCTCTGCTAGGAAAAGGACAAAGAATTCTTTCTGACTTAGATGGGGAGATAGAAAATTGTCAGAATCTGTTACATGATGTTTTTGCGCTACGATGCCTTGGGATCACGAAGAGCTTCTACTGCATTTCCTCAGAGGCAAGAGACTTACCCTAATTTTATGGTTCTAGTATCATTAAGGATTTTTTGCGAACCTTTGAAGATGAAGCCCCAAGGGAATGAATGATATGGACCCTTAACCCTGCCATGCACGTGACTCCTACGAGGTAGTGGGACACGCCTAAGGGGGCATTCAGGACTAGGAGGAATGTCACGACATGATGATCTTACAATTTGAACCTAAGACTCACCTGCGTGTGAAGACCTTCTTGGGGCTAGGGGACCCGCACAAGCACTTGTCTCCATGGATGGAAAATTGTGGCAAAATAAATACAAAGGAATAGGTCCATCTGTTCATTCATATGCCCTAGGGCCAATCACGACTGCATGGTATTTAGACGCAGAATTACGCTAATGCACCCACCACTCGGAAACCCTGAAGGACCAGTCTGCAGGGACATTTGGGTTGATAGGAGGAACAGAGGCACTCGATGAAGCTCTGCATGATATTCATGCCTTAGTATTTGATGAATCATGCCCATGCACAAAACGTGGGGCACCAACATGGGAAACGTAGATGCAATATATTGTCAACTGCTACAATTTATCAATCGAGTAGTGTGATGACGACCCACAAAATGTCTCTATCTTGTTGCCAATATGATGCTAAATGTTGTCGTTGATGGCAACCCACTTGATGAAGATGATGGAAACCTCTTATTGAGGATGTTTTTGATGCTTGATGAGTTTATTAATGATGTAAATCTGATGTTCTACAAGTAGCTCAGAAGTACCAGAGAAGGAAATATCAGTGAGGGACAAAGCAATTATGAAAAATGTGTGTTTCAAGGAATACGCGGGTTTGTCAAGGAGAAAGCGCGTATGCACGCGGATAAGTACGTACCAAGTCGCGTATGGTCTTTTGCGCTCCAAAATTAGAATACCAAGGGGCATTACCATGGTATTGACCCATTGTATTGAGCGCTGGATTGTCTATTTGATCCCGTCCAGGAAAACCATCGGAAGTAATGTGGTTTTGACTCATGGTATTGAAAAAGGCTAATTCTATATAAGGAGAAGAATTTCATTGTGCAAAGGGGAAAAGTGTCTGGGATTTAATGAATACTTCACTCTGAAGTATATCTGCATGGTTGAACTCTGCTCTCAATTGATAGATCCTAATCTATGATGCTTCTATGAACATGATGAAGGTTCAAGATCTCTAGATCTTGAAATGGTGAATCTCTAGGATGATTTGAAAAGAAGTGATGATGAACTGGTGCAAATCTGTTGAAGAAGTTGAATAAATCTGGTTAAGTTCATAGATCTGGTCTGTTCTGCAAAGTTTATCTTTTATAGATCTATACACAGGTTCGCTTCATGGAAGGCGCGTGTATACGCGGATCGGTTTCAACAAAGACGCGTATGACCTATTAGGGTTTTTTTGAAAAGTTGCATGAATATATACGTGGGTTTGCTTCATTAAAAGCACGTATATACGCAGCTCCTTCTAAAGAAAAGCGCGTATGATATCTGAACTGATCATTACACAAGGTTGAATGTGTTCCTGCATATTTATTCTGAAGTCTAGGTTATCTCTGATATTCTGGTTACAGTGGTTCACTGTTCTATTTGAAGCATTGGGCAAAGTATGTTTGTTGATAAGTGAAGGGTTGTGTTGGAGCTGTTTGATCCAGTTTGAAAATTGATGAAACATGGTCTGCAGAGGATCTGAGGGTTGAAGCCTTCAGTCTGATAGTTGAAGCTTTCTGTCAGCAGAGGCTGGTGCAAATATCAGGGGGTAGTAGCTCCCTTCCAAGTGAGGCTGGTAAACAGGAGCAGGTCCCTTCCAGGTGAGGCTGGTAAATGAGAGAAGGTTGTAGCCTTCTGCAGGTGGGTGCCTACGTGCTGGTATAAGTTTGCACCAGTACATGATTGTAAGAAGTTTTTCCTTATAATAAATATTGAAGACTAAGACGACGGCATCGGTGGTTTTCTCCCGAATTGGGTTTCCACCTAAAAAATCCTGGTGTTCATGTGTGTTGCCTATGTGTGATGATTATTCTGTTCTTTCTGCACCTGTTTACTGTTTCCTGAAATATCTGATAAATGAATAATGCAATGATCTGAGTTAAGAATTGAATGCATAATTAGATCTCTGTGCATACGCGAGTTCTGTAAAGGATATCCGCGTATATACGCTAGTTGGCTTCTGAAAAGTCGCGTATGGGTTTTTAGAAAGGAAAAGTAAAAAGTTTTATTGTCTGCATTAAATACTGATTCACCCCCCCTCTCAGTATTTTTCCAACAATTGGTATCGGAGCAGGTCCTTCTGAAAAAGCTTAGCCGCTAGAAGGAAGATCAAGCAAGATGAGCAATCATGAGGGAAAAACATCTATCAAGCCCCCGCTCTTCAACGGAAGCAATTTAATCTTCTGGAAAATGAGGATGAGATCCTATCTTCAGTCTATGGGAGCTGATGTATGGGCCATTGTTGAACAAGGATATCAATATCCAGCTGCTACACCAACAGATCCAACTGAAAGGAAGAATTATGAATCAAATGCAAAAACGGTCAATGCTATAACAGGAAGTCTAACTGAATCAGAATTTGTCAAATTCATGCAGCTGAATACAGCAAAGGAAATATGGGACAAAATCATTCTAAGTTATGAAGGCGATGCAAAGGTAAAAAGTGCAAAACTCCAAACTCTCAGAATTGAATATGAAAATTTAAAGATGCATAGTGATGAGAGTGTTGCCAGTTTCTTTTTACGTATTGATGATGTTGTAAATCGTATGAGAAATCTGGGTGAAACAATATCCGACACTACTTTGGTTGAGAAAATTTTACGATCGCTAATGGTAAAATTTGAATCAAAAGTTTCTGCCCTTGAAGAAAAACAGGATATTCAAAATATTTATGTGGTGCAACTTCATGGCATACTGACTGCATATGAAATGAGAAGAGGAGGATCGTCTGAAGTTAAATAAGCTGTTTTTAGAGCTTCTACAAAAGGGAAATAAGTGCAAGAAGCAGAAGGATCAGGATATATTTCGGAAGAAGATGAGGCAAATTTTGTAAAGAAACTTCAACTTGGTACAGGACGGTTTAGAGGTAATCTTCCTTTCAAATGTTTTAATTGTGGAAGAGTTGGTCATTATGCTGCTAAGTGTCCTTACAAAGAAACACCTGCAAAAGGAAAGGAGGTAGCTAGAAATAAGAACTGGTCTAGCACTAGAAGAAGTTACTATACTCATGATGACAGTGATGGAGTATCTGATAGTGAGGAAGAATGTGAACAAGATCTTAGACTTCTCATGGCATTTGAATCTAAAGAAGAAAAGGATACTTTTGTGGATGCTCTAGAGGACAATGATTTTCTTGAAGAGAACAACCAACTCAAAAGATGCTTAGAAGAAAGCAAAATTCTCTTAGAAGAATACAAAATTCTCTTAGAAGAAAGAAAAATAACCATCGAGACTCTGGAAAAGCAAGTTGAAGAAGCAAAGAAACACAATGAGAAATTAGAATGTGAAGTGGTAAGTGTAAGAAAAGAATTTGACAAAGTAAAGACTCTGAATTTTAGATTTGCTAAAGGATCTAAAACCTTAGATGAGATTATCAAGGTTCAACGTTCTCCTCTTATAAAAATAGGTCTTGGATACACTGGAGAATCCTCTCAAGCTTCAGCACCAAATTATCTAAAAGCATCTACAACTAGTTTAAAAAATTCTGCCACTCAGCTAGGGAATAAAGAATATTTATAGGTAAAGCATGATCATCCTAATGCAAGGAACACTAACGGGAATATCTTTCAAAAAGGCACCAATCAACAAGTAAATTCAAATAGAAGATTTCATGATCGCAGAAATTTCTTCTTCAATGGACAATGTTTCTCATGTCACAATTTTGGTCATAAAGCTGCTCAATGTGTTGCATATAAAACCATCATGACAAGAGAAGCAAGAAAGAAAAGGATTGATGTTGAAACAAAGAAGAATACCTATAAAAAAATTTCTCCTCTTCTAAATGAAGTTGAATGTGCTTATTGCAATAACTTTGGCCATGAAGATTCTGAGTGCAGGAGCAAAGTGCAGCCAAGAGAGCATTTTCCTTCAAAATTCAAAATATGGAAAAAGAAGGAACCACAGGTTGAAAATTGTGGTTATTTGCGGAAGGTGAAGAAAATCATTGGTACATTGATAGAGGATGCTCAAGACACATGACAGGTGATAAACACAAACTTTGTGCATATAGTGCTCTAGAAAAGGAAAAGAAATTTACTTTTGGAAATGATACTCCTGCTGTAATTAAAGGAAAAGGGTTTGTGTTTCTAAAAGAGAAGGTGAAGGCTAATGATGTCATGTATGTGGATGGATTAAGGCATAACCTGTTAAGTGTAAGTCAAATGTGTGATCAAGGAACTGAAGTTGTCTTTAGTTCAAAAGAATGTGTGGTTCGTGATCTTGATACAGGTAAAACAATTATAAAAGGAAAAAGAACTCCAAGCAATCTGTATGTATTGAAGAATTGCAAAGAAAAATGGTACTTGAGTAAATCTTCAGAAAATTGGATATGGCATAGAAGGTTGGGGCATCTAAGCTTCTGTCAAATCAACAAATCTAGCAGACTTAATGTTGTTCGTGGTCTTCCCAATATTACTGTGCCTGAAAATATCATATGCAAATCCTGTTAATTCGGTAAGCAAACCAGAGTGCAATTTAATGCTAAGGAAGGATCATCAAGTAAGCCTCTTGAACTCATTCATACTGACATATGTGGACCTATGAGGAAAAAGTAACCACGGGGTGAAGAATACTATATCTTATTTATTGATGATTTCTCTAGAATGTGTTGGATTGGGTTGATCAAACACAAAGATGAAGCATTTGAAAAATTTCAGATCTTCAAAGCACTGGTGGAAAATGAATTAGATCTAAAAATCAAGTGTATTAGATCTGATCGAGGAGGAGAATATACATCAAATGAATTATTTGAATTTTTTGAACAACATGGCATAAAAAGACAGTTTTCTGTAGCAGGTACTCCACAACAAAATGGCGTAGCAGAAATAATGAATAGAACGATTCAACAAATGGCTAGAGCTATGCTTGATGATTCCGGAACACCTGACACTTTTTGGGGAGAAGCAGCTCACACATCAGCAAATATTTTTAACAAGGCACATGTTCGAGTAAATAGTGATAAAACTCCGTATGAACTATGGTATGGTAATCCTCCTTCTGTGAAGCATTTTAGAGTTTTTGGAAGTAAATTCTTTATAAAAAATAATGATGAAAATCTTGGCAAGTTTGAACCCAGATTAGATGAAGGAATATTTCTTGGTTACTCATCTACAAGAAGAGCATACAAATGTTACAATAAAAGGCTTCGGAAGATTGTTGAATGTATTGATGTTGTTATTGATGAGTTTCCTGCAGCTCCTAAATAAGAAAAACACACAACAGATGAAGATGATGGTGACTTTTGTCCTTCTGCGTCAAATAGAAATGATATAGACAATGGATCCAATGAAGAACCAGAAGATGATTTATCTGAAAAGGTTGCATCCAGATATGTTCAAAAGAATCATCCCGAATCTCAAATTTTGGGAAATAAGGAATCAGGAGTACAAACAAGGAGGACTCTTGTGGGATCTTCGAGCTATCTGGCATTTCTATCCACAATTGAACCACACAATGTCAATCAAGCTAGCAAAGATGAATGCTGGGTTCAAACCATGAATGAAGAGCTTGATCAAATTGAAAAGAATCACACTTGGGAATTGGTACCAAGACCACATAACAAAAATGTGATTGGAACCAAATGGATATTCAATAACAAGTTAAATGAGAATGGGGACATTATAAGAAACAAAGCTAGACTAGTTTGCAAAGGGTATACTCAACAAGAAGGGATAGACTTTGAAGAAACTTTTGCTCCTGTAGCTAGACTTGAAGCCATAAGAATGTTTCTTGCTTTTTCAAGTTTTCAACAAATCAAAGTTTATCAAATGGATGTCAAATCTGCATTCCTCAATGGTGATCTAGAAGAAGAATTTTATATAGAACAACCAGAAGGATTCATTTTGGGAAATGATGAAAATCTTGTTTGTAGAATTAAAAAGGCTCTATATGGTCTCAAACAAGCTCCAAGGGCATGGTATTATCGTCTTGACAAATATCTTCATCAACAAGCATTTTCAAAGGGGTCTGCTGATAGCAACTTATACACAAAAATTGAAAATAATAAACTATTGATTGTGGTGGTTTATGTTGATGATATCATTTTTGGGAGTAATGAAGAATCTATGAGTCAGAAATTTTCTTCTGTCATGCAGCAGGAATTTGAAATGTCCTTACTTGGGGAACTAACATTCTTTCTTGGATTGCAAGTGCATCAAACTACAGATGGTATATTCCTATCACAAGAAAAATATCTTAAGCAAATTTTGAAGAAGTATGGCATGAAAGAATGCAAACCTGTAAGTACACCAATGATAACCGGATGCAATCTCAGTTCTCATGATGATTCTCCCACGATGAATCAACTAGAATACAGATCACTGATAGGAAGTCTACTTTATCTCACTGGGACTAGACCGGACATTATGCATGCTGTTGGGATTGTTAGACGATTCCAAGCTAATCCAAAAGAGTCTCACCTTCAGGCTATCAAAATAATATTCAAATATCTACAAGGAACTCAAGAATTTGGACTATGGTATCCAAAGAATGCTGATCTTACTCTTCATGCTTACACTGATGTAGATTGGGCTGGAAATGTTGATGATCAAAAAATCACTAGTGGTGGTGCATTCTATATGGGGCCCCGATTAGTACCTTGGTTCAGCAAGAAGAAAAATTATATTGCTTTATCTACAGCAGAAGCAGAATATGTGGCTGGTGCATCTTGTTGCACTCAACTCCTTTGGATGATGCAAACCTTGCAAGATTTTCAAATCAAATGTACACCTCCTATCTCCATTATGTGTGATAATAAAAGTGCCATCAGTATATCAAAGAATCATGTTATTCATTCGAAGACCAAGCACATTCCCATCAAGTATCACTTCCTACGTGAACAAGTGCTTGAACAAAAGGTGAAGTTAGAGTATGTTCCCTCCAAGGAACAAATTGCTGATATATTTACCAAACCTCTTCCCAGGGAAGCATTCAAATATCTCAGATAGAAGTTGGGTGTTGTCTCTGCCTCTCAGAAGATCAGATCTGATTAAATTCAGAAGATTAAATAGTATACGCGTGTTTCCTGAAAGACAGTCGCATATATACGCGGGTCTAAACACATAAAGCCACGTATGGTTGGTTGCTGGAAATTTTTTGTTTGGGGTCAACATTTTTCAGCACAACTGCAGTGTTGTTTGATATCTTTGATGCTGTTTTGAGTCACTGGTGGTATATCAGCGCTTATATTTCTGTTTCATTCTATGTTTTTGGGTGAAGATGCCTTGATGATTTGCTGTTGAAATTATTCAAGATGCACAAGAAAAGGGGGAGCTTTTATCATATGGAAAGGAGGCTTTGATGCACATTTTCAGGGGGAGCATTAGTCTTGCTGAGTATAATGCATTGTTAGCATTATGATGGTTCTGAAATATGATCTCTCTTGATGTCCTTCTGGTATTGGTCATGAAAATTCATATTTGTAATTTGTTGAAAAGTTCATGTTGAGACCTATGATGTAAAAATTGTAATATTCAGTCATGTAAGGACTTGTTCAAATTTGTAAACCCACTTGGTTGGGTAGTTGAGTCAAAATGTGTAAACCCACTTGGTTGGGTACTTGAGTCACTAATGTAAATCCACTTGGTTGGATCATTTGATGTAAGTATGAGTCCTTGGTGATAGGAAGGTCATAGAGTCATGTACTTCATTGGAAAATATGTTTGAACTTTCGGCATGAATTCAGGGGGAGCATGGTAACTTCAATGTACATCAGATCTACAACACTCTTCTTTCCACATGAGGTGAAAAACCTTGTGTTGGTTTTGATCCGCCCTTTGCCCTTGATGTCAAAGGGGGAGAGTGACATGATGTTTGAATAGGGGGAGAACATCATTATGCTTAATGTATTTATCTATTATGGTGATCAAACACCATCATAGTTGCCATCAAGTCCAAAGGGGGATATTGTTGGCAATAGGATGTTAAATGTTGTCCTTGATGGCAACCCACTTGATGAAGATGATGGCAACCTCTTATTGAAGATTTTTTTGATGCTTGATGAGTTTATTAATGATGTAAATCTGATGTTCTACAAGTAGCTCAGAAGTACCAGAGAAGGAAATATCAGTGAGGGCCAAAGCGATTATGAAAAATGTGTGTTTCAAGGCATACGTGGGTTTTTCAAGGAGAAAGCGCGTATGCACGCGGATAAGTACGTGCCAAGTCGCGTATGGTCTTTTGCGCTCCAAAATTAGAATACCAAGGGGCATTACCATGGTATTGACCCATTGTAATGAGCGCTGGATTGTATATTTGATCCCGTCCAAAAAAACAATTGGAAGTAATGTGGTTTTGACTCATGGTATTGAAAAAGGCTAAATCTATATAAGGAGAAGAATGTCGTTGTGCAAAGAGTGTGCAAGTGTCTGGGCTTTAATGAATACTTCACTCTGAAGTATATCTGCATGGTTGAACTCTGCTCTCAATCGATAGATCCGAATCTATGATGCATCTATGAACATGATCTAGGTTCAAGATCTCTAGATCTTAAAATGGTGAATCTCTAGGATGATCTGAAAAGATGTGATGAAGACCTGGTGCAAATCTATTGAAGAAGTTGAATAAATCTGGGTAAGTTCATAGATCTGGTCTGTTCTGCAAAGTTTATCTTTTATAGATCTATACGCAGGTTCGTTTCATGGAAGGCGCGTGTATACGCGGATCGGTTTCAAAAAAGGCATGTATGACCTGTTAGGGTTTTTATAAAAATTTGCACGAATATATACGCGGGTTTGCTTCATTAAAAGTGCGTATATACGCGGATCCATATAAAGAAAAGCGCGTATGATATCTGAACTGATGGTTGCTCAAGGTTGAATGTGTTCCTGCATATTTATTCTGAAGTCTAGGTTATCTCTGATATTCTGGTTACAGTGGTTTCACTATTCTGTTTGAAGCATTGGGCAAAGTATGTTTGTTGATAAGTGAAGGATTGTGTTGGAGCTATTTGATCCAGTTTGAAAATTGATGAAACGTGGTCTACAATAGATCTGAGGGTTGAAGCCTTCAGTCTGATAGTTGAAGCTTTTTGCCAGCAGAGACTGGTGCTAATATCAGGGGGTAGTAGCTCCCTTCCAGGTGAGGCTGGTAAACGAGAGCAGGGGGTTGTAGCTCCCTTCCAGGTGAGGCTGGTAAATGAGAGAAGGTTGTAGCCTTCTGCAAGTGGGTGCCTGCATGCTAGTATAAGTCTACACCAGTACATGCTTGTAAGAAGTTTTACCTTTTAATAAATATTGAAGACTGAGACGACGGCAGCGGTGGTTTTCTCCCGAATTGGGTTTCCACCTAAAAATCCTGGTGTTCATGTCTATTGCCTATGTGTGATGATTATTCTATTCTTTCTGCACCTGTTTTTTGTTTCCTAAAATATCTGATAAATGAATAATGCAATGATCTGAATTAAGAATTGAATGCATAATTAGATCTCTGTGCATACGCGAGTTCTGTAAAGGATATCGGCGTATATACGCTAGTTTTCTTCTGAAAAGTCGCGTATGGGTTTTTAGAAAGGAAAAGTAAAAATTATTATTGTCTGCATTAAATAATGATTCACCCCCCCCCCCCCCTCTCAGTATTTTTTCCAACATATCTCGGAGTTGGAGGGAGAGCGCGCAGTTGCTATACCTCCACTACAGACTGTCGATATAAATAAGCCTCTAAAGCTATAGGAAGTCAACATTCGAATGGAGTCACAACCTAAGTTAGCTAAAATTGGGGACTATTGGGATGATGATACGGTGGGCAGAGTTGCAGAACTCCTCATGGAATACCAAGACTTATTCCTAATGAAATTTTCAGAACTCAAAGGGATCACAGGGGACCTAGGAGTCATGAAAATCACTTTAAAACCAGATGCATGCTCGGTGAGGAAGTGCCCTTATCAGTTGAACCCGAAGTAAAAATAGAAAGCCAAGGAAGAGATTGACAAAATGCTCATCGCAAGTATCATCGAACTGGTTGAACAGTCAAACTAGGTAAGTCCTATGGTGGTTCAGGAGAAAAAGGCTAAAGGAGAGATACAAATATTTGTTGACTTGCACAAATTGAATGATGCTTGCATACATGATCCCTTTCTTACACCATTTTCTGTTGAAATCCTTGATAGTGTAGGCGGAAAGAGGCCTAGTTGTTCACTGATGGGTTCTCGAGTTATCATCAAATCAGGATCGCACCTAAAGATCCCAGCAAGACTATGTTCCCTACTAAATGGGGTTCATTTCAGCACACAGTTATGCCATTTGGACTAAAGAATGCCCCTGCCATTATTTCACAGGTAGTGGTTGTAGTGTTCAAGGAATTTATCCACATGTTCTTGGAGGTATACTTTGATGATTGGACTATCTTCTAGTTAGTAAAGGACCATGTCTCAAACCTATGCCTGATGCTAGACACCTGCAGAAAGCACCAGATCTCCCTGAATACCAAGAAGTGCATATTCTGCATACCATTTGGGATCTTGTTGGGTCACATAGTTTGTCGACAAGGGCTAATGGTTGACCCTGCCAAGGTGGCAGTTACTATCAATATGGTAGTTCCTGCAACTCAGAAGAATTTTTGCTCTATCCTCGGATACACAGGCTACTATAGGAAGTTCATTCATGGGTACGCACTAATCACAGCGTCCATGGAAAAATTGCTGAAAAAGGATGTATCATTCTTTTGGGACAACAGGTGTCAGAAAAGCTTTGACTTACTCAAGGAGAAGATGATTTTTGCACCTATCCTCATCTTTCCTAATTAGGCAAAGGTTTTTCATGTTCATTTCGATTCTTCATGGATTTCCCTGGGAGTTGCCCTTACGCAATCGAGGGAGGGGGACATCAACCATCTAGTTTCATTTCCCAGTAAAAATCTTTCTAGTGTGGAGCATAACTACTCCACTACTGAGTGCAAAGGGTTAGTCATGGTGCATGCCCTCCAGAAGTACCAACACTACCTATTGGGAGGGTATTTCAAGATGTTCACAGATCACTCAGCTTTGAAGTACGTACTATATAAGCTTGAGTTGGGGGGGAAGATCTGCTGATGGCTCTTGCTGTTTCAAGAATATGACTTCGAGATCATCATAAATCCAGGGAAGTTGAATGCTGGACCAGATCACCTATCCCAGATCGAAAGTGGCGAGGAGCTGACGAACCTAGAAAAAGGACTGGTTTATGCGTAGCTATTCGCTATTAAGGTCATTGATGCACACTTCACCGACATCATTCACTTCTTGACTACGGGGATGGAACCTGTAAGGTATTCACTATAACAAAAGAAGGATTTGATAACCTGCGCAATGGATTTTACCATCATCACAGGACATCTGTATAAGCGGGTAGCTCACGAAGTGCTGTGAATATATGTCTTGGAGCATGAATGGCATGCCATCTTAGAAGAATATCACAGGAGTGTAGTAGGAGGTCACTACATAGGGAAAGCAACATCACAGAATATCTTGAGAGCTGCGCTATGGTGGCCCACACTACATAGCGACTCTCACGACTATTGTAAAGCCTGAGATATGTGCCAAAGTATGGGAAGGTCATCGCACAGAGATGAAATGCCCCTACAACCGTAAATGGCCTTGCAAGCATTTGACAAATGGGCCATCGACTTTGTTGGGCCCATCAACCCGCCAGGAAATAAGACAAGTGTGCGCTATATTATCACTGCAACTGATTATGTGACCCGTTGGGCTGAGGCACAAGTTGTGAAGGATTGCACTGCAGATACCACTGCGCACTTTATTTTTGAACATGTTCTGACTAGGTTTGGCAGCCTAAATATCTTGATGAGATATAGAGGTACACATTTTGTTAATGAAAAAATAGAGTTTTTACTGAAGGGTTTTGGATCCACCTTGCGAAAAGCACCCCATATCATCCACAAGCAAATGGAGCTGTTGAAGATTCCAAAAAAATCTTGGAGCAAGCACTGACTAAGGTCTGCAATGTTGATCGTAGTGACTGGGACATGTGTGTACCATCAGTCCTTTGGGCCTATCGCATCACATGCAATAAACTGATAGGGAAGACACCGTTCTAGATCGTTTATGGGAAGGAAGCCATCATGCTGATGGAGTATATTGTTCCTAGCCTGCGCATCGCAGCCTTTACAAACATGGAAAAACCTCATATCATGGAGTAGCAGTTAGCACAACTGGTGGATTTAGAAGAAGAATGATTCATTTCTAACTTCCATTAGCAAGTTTAGAAGGCTCAGGAAAAAATCATGGCATGACAGACATATCAGGAAAAATATGTTCACAGAGAGAGAATTGGTCCTTCTCTATGATAGTCAGTTTGCGAAGCACCCGGGGAAGTTTCGTTAGCACTGGTTAGGCCCCTATATGCTAAAGGAAATCACTGGTGGAGGAGCTGTCCAGTTAGCTACCCTACGAGGTGATCTGGTACTAGGATATGTCAATGGTAGCAAAAAAAAACCATACCGGATCAAATGACTATATGGCCGGAGTAGCTGTATGGGGCGAAATATGTGTAGGGATTGGTTGCAGGTTTGGAGGCGTAGGGAAGTGCTCTGAGAACGCAGGAGGTATACTGGGAGAGCAGGCATGTGCTGGGATCACAGGGGGTGTGCTAGAAGAGAAAGGGTGTGCTAGGCACACAAGAGGTGTGAAAAATAGCTGTTGGAATAGTGAAACTGAGTAAAAATCATATTTTACCATTGAAAGGAGCGGGCGGCTAGAAATTAATGAGGGGATTTCCAAATATTTTTTATCATTTACTTGATGGTAAGTCACTGATAATACTTATCCACCCATTGATTGATCGCCAAGGCTATAAAAGTAGAAGGATAGATCAGATAAGGGTTCTGTATCTCTTGAAAAGTTGGTACTTTGTGAGTTTGTGCTTTGAGAAATTTTGTGCCTACTGAATTTTGTTTGTATTTGAGCATCATATACCCTCTAATAGTAGCAACCCTAAGTTTATCTTTCGTGCCTGAATGACGAAAACCAATCCTGCCCAATCATCGCAGCTTGCAACCTCGATAGTGCAAGAATATGAGGAGTTGTTGGAATTCCACCTAGAAGTTGAGGAGGTTATGTCCACGCCAAGTAAGGAAATGTAGAAAGGGAAAGAAAAATTTCAAGGGTCGGGGAAACCCATGAAATGGGCTGGCATGAAGCCCTGCACCTCTCCTCGAAATGTGAAGTCCCCGCGAGCGGTGCCCAACCCTGCAAAGTGACCTTTATTTGCTGAATAAGAGGCCCAGATTATTGAACCAATCAACCAGCTAACGCCTTATGTTCGGCTTCTCAGACCCTCAACATGCACACCAAACAATCTCGATGGCCTGAGCACCTATTTGCAAATTTCACTGACCTTGGGTGAGGTCCCCATCATTGGGGAACCCTTTGGCAAGCTCCATGAGGTAAAATTCGACGATTACGACCTGGCCAATTTGGAGGCCTTCCCTGAGTTGGCACCCGAGATATATCTCGAATGGGTATTAGAAGATGACAGGATACAAATAGTCCCCATGCACTGGCTTGTATATTTGTGGGTTCCGGGCTCTTAAACGTATTAAGGATGTCGCATTTTGGTCACTATAATATCAAAAACCGAGTTGTGCGCTAGCTGCTTTCCATAATCCATGACGCTAGCTTATGGATCCAGGATCGAATCCCCATTGATGCCGCACTTATTCACCATATTACTGGTCTCCCTATGGAAGGGCTAGGCCCGATGATGTGCGTTGGTAAGAAATATGAGAAAAAGATTGCTAGGAAGGTGCACAAGGATTTCCATGTGGAGCAGAACACTCGGGGGTTCATGATCAACACCATCAGTGACCCCAGTTCGCAAATGGGTACTTTGTTACTGGCATGCTAGTTGATGCACAAATTCCAAGCTTCCACCATCCCTGCGTATCTAATTCAATTGGGCTTAGTACATGTGCAACAAAATTTTGTCGAATGTATGTGAAGCTCAGGATTAGGGACCCACATTCTGCTACTCTCAGTTGTTGCTTCTCATCACGTTGGTCACATGGGACACCCCTGAATATTCGATCTTCCATGAGCTCATGCCACATATGTACGAAGGTGCGCGATATGCAATTTTGTGGGACTCGAAGGATGTGCAATGCATTGAGGATAATCAAGTCTTTTGGGTCCTATTTTAGAGCGGAATCGCGGCGACGATCAACTCCCGGCCACGCTTGTCGCCCACAATTTATGATAAATACAAGAGCATCACAACGTTCTAGATAACAATGCGTAATGTCCAAATCTGACTCTGCAAGGATGCAACATGGGTGTCACTCCCGTACATGGTTGCTGATGACGAAATTGACTTCTTGATTGCAACCTAGCCCCCACAATGAAAGCTCAACTTCAAATCAAGTACGAAGAACACTACAGGGACAAGGGCCATGAAGGTCACCCCACCCGACACCACCAAAGGAACTAGAGGATAGGGTAAGGTCACTAAGGAGGAAGTGGACCTGCAATCATAGGCTCCTGGGATGGGCACGGAAACGGAAGCACAAACAAATTCACAGCAGGATATGGGCACAAAAGGTTTGGATGCGGCGGGTGCTGACTCCAGACGGGGTACGAAGCAGATTGGTGACCCTGTTAAAGGGCCAAAAAAGAAGCAACATGCTCAACGACCGGAACACAACATAGGCATGACGCTGACAGAAGATGACCTAGAGCAAATGGTCGATGTGGTCACCGTGGCTACCAAAGACAGATCGCTCACTTTGGATGAGTAGCAGAAAGCCACGGTCGATACACTCCAAGCTGAGCTCTGGGCTCTATAGCTCAAGACTGATACCTTGCAAACTAGTATGGTCCAAGTGAGGTCGACCCTAGCAACCAGCAGCGCAGTAATCAGTACGCTAGATAGTTGCCTCTGCCCTCTACCAAGCGCATCCCTCATGCTGCGTCCACTTGACTTAGGAGCACAAGTCCAAGCCTGTGCAGAGGTACATCTGGATCTAACAAGGCTATCACAATATCATTGCATGTCCTCCACGCCTCCCAATTCGAAGAGATTCAACACAGAGATCATCAAGTGCACTAACAACTCAGTACAACTGAGAAAACCATTGAAGAAAAAACTACTAAGATTTCTCAGGTAGAGGCTGCATGTACCCTCACCACCACGCAACAAACAGAGTTGGAATGCCTAATCAAAAGGCTCCACACAGATGTTACTGAAGATATCCCATCTTCTACCACCCCCCAGGCCAAGATTGAGGGGCTTTTCGCTGCACTTCAGGCTTCAAGGATTGAGATCCAGGTTGTCAGAAGAGAAATGGGACAACAGATTGTGGCTTTGTAGGTCAAGTTGCAACCAGAAACGCCACCAGAGGTAAGAGCCCAATGAGCTGCGCTAGTTATAGAGGCCACTAAGGTCATCATCGGTCAGATCGCTCAGGGTGTAGAACTATTGGACATAACTATGCAACTATGGACTAAAGTGCAGTGTGACCCTCTCTTGTGTGAAATTAATCAAGAGTTGCGACAGAAGGAAGAACAATTTGAGCAGTTGGAAGATACTATGCCTACTTTGATCCCTGCTCAACGACTGGCATGACTGTGCACTAGCCACACCTTGGGAGATGACATTGATGAGCTCCGCCAGAAAAAGAAAAATCTCAATGACCTCTTTAAGCCTTGGGCCGATGAAGCCCTCAAGCTCTCTCACGATGTCAAGATCACAGTAAAACAGCTGAACTAGTCCTCCGAGAGCATCATGGATGTTACAAAAGGCCCAAATTCCGAGAAGTTGGTGGATATTGCTCAGAATGCTGCTGCGTAGAGTGAAGAAATGCTGCCCCCGCTGGTTGGTGTGATCAGGCTATTGCAGGTGAAAGTGGAGAACCCATGGCCACAGTTACTGGGGACGAGTCACAATATTGTGCTGGGGGCCTGTTGGAACAGGGCTCCCTATGCTGTGAATTTTGTATACTTTTGTATTAATTAGTGTAAGGCGGGGGTTTTCGGGTGTGTCAAAGCCCTGAACGCATTGTAATGGGTCAAAGGGTATTATTAAATGAGTCTAAGGATAAATAAAATAATTATCCTTAAGGGTATTATTATTATTATTTAAGGGTATCATTATTATTATTATTATTTATAAAATAAAATAATTAAACTTATTTTTAATTAATATTATTATAGCAAGTTTTTTATCATTATAAATTAAAATCAACAAAATTTGTTATTTCTTATTATTACATAAATTTTTTTTCTGTTTGTTAGTTTCTTTTTTCCAAATGTTAAAATTGTTATTTTTAAACTATTATAAATTAATAATTTATTGGAATAATTTGAGCTAAAATTAAAATACTATTATAATATAGAAATATATCCAAAAATAACCAACCAAATTAAATATACCAATCTAATAACTTATAATGTAAAAAAACCTGACCTCAGCACACGTTTGTTAACATATTTTTCAGCTTAACTTGATAGAAAATAAAATAAGTAAATTTGAAAAATAAGCACCAAAAATACTTTATTTAAATTCGAAAAATAATCACTAAAAATACTTTAATTTTTTTATTCCAAGAGAATACTCATACTATTTTAAAAGATTTGGGTAGGTAAAAAATTGAAGAGTATAATTGAAAAACCCTTTTCCTTTTTGGCAGGCATCATGGCCATTTCTCTTTTTTGCTTTTTGAATGCTCTTATTGACGCCCATTGCTTTGCTATGAACTGAGCCATGTTCGTGTCATAGTTACAACTAAAACATTGAAATTGATGCATTAAAACATTGAGAGATAGAAGTTGAAGAAAACAAAGATATGGGAATGAATCAGAGCAGGATTGATTTTTACTCTAATTATCTAATTACATAATCACATGTATTTATTTATTTATTTATAAATTTGGTAGTATTTTCCATTTTTTTTATAACTCTATTTTTATCAATATATCTAGATATATCACTCTGATCCAGGAAAAGAATTGAATCAGTAATGAATACTATAACCGCCAATTTCATCACCTTCTAACAAAAAAATCCAAGAGATTTTTAACACTGGTTATTGCAAACATTATACATTCAATTTATTTCAACCTTGCTGGTTGTAAACATTATACATTCTTCCATGTTGCAGGTTGTTGTTTAAAAAACTTGATACTTTAGGCTTTCCAGGTTACTTTGAACTGAATTTCCTGTTCTATTTCAGGGTTTGATGCGCTTCAGTCCAGTAAAGATTAATTTACATTTTCCCATTTCGACCGTACAGAACACAGGTATATTAGGGTTAGGTCTTGTTTCTACTGAGAATTTTCCAGTTGAAACCTTTATCATATCGAGGGTTTTTCACTGTTAAGGACTGTTTCTTTTTTTATGGGAAGGATATTTTGCACTAGTTTTTCTCAACAGGCACCCGAGCCTAACTCACTGATCCTGTTCCAAGTTGCTCGAGTTTTTATGTATGTTCTTGCTTAAAATGTAATGAAAGGATTGGTTCTTACTCGTTTTTCTGCCTGAATTAAGAAAAACAGTTTTACACCTACAGGCTTGCTTGAAAAATTATATCAATGGATGCATGCTATACTTCAATTCTGATAGTCTTTACTGCGTAGTACGATTATTCCTTCACTAAATTATGGGTAAATTTTGAAAGAGTTGTCCGTGTAAATTCACGTATTCGTCACATATTTATATTGCATGAATCTCTACCTTTCTCAGTTTTCTGATAATGAACTCTCGTGTATTCCAGTTGTATTTAATACGGTCTTAGTCGTTATGGAACGTATTTTTTATTTCTATGTTTGAACATTACCTGTTCAGTTAATCGCACTTCTGTAATATTTAGGTTAAATGTTCTCAAAGAATTATTCTAATAATGTTGTGGCTTACACTGGTCTGAGATTTTCTCAGGTTTCCACGGTTTAACGGACTGTCCGACTTTCAAGTTTCCTTGGAGTCGGACTAACCGATGACAGCAGCATTACCCAACAGCCAGAGGGTAAGGGTTTACCCTGTACCACCCAGAACCTACGGCAGAAACCATTATATTCCTTGAACAGTTGGACACGGTCGAGGTTAATTCAAATTCTAAAACATTCCCAAATATAAATTTACAATTAAATACAAACTATTTTACATTGAAAACCAAGATTAGATCCTAATTTTGGAGAGTATTTCAGAATTTGTTCGAAAGTTTATTTTAAGTCATCCAATTCTAAAATAAATAAGCTGCTGCGTTGGCATTGAATAAATAAAATGAGGATAACTAAATACTAAGAATTGGATTTCCCTCGTCGTTCAAAATGAATTGGTTTTTCAAATCAATGAATCAGATGCAATATATAATGAATTAGAAGCAATACATAAGTCAAAACTATGCAGTTATTCTAGTTTTTGGGATAATCTATTCAGCCAAATATTTATCTAGAAATTAAAAAGACTTAATCACACCATACTTATAATCCTAGATCTCCTAGACACACTGCAATTTCAACCTATAACTGTCTGTATTAAAAAGAAAATGACAGACTGAGGGTCGCCATCTAGGTTATGATATGGATTTAGTTTCAAGAAATAATGCTATATATATATATATATAAAGCGTTAGTGTCCAAAATAATTTGATAGCGTTTATCAACCAATTCTTGAAAGCGTTTATCAAACGTGGTCCTCTTGTGATCATTGCCGTGAACTTGAAGGCTGGTAGCTGAACAAAATGACCCAATCATTCTTCACTCAATTCTAAATGCCATTACCACAATAAATAAACGAACACCGTCCAATTTTGACTCACTCTTCCATTTATCGATTCTCAAATTTCAAAAGTACAATAATACCATTCCCACAAGAAGCATCTTAAAACACTATTTATGCAATTCTTTTTTAAATAACTGTTACTTTTTTTGGGCATAAATTCAGTAATTGGTTCTTGGCATTAATTCAATCATCGGTTCTCAATATTGAGAGGTACAAGAAAAGAAGTTTACGGTATGACCACCATTTAAGTTTATGACAAGACATAATATCTCGTCCATTTAAATTGGTCAAACATCGAAAATGTGTACAACCATAATATCTTGTCCTTTTGAGAGCGTGACAGTGTAACACAATTATCCGCCTTCTCGGAGCAAACTCGTTCAGCCATAGAGCAGCATCATCCAATACTGCAAAACCAGAAAACGCATGAGAAATTGATAACGACTGTTAAAACTACATTCCATTAACTATTAAAGGATGACCTCGGCCGCCATTAATGGGCAAAGGATGCATAGCTATGGTATGACCTCCGACATGATTAAAGGAAATGATTAGTATCCTGTATCGACGTTGCAACCAAGTCTCTTCATTGTTAAATTGAATGAATTGTCTATAATATTGTTATTGAGAAAATAATCTAATCTATGAACATACCGGTGCAAATATATCAGCTGCATAATATTGTTTTTGAGAGAATAATCTAATCTATTAACATACCGGGGCAAATATTGACGCTTCATTATACAATGGTGTGCCGTGCTTTCCCAGTCCATGGGGTCGGGCGTGGGCTCCCAGTCCATGGGGTCGGGCGTTGGTTCCCAGTCCATGGGATCGGGCGTGGGCTCCCAGTCCATGGGGTCTGGCGTGGGCTCCCAGTCCATGGGTTCGGGCGTTGGTTCCCAGTCCATGGGATCGGGCGTGGGCTCCCACTGCATTGGATCTTCAACCGCTTGCGGCTCCATCTCACAGCTTGAACTATCGGAATAAACGGATAAAGGCAGGAAGGTAATTGCCACTCGGACCTAGGCTAGGTAAGTATTAGATAAAGGCAGGAAGTAATTGCAACTCACACCTAGGCAAGCTCAGTATTAAATAAGGCCAGGAAGGTAATTGTCACTCACACCTAGGCAAATTTGCAACCTCATTATTTCAGCAACAGGACGTTCAACTAACCTCAATCTCCGCACACTCCGAATTGAATCAGTTATGGTTCAAATATTGAGAAATCGAAATTTAATATTTAAATTTTTTAAATTTTGTTTTTAAATGATACTTCCACTCTTATTTATACAACGGCTAAAAGGAATATATATATATATATAACTAACGGCTAAAAGAAATATATATATATATATATATAAAGACTTACGCACTTGTAAGGTGTAAATCAAATATCAAATTCCTTTAGCATTCCAAGAACTAGCCAATACAACAATTTCACCTACTCTCATATAAAACTTAACTTCTCCCTTACCGTGTTTTGGCAAATGGAAGAAAGCGTTACATATAGGTTTAAGATTCCATAACAACAACACCCTCAATGGGCAATAAACATATGGTACAAGCATAAAGCGTTGAAACAATATATGATCCAGTTAAAAGAAATTGTTGAATTGTCTTATAAATAAATAAATAAACTCTTTTTTGACTTGTCTTATAAATAAATAAATAAACCCTCTTTGCGGAAAGGAAATAAATAGTTACCATTTTGTGAAACAACACAGCTATGGTATAAACATTGGACATAATTGATAATTCTTATTATTGTAATATGTAATTGCTCATATATTATTGCTTCATTGTCTACATTATATGACTATATTCCTTTGAGCAGAAATAATATAAATCATGGATTATTTTCATATTTTTCATTAAGGCCTCTATTGTTTAATATGTTTTTATTATGTTTTCCCACTAAATTTTTCTACTTATAAGTAAACAATCGGTATCAAAGTGGGAAATATTAAATCTGTTTCTAACATTTTTGCAAATGCAAGGAAATTAAGCTAGTTATATAAATTTGAGTTAAAATTAATACATTTATTATTCATAATTTAATAATATTAAATTTTTTAGTAATATCTCGTCATGAAATTAAATCAATTAATCTAAATTACAATGTAGTAGCTTTATTCTTATACAATTGTTGCTTTCCTCCCTATATGTCAGAGCTGTATCAATGTCAAAAGACCCGTAGAACCGACGAGCAAATCAATGTTTAAAGTTTATTTAGATCAGCTCACAAGGGAGAAAGTAAGCACAACTGGCCATCAATTGGAACAAATTTAGGGATTATTGAATTAATTGTAATTCAAATTTTCTCCGATTCATTCTATAAATGATGTTAACATCATCAAACTTTGCCAACATTGTTGCTTTAAAACCTAATGATGAAATTCAACATATTGGGAACTCTATAATATATTTAATTCGAAGTGTTTGATGTGAAATTCATTCGATATAATAGGAATAATATAATGATCCAACCTCATTGAATTTAGTGAAAATGACTTATGGTGATGAAACTTTAGATAGGGAAGCAACTACACATTAACATTGACATTGAATTTATTGTACGAAAAGTTATAAGTTGCATAAAAATATTTGATAGATAATAATAATATTTCTATTTAATAATATTTTATTATAATTATTGAGTGGAGAGTTATTAGTATTTTATAGATCTCACATTAAACATGTAAACTTAAAACTTAATGTTTAACATTTTTCATTTTTAATCTAATGTCAACTCTATTTAAAAATCAGTATAATTATTATTATGTATAAACACAATATATATTTAAAATATAAAAAGGTTTACTAACACTAAAAAGAAGGTATGGTAAATAAATAAAAATAGAAGTAAGTATGGTAAATAAATAATACATCTTTTTATATTTACTTCATAAACCTTTTTATATTTAAGAAAACTCAAAAAAGAGGTATTATTTAAGTGAATTCTATGGGCCAAATACCATCTTAATACCATGAGGCAACAACCATGAGCCAAATACCATATTTATAAAAGAGTTACGGTAAATAAATAAATATAAAATAGGTATAAGGAGGTATGGTAAATTAATAAAAATAGATCAAATAGGTTTAGAAATCAACATCTAATTATATACCAAGCCAATGGGCCAAATACCATCATAAATAAAAGTTGTATGGTAAATAAAATATAAATAAACCTAGTAAATAAATAAAAAATATTTTTATATTTATTCCATAATCGTCTTTAGAGAAGGGGGAGAGAAGGATGGATAAGGAGAGAGGGAAGGATATAGTAACATAGTTGGAAAGAGAGAGAGAGAGATGGGGGAAGGGAGAGGGAGGTAGGAGAGAAAGGGAGTGAGAGGAACGATGAGAGAGAGGAGAGAGGGAGGGATAGATAGATGAAGTTCAAGGGGGAGAGTCGGAGGGAAGAAGAAATACATAGTGAGAAGTGGAGAGAGTGTGTATCTTTGGGGGTGAGATAAAGAGACAAATAAGGAGAGATGGAGAGAAGGGGGGAGAGAAGGAGAATAAGTTGAAAGCAATGCGCCAGGCACAGAAAGGAATTGCACAAAATATAGTGAGGCGTGTCACCCAGAGGATGTTAAGAAAATTCCAGGAATTTGAAAAGAAGTTTGTCAAAGTACTTCTAGCTCTACAGGATGCCTTTAGTGGCATCAAATAAAATATCATGGGTGCACCAATAGTGTGACTCAGGTTATGTAACATGTTTTTGTTTGGGGCATATTCGACAAGGTACCCCTTGCGGAAAGATTTTGAGAAAGACTTCGCAGATCAAGGAGTGGAGCGCATAGCGCAGAGCTATGTTAGAGTCTTGGGGGCTTTGGGGTGTGTCAAAGCCATTTATTTTTTAAAAGACTGAGAATATTTTGTATATGTTGAACTCCACCCATGGTTTTTGGGCCATGGTAATGTAAATGTAAAGAGTATATAAGGAGTCTAGGATAGATCTTAAATATATCTCATACGTGATTGATGATAGAATGCACTTGTATGTAATGTTGTCTTAAGTTTGTATAATGTGGTTTTGGTTAGAGAAAAGGTTGTTGCAACTGACTGCGTAGAGACCTTAGGAAGTTTGAAGCTGAGTGGACATACTTGTGGAGCTTAGTCTGCAAGGTGGAACTGATTGTATTCGGAAGATCTCAGCATTAATGAAAGAATTTTGAAGACGGAACTGTGTTTTGAGTTTATGTGTTTTCTTTAATTATTATTTCTGTTATCTGTGCTAAGTAAGTTTTTTACTTATAATTTCATCGCGAAGTCCTATTCATGATTGTGTATGTTGTTTTATACTTATCAAGGTAAAATAGCGTAGTCTACAACATCCTTCAATAGAAGCGTTGAACAATGATTGTATAATTAGTATCTTTGCTCTCCAAGGTTCTTTTAAGTATATAAGGGAATATAAGCCTTAAAGGAAGACTTCATTATTCCTCTGAATGTAGAAATTTGGTTCTCGCAACCCCCCTATATTGCCTCGGGTGAGACTTCTGTCTGTGTAACAGATCCTTGTCAAAAGGGTCGGTAATAGTGGGTTTTGCTGGTTCACGCAACCATATATGAACCTGGGTCTAGACCCCATCAAACCAATATGTAGCAATCTAAGAGCTATTCAAGAATGACACGTTGTGGAAAAATGGAGGATGAGGACATAATACCTCATTGTTTGTTTTGTCATGAATCTTGAAGCATACCTTGTTCACTTGGAAGAAAACCTTCTATATCTTTGAAGTCAATCTAATGGTTATGAATGTTATGTAAAAATAATATGTGATATCCATAAGACACATATTTCATTAAATTTGGAAAAAATATATTACAAGGCCTTCAACAACATTCTTTCTTTTGTAAATCATCATATTAACTTAATTTAAGATAAAAATAATTTTAGGAATGTCAAACCAATTAGAGACCATGAATAGGTCAAACATGGGGTTTTTAGGTAAAATAGTATCAATGCACAATATGAATGTGAAATAAAACTCTTATAAACAATTTATTTAAGTTAAATCATATTTGTATGTCTAACATCCAAGAAACATATTATAGTTATGGATAACATACTAGAGTCATCGATGTTTTATTTTTGTGCTCGACAACTCTAACTCCCTTTACCACAACGTGTGAGAGAGTTTTTGATTGAATAATGGTGATGTGAGGATCTTAGTGTAAATGGAAAGGAGGTTCCTCCCTTGCATTGCTTTGAAACTAGTCTACTATAAACTTAATAAATAAAGTTTATGCTAAATTTTCTACCCCTTCATGCATTTAAGTAACACTAATGAGGAGGTGATAATTCTTATTTAGAGTATCCATGCATCCAATGCAAAAGCTAGGCACTATTGATCTAGGTATTTCAAGAAGGTTGGGTATTTTTGTGGTGTGTTTGGTGCACGGATGTAAGAAATCACATGAGTTGAAGGGGTGTGGTTTACCCCTTTAAATTATTGGTAACATGCAGAAAGAAGTGGAGTTCATAAGCATACAATGTAGAGGAAACAAAATGCAAATGTATACTCAAATTAAACTAAAAGTAAAAAATAAATATACATAGGCTATTAAAGAGAGTCAAACGATAATAATACAAACAACGGCTCTAGGACCCTCTTATTAAGTGTTTGATACGAAGAAGAAATTTTTCCCTCTTGCCAAAGGGCCCCTAGACAATGGTTCTAGGTCCCAATGCAAGGATGTTATTTACTCCAAGCTTCTTGCCTTAGTGAAGTCTCCCTCTCTCTCTGCTATGTTGCACTGAAATTATTGGATGGCCAACAATCGAGTCCGCTATATCTCCAGCTCCGGGTCACACAATGTTGGTATTTCTTGGGCAATTATGGCCAGCATAACAATGCGATCACCCATTCTTCATCTCATGGTGGCTTTATATAGGGGATTTCAAATCCTCCTTCACTCCCTTGGTACAATGTCGATGGTGACCCAAGGGAGGGGTATGATTCATTTGCGTGCTCCAAATATTCCATTGTGTGCTCACATAGTGTCTAAGGAGGCATTGGTGGCTGTCCTTAGGCAGCTTCAAGTAAGGAGTAACTTGTCCTTCAATTTGTGTGGTCCGGGATAGTGACATTTTTCCACTTTCAGGAATGCGTGCTTATCAGGCAAAAGGGCATCCAAAAGATGCTCTTCTCTAAGGATAATGTGCGCAAATAGCATTTTATGACTAGTTCAAATTCGATTTTCTCAAAAACTTAGAGATTTTAAATACTTTATAGATTCCATAATGTCTTCGTGCCATGTAAATCCTTTGGCTTGACATTAATTAATGTCATATTTTGCTGTATGATTTTCCAGTGTTAACAGTTTCCCCATAATGTGTGAGGTCTAGGAAGGACTGTATAGCTGAAATAAATTGTAGTTTCTTTTATGTATCGTGCATAGAGAGAGAGAGAGACCTACATAAAGACTTAGAATTCAAAAAACCCTGCATCGGTTCCAAGAATGGCCACATGCATGGGATCCCTACAAGAAAATACAATTTACAATACATGTACAAAATTTCAACGAGGCGGGCATGTCCCATGTTCATGAAGTTATATCTAGTTAAAAAAAATTGATAGATATGTGTTTTGTCGGTGCCACTACTATGGTAGTGATATTGGCGGTTGTTGACAACGACTGATGACGCCCTGAGCGGCATTTTTTCTTTGACAATGTTACACTAAAAATTGTCATCCTAACATTCTGCTAAGTGTATGAGCTAATTACTACTCATACTACCCCCTTTACAAGTCTAACATATCAAGTTCCTTATATCAAGCCTTGAAAATCATAAAGAATTCCCAAAATTTCCTTAAACTTTGGTGTCGCACTTTATGGCTATATTGCCTGCGGTCCCGCACCCAATGTTCAGTGTTCCTGCGAACCTGAACGCACTTTATATTTGTTAAAAGTGCGGAACCCTGTAAGATAAAAAAGGCGCAAGTAAATTCCAAAAATCTCAATTAAAGTAAATTCTGGAAGCTTCTAGAATGGAACTTGCAATGGCAGAACCGCTCTTGTGAGGTACATGAATCCCTTACCTTATGGAGCTAACCCCTTGATGTGAGGAGCTTATCCCTTTGAAGGAGGATTCTATCCCTTCATACTTGGAACAGAAAACCTCCTCTTTTCCACTATAAAAGAAGGCATTGGGTAGCCTCAAAGGGGTTCAAGATTTTAGAATATTTTGAAGTCAAGTGCTGTTGAGATTTAGACTCAGTTGACTAGGACCTTTTGAGGAGAGATTACATACCTCTTTTTGTCTTGGTTGGAGGAGTGTAGAACTTGTCAAAGTAAAGGAGATTCCTGCTTCAGACCCTGGGAAGGCCTGTGCAACATCAAGGCATTGGTTGTAAGGTTTTCTTATATCAAGATTAATACAATCAAGTTTTTTTTTCTCAATAAGTTGTCGTTTGATTACTTGTTTCATAGATTCCTTGATCACTATGATGGATATGTTTTATGATTATTTTTTATTCAGGTGCTATTGAATATTTTCTTGTTTGTGATTGCAGGTTGATAAAAGAACTCTTGTTGTGATGGAAGCACTATAACTGCATGCAAGCATTTGGATCTGAGGTAGGATCGACACCTTTATAACATTTATTTGTAAAATGAATATATCTAGAGAAAGACATGCTTAGTTGTTCGTTTGTTGCTAGATTGTCTTTTTGGCACTAGGGAGATCGGTCTTGTCCGCAAGACAAATTGTCCACAAAAAAAAATGGTGACTCCACTCGGGAAGAACTTGTTCTTTTTTGGTTCTCTTTTATTTTGATTTGAGGAAACGTTTTTCCTAGTTTTTGATTGATAAACATTTTCCTGGGTAGTTTATATTTTCTCTTTTTTTGAATATTTTGAAATCTTTTGAGTTTTTCTCTTGTTTTTCCCGGGACCGCACTTTGCCTTGTTTTCACAGTGCGGGCAGTTTCGCACTTTTTCTGTATAAAGAGTGCGGGACCACACTGTAACTGTTTGGAGCCTGTGGACCCTATCAAAATTTTGAAAAATTCCAAATTTCTATTCTTAGTTTATTTTTATTTTGATTTTCAGTTTTTGTTTTCCGCCCAGATTGATGATTGTTTCTGTCAAAAGATTTTTGTTAATAAATCTCAGCAGTATTGGTGTTTTGATGACTTTCTACAAGTTTTGCATTTTGGATTGCTTTTCACTTGGTCTTTGTAGCGATTTTAAGCATTTGACATGTTGAAATACCTCAGATTACGTTGGTCTTTTTTGTCTATTTGCTGGATCTGACCTGATTTTGAAATCATCCTTTATTAAGAAATAAAGCTATTTGTTTCTTTCCAAATCTTCGAAAAGGAACTTTGTTAAAGTTTTTGAATTTCATTTTTTATTAAAAACCATATTTGAGTGTTTTTGATCTGTTTGTTATTCTGAATAAATAGATCCTTAGTTTGTTGAACAACTAAGTAAAAACATTCTTCAAAAAAAAAATTCTTTAAGCTTTTATTCAGTTAGATTATTAAAAGTTTATAGATCTCGAAATTAGTCTTGTAATTTTGAGTTTGTAGATCTCGAAATTGTTTTTGTAAGTTTTGAGTGCTTTTGAAGTTTCTAGATTTCTTTTGAAGGAAAATTGTTTTGTAGCTTCAAGTTTTTGAAAGTGAAAGGATTTTTAGTGCGAGCTTTGAAATTTAGTTTTATTAGAAAAGACAAAAATATTTTCTTTCAAGTATTCTTCACATTAAAAGAGAAAGTTGTTTATTGAAAGAATTGCATTCTCCAACTCTTTCTTAGATAGAGCTTCATTGAAAGAAAAGGATCTGATTATCATTTTTAGGTGCATTTTTAGTGTTTTTGGAGTCAAGTCTTCACACCACAAAGTTTCATTTCCACACCCATTTGACTTAAGGAACAACTCTTAAAAGTAACGCTTAAATTAAAATTCATTTAGTAATCTTTTTATTTTCTAGGGCTCTTATCACCAACATAGCTTAGGCTAGTATCTTGGAGTAGGGAGTAATTAACTCTCCAAGATAGCAAAAACAAACAAGTAGACAAATCTTACGGTAGGAAATAAATCCAATTGTAATTTGTATAATCTGGGAAGCTTCTCTTAAAGAAGTCAATCACGAGATCATGTCTGAACCTTTGAGACAATCAATTATGTTTCATTGGGGAAGATAGAAGATTCTGCGTGTATTAAAAATGGTAAACCTCGCATTAACCATTGTCGAGGAGCCTGGGGTCACTTGTTGGTAAACCTCGGATTGACCATGTCGAGGAACCTTCAAGGGGATTGAGCTTTGATACTCTGCCCTTACGCATGGGATCGGATCATAGACTGTTCCCCCAGTTATATTTGTTACTGTTGGTAACCTTAGTATCCATTATCTTAAGATTATTTCCTGAGGTGACGGTGAAGGAAAGATCTCACTGTACCTGGAGCAGACGTCGACTAGACTCACTTGGACTCTCTGGGGGGTTCTCTTCACACGAGATGGTTATGTGAGGAAACTTGTGCCAGTATGTTTCATTCAACAGGTTGTCGGGGTAACTGTTCCAACCGCCCTTTCTGTATTGAAATTCTACTAAGTTGGATTTCATCACCAACTAGTGTTTTCAGTATGGGAAGTTACTGTTTGTGTGTGGTTTGAAGTCTTAGATTTTTAAGCGTGTGATTCAATTGTTTGTTTCCTTAGAGACTTTAGGTGTTTTCATTAAAATTTTCTTTGTTTGCGTGTGATTAGTTAATATTTAATCATGGCGGAATTGCCGAGACAATCCCGGAGACTACAAGGGAAACCCCCTGAATATACACCAAGTCAGCTTGAAGGGCTTCGTGCTCTGGTACCACACAGTAGTCGTAGAATTATATCAACAGAAGTTGAAATCTCATCTATAGTTTTTCATCCTGATTATCAAACACCCACAACATAACACATTCAAGAACTGATTTCAGTTTCTGAAGTTACTGGTAATATTTCTCCTTCCAGTGAACTAGATGACGAACCTAAAATCTCTGAACCTGAAACTGAACCTTATGTTTTGGAAACATCATCAGGATTTGTTTCACCAACTTCTAGCGATCTTGATTCATCTAGGGTAAGAAATATTGTCACTGATGATCTTCCACCTGGTCTTATTTCTATTGAAGAACTTACTAATCCAGACGAAGATATATCTCTTCCTGACTCCCCTCAATCTTTAAGTCTTAGGGAGCGTGAATCTATTTTATACAGTCCTATTCGAACTAGTCCTTGGTATCTATCCTTAACAAATTTTTTAGAGAATCCGGGTCTTGCTTTTTATCCACCTCGAGCTCCATTTCATCCTACACCCAGAGGTTACTATCCACCATCCATTATGGCAGGAGAGTCATCCATTCTTTCTCAGACACCGGAATCATTTTTACATGGTGGTCCTTCTGTTCCTCAGGGATATCAGGCTTCGTCTGGTACTTTCTCAGGAGCATTTCCTCAACCCGTCGAACAAGTGTTGTCATCTGGTTTTAATGGTGTTAAAACTGAAACGTTGAACGCAGGGAAAATTTTTATGATGGCTGGAAATATTCCGAATCCTCAACCTTAAGGTAGTCAGTTACCGCGTGGGGGGCAATCTCAAGGAAGTCAGTTACCGCCTGGGGGGAAACCTCAAGGAAGTCAGTTACCGCCTGGGGGGCAACCTTTAGGAAGTCAGTTACTGCCTGGGGGGCAACCTCAAGGTAGCTTTTTTCCAAGACAAACTGTGGAATCATATTATTTTGGGGACAACCCCAAGGACAGTACATACCTCAAGGATATCAACCTTCAGGACAGTACATGCCCCAAGGTCAACCCCAAACTCAATATGCTCCTCAGGGTCCTTATCAACCCCAGCCTCAGTACGCGCCTCAGGGTTATCAACCTTCAGGTCAGTACCCAATTCAAGGTTACCAACAACCTTCTGGTCACTCATCTATTCAAGGAGCCAGAAATTTACCACTTACTTATCAACCCTACATTCAACCAGGTTATGGTACTTACGCGGGACAGTACCCCAGAGCGAATATGGTGTGGGATCCGTCTCAATATCAACAGCCTATGCAGCCTAATGTGTAGTGGTCTTATCAGCCTGGACAACCTTTAGTTTGTTGGCAATATGATGCAGAGTGTTGTCCTTGATGGCAACCCACTTGATAAAGTTGATGGCAACTTGGTGAAATGAGATTGTTGGCTATATGATGCAATGTGTTGTCCTTGATGGCAACCTACTTGATGAAGATGTTCTTGATGGAAGCCTAATTGATGAGTTACCTATGATAAGCAACCTATGTGTCAAAGATTTAAGAATGATGTATCTACAGATCAGTTCAGATGTGACAGAGAAAAGAATTCCAGTAAGTACTAGAAAAATGATAAATATAATATGTCACAATGTATACGCTACTTTTTGTGAAGGCAACCCGCGTATACATACAATGTATACGCTAATTTTGTGAAGGGAACCTGCATATAAATTCAGGGTTAGCATATACGCAGTTTTTATGAGGCGAAATTGCGTATACATGCGGAAGCGAATGCTTCAAGTCGCGTATGCCCTTTTGCGCTCTAAAATTATGATACCAAGGGGCATTACCATGGTATTGGCCAATTGTATTGAGCACTGGATTATCTAACTGATCCCGTCCAGGAATACCATCGGAGGTTGAGTGGTTTTGACTCATGGTATTGAAAAAGGCTAATCTATATAGGGAGAAGAAGATCTTTGTGCAAAGTATGCAAGATATCGGGGTTTGAATGAATACTTCTCTCTGAAGTATATCTGTATGGAATGAGTAATAGTTTAATGATAGATCTAAATCTATGATGCAACTATGAAGAAATGATGAAGAAGGCTATCTACATCTGAAATGTATTTGTATCTTCTAGATCTGTTTATGAAATGTCTAGATCTGAAATGAGGCGAGCATCTGTCTAATGTGAAGGGTTAAATCTAAATTGAATATCTGATCTGAAGAAGAATGCTGCTCTATAATGTCTGAAGATCTATACACTGGTTTGGAACAGCGGAAACGTATATATACGCGGATTTGATAAAGAGAAAACGCGTATGTGTTGTGAAGTTAGTTCTAAAGTTTGTGCAGATGTATACGCGGGTTTATGTGAATGGAAGCAAGTATATATGCGATATTAGTGAAAGGAAAGCGCATATGAAAAGCTAGGGTTTGCTAAAGTCGGAAGTATAAAATGTATGATCTGTTCTGCTGTGTTACTGCTATCTGTTGATGATAAATTCTTCTGATCTGGGTTGCCTGAATTGTTAAGTTTGAGCTTAAATGTGTGGAGTGGGTCCAGTCTGAAAATATGATGAAACGTGACCTGCAAGTTGTGCTCTATTGAAGTTGTTGGATCCAGTGTGAAAATTGATGAAACGTGGCCCATGGTGGTGCTGAGGGTTGTAGCCTTCAGTCAGGGGGTTGTAGCTCCCTTCCAGGTAAGGCTGGTAAACGAGAGCAGGGGGTCATAGCTCCCTTCTAGGAGAGGCTGGTAAACGAGAGCAGGGGGTCGTAGCTCCCTTCCAGGAGAGGCTGGAAAATGAGCGTAGGTGGGTGCCTGCGTATTGGTATGAGTCTGAGCCAGTACATTGTTGTAAGATGTTTTCTTTATAATAAAATATTGAAGGCTGAGACAACGACAGTCGTTGTTTTCTCCCGACTTGGGTTTCCACCTAAAAATCTTGGTGTTCATGTGTGATGCTTATTTGTGATGATTCATTTTGTTCTTACTGCACATGTTTATTGTTTACTAAACATCTAATGAATGAATGATGGAATGATATAAGTGAAGAATTAATGGCATAATTGGATCTCTGTGTATACGCGAGTTTTATGAAGGATATACGCGTGTATACGCTAGTTGGCTTCAGCGAAGTAGCGTATGGGTTTTAGTGAATGGAAAAGTAAAAATTTTTTAGTTTTCCCTAAATACTGATTCACCCCCCCCCTCTCAGTATTTTTCCCAACAATTGGTATCAGAGGAGGTTCTTCTGCAGAAGCTTAATCGCTTGAAGGAGATCCGTCGCAATGGGAAGTCTTGGAGGAGTAATGTCTCTAAAGCCACCTTTATTCAATGGAAGCAATCTGATATTCTGGAAGGTACGAACAAAAGCATATCTGCAAAGTCTTGGTGCAGAAGTATGGGCAATCGTGGAAGAAGGCTATCAATATCCAGCAAGTATTCCTACCGATGCGGCTGAAAGAAAGAAGTATGAAATCAATGCCAAAGTAGTGAATGTATTATTAGGAAGCATGTCTGAACCAGAATTTTCTAAAGTGATGCAGCTAAATTCAGCAAAAGAAATATGGGACAAAATCATTCTGAGCTATGAAGGAGATACAAAGGTAAAAAGTGCAAAACTCCAAACTCTCATAATTGAATATGAAAATTTAAGGATGCATAGTGATGAGAGTATTGCCAGTTTCTTTTTACGTCTAGATGATATTGTAAATCGTATGAGAAGTTTGGGTGAAACCATAACCGATACTACTCTGGTGGAAAAAGTCTTAAGATCTTTAACTTCAAAATTTGAGTCAAAAGTATCAGCTATTTAAGAAAGGCAAGATCTGCAAACTCTTACTATTGTTCAACTACATGGTATTCTGACTGCTTATGAAATGAGACAAGGAGGTCCCTCTCAAATCAAAGAAGCTGCTTTTAAGGTGTGTGAAAAAGGAAAATAAAAGGAAGATTTCAAGGAATCAAATTATATATCAAAAGAAGAAGAAGCAAATTTTGTGAGAAGACTCCAACTAGGAACTGGAAGATTCAAAGGTAAGCTTCCCTTCAAGTGTTTTGCTTGTGGAAGAGTTGGTCATTATGCTGCTAAATGTCCTTATGAAGAAAACCATGGTAAAGGGAAACAATTTGAAAAGAGAAAGAGTTATTATACAAATGAAGAGAATGATGAGGAAGAAGAAGATTCTGACCAAGATCTACAAGTGCTCATGGCAAAGAAGCAAAAGAAGAAGGCTACTCAAAGAAAGGAGATACCTCAGAAAACATGTGCAGCAGAAAATGGAGAAGATGAAATAGGTATTGATTGTTGTTCTTCACTTTCTTGTGCATGCAATGGTGAAGATAGTGAAAGTAACAGTATAAGTCTAGAAGCAAATCTCAAGATCAATGATGAAAGCAATGATTGGAATCAATTTCATAAGAGAGAATCTATCCTCAAAGATATGATCTCTAGAATGAATGAGCAGAAAGAAATACTAAATGGACAGATAGACAAGTATCAAAAGTTGTATGTTTATGCAACCAATCAAAGTGAAAGACTTGAAGCATAAATCATCTCTCTGAAAGAAGATCTTGAAACATCAAATAAGAAGAATGAAGAGCTTGAAGCAAAGATCATCTCCCTCAAAGAAGATCCAGAAAAATCAAATAAGAAGAATGAAGAACTCCTGCACATATTTGAAGAACAAGAAAATGGGTTGAAGGAAGAGATTTTAACACTAAGGGATCAAGTAGAAGAAGGACAATGGGTTGAAGAAAGTGTGAAGAAGCAATGCCAAATGTTTGAGGTTGAGGTAAATATTCTCAAAGGTAAATTAGAAGAAAAATATAAACTCTTGAGGTTTCAAGATAGTACTAAGATTCTGGACAATATTCTTAGTAGTCAAAGGTCTCTTTCTATCAAACTTGGTCTTGGTTTTCACGAAATGGTTAAAGGTGAATCTAGTTCACAAGAAAGTGCTAAAGATTCAAAGGATGTCAATACAAAATATGAAGTGTTGAAAGAAGCAAAAGGTCAACCGACAATCATGAACTCTCAAAAGAAATCTTTCCCTCCTAACTATAGAAGCATCAATAATGTTGAATGCTTTAGATGTCATAATTATGGGCATATTGCAGCCAATTGCAGAAGCAGTTTGATTCAGTCACAAAAGAACAGATTCTACATAGAAAGGTACCCTGGTTTCTTCAATGGATATTGTTTTTCATGCAGCAAGTATGGTCATAAAGCAGCTGATTGCAATAGAAGGAAGAATAGAAAAACTCATTATGATTCCTATGCTTACTTCTCTGGTCACATAAGATGTTATGCTTGTAACAAGTATGGACATGTTGAAAAAGAATGCAGGATGAACAGATCTGAGAAATTGGATGATTTCCAACACACATTTCGAAAGTTTAAGCAAAGCTGGAAAAAGAAGGAGGACTGGTCAGAAACGTAGGTAATATTGACCCTACTTCAGTCATCCGCTTCTAAAGCTTACTTCTCTTAATGACTGCAGGACTGATGTGAGAGACATTATAGGGATTAGTAATGTATCGTCACAAGGGGAGCGATGTAAGATGATTCTCATGGTTGATTTGGTTATTCTGGTTGTTTTTATTTCTGACAGTGCATCTGATGTGAAGAAGACAGGTACAGGTGGTACAAGTTCCAGGGGAGATAAAGGAATGTGAAGTTTTCAATATTTCACTTTCCATATGCGGGTTCGGTAAAATAAAGCCGCGTATACACGCGAGTTCCAGCAGACACAGACGCGTATGCATTTATGATAAGGAAATTTGTATGATAGATGAATATCTGGAGTACAGGTTCAGGGGGAGCATCAGTCTGAGTATTAATGACTGTATTATTGGCACTGTATTTGCTTATTTCTCAGTTCTAAATGATGATGACATGTTACATGGTTTCTTATGGTATTCAAGTTGCAGATGCTAAGGAGGAGCCTTGGTCATATGGAAAGGATTCTTGGATGCACTTTTTCAGGGGGAGCATTAGTCCTGCTGATTATGATGCATTGTTGGCATTATGATGGTTCTGAAACATGATCTCCCTCTTGAGGTCTTTCTGGTATTGATCATAAAAAGTCATATTTGTATTTTGATGAAAAGGTCATGATGAGACCTATGATGTAAAATTGTAATTATTCGATCCTTTGAGACTTGATAAAATGTAAACCCACTTGGTGGGAGTATGAGTCCAAATGTGTAAACCCTCTTGGTTGGGTAGTTAGGTCAGGTGTGTAAACCCACTTTGTTGGGTATTTGAATCTCATGTAAAATGTGGTTGGATCTTTGATATAGTATGAGTCCTTGGCTGATAGAATCATAGAGTCATGTACTTCATTGAAAAATATGTTTGAAGATTTAGCATGAACTCGAAGAGGCATGGTAACCTCGGTACATAAGATCTACGGTAGCCTCTTCTATCTCGCAGGAGAAAACAACCTTGTATTTGGTTTGAGTCCGCCCTTTGCCCTTGATGTCGAAAGTGACATGGTGTTTGAATAGGGAAATATCATTATGCTTAATGTCTGTTGTGGTGATCAAACACCATCGTGGTTGCCATCAAGTCCAAAGGGGAGATTGTTGGCAATATGATGCGAAATGTTGTCCTTGATGGCCTTGTCGGTGAAGATGATGGCAACCTACTTAATGAAGTTGCTATTGATGCTTGATGAGTTTATTAATGATGTAAATACGATGTTCTACGATTGGCTAAAATGCCCGGAGAAATAAATATCGATGAGCCGAACAACAGTGAAAAGTGTGTGACACAAAGCATACATGGGTTTGTTTAGGAGAAGTAGCGTGTACGCGGAAAAGTACGTGCCAAGTCGCATTAATAACGATTAAGCTCTAAAAGAATAAAACTAGGGTTACTACCAACGGTGTTCGCCCATTGTATTTGAGCGCTGAATTTTCTATATTGATCTTGTCCGAGAATACCATCGGAAGTGGTGTGGTTTTGGCTCATGGTATTGTCCAAAGTAGATCTGTTTAAGAAGAAATTCATTGTGCAATTGTGCAAGATGTTTGGGTTTGAATGAATACTTCTCTTTGGAAGTGTCTCCCCGAATGGAAAGATAACGGTTGATGATAGATCTGAATCTATGATGCACCTATGTAAATGATGAAGAGGGATCTCTAGATACGAAATGTATGTGTATCTTCTGAATCTGTTTATGGAATTATTAGATGTTGTAGTCACGAGCGAATGTATGTTGAAGAAGTAAAGAATAGAATGCGGTACATTTATCCTAATGCAAACCTTTATGGCCCTAAAATGTACGAAGAATATATGTACGGTTCGTCGAGAAGCATGTATGTCTGCAGCTTGTATTCGAAGCGCGTGTGAGAATTGAAGTCGACTTTAGTGTGTGCGGATGTGTACGCGGGTTGGTATTTGTAGCGCATGTATATGTTGGTTCGATGAAAAAAACGTATGTAATTGGGGTTTACTGAAGTACTTAAAGCTAACGAAATGTACGTCCCCATTCTCTTTGTTTCTTCTTTATGTTGTCAATGATGATGCGGAAGTTTGTTCGAATATTGATTGTCTTGCTATAAGCAAGTTGTTGGTTTGATAGATAATGCTTGAGCTTAATTGTGTGGGTTGAATCCGGTGGTGATGAAACATGGTCCAAAAGGTCTTGAGTTGGACGACCTTCAGTCGGGGGGGAATTCGTTCCCCTTCCGAAGGTGCAATAGCGAGAGCGAGGGTTGTAGCTCCGCTTCCGGGGGAGAGGGTGGTAAATGAAGAAAATTTTAGCCTTCTGCCGGGTGGAAATGCTAACAAATGTTGGTATGGTCTGCTTGGGTACATGGTTGTAAGATGTTTTCTATAATAAAATATTGAAAGGTGAGACAACGACGTTGTTGGTTTTCTCCGAAGCAGGTTTCACCTAAAATCACAAAGGTATTTGTAATATTATTTATTATGTGTGATAGTTTAATACCTTCTTGCGCCTTACTATTAACTAAACATATGATGAATGAATGATGCATAGACCTAAGTAAAGAAATAAATGCATAATAAGATCTCTGTGTATAAACGAGTTTTATGAAGGATATCCGCGTGTATACGCTAGTTGGCTTCAGCAAAGTAGCGTATGGGTTTTAGTGAATGGAAAAGTAAAAAGTTTTGAGTAAGTCCTAAATAATGATTCACCCCCCCCCCTCTCAGTATTTTTCCCAACAGACAAGTCAGTTTGGTTGCATCTCATCACTAAAGCACCCTCTACTGCTCTTATGCATTGTCTCTCTAGAGCCTATGCGCTGCTACTGCTCTGCATTGTGTAAGAATTTCCCTTCTGTGTTACTGAAGTCCCATCATCCACTACATTTTTGCTTCCATGTTGTTGTTGCCATTTCACTTCGTTGCTACTTCCACATTGTTGTTTCCACTTCATTGTGATGCTCCAATATTCAGCATTCAATCACGTCCTTATGCATTTCCATGATCCTCTACATCACTGACTCCAGTAATCCTGCTACTATATTTAACGACTCCCGTAACTTGTATGTGATCCAATAGTTTTGGAACCTCAATGATCCTGCCTCCACCATATGGCCCACTGGAACCCCAGCGCTGCTCCTCTAGCCTTTGCGTCAGCTTATCCTACCTGGCGTAGCCACAACACAGAATTTGCGCAACAAAATCTACCCTTGTGTCACCCTTCTAGGCTCAGTGTTGCCTCTGCATCACCCTGAAGGCCCTGTGTCAGCCTCTGCACTGCCTCTGCATGAGCCTGGTTGGGCTATGTCCCTCCTGCTAGTATCTCTATTTTCTGGTATGAATCTACCTCTCTACCTATTTATTCTTAATCTCATATCTGAATAATACCTAATCGATATACCCTTCACCAGCACTGCAAGCTCACTCAAAAATTCTCAACAAACCACCACCCCCTGAATTTCGACTTATCTCAAGTTTTATCGCTCTATGTTTTTTGTGCAACTGACCCCAAGCCTTCCTTTAATACTTTTCTCGTTGAACAATCAACAGTTGTGATATGATCTCTAATCAATGGCTAAGATTATAAAATACATGATCCACATCACTTAGAACATTATCACCCACATGTTTTAATTAATTCCTTTTAATTATTTAATTTCCCTAAGTTATACTTAGGGTCTCCATTAAAATAATTAATTTATTGAATAACTTTCACACCAGGTGGAATTTCTCCAAATGATTTATGGGTCTTTGAGATATCATGTGTTCTAGCCCCTCCACAAATGTTTGGAGCTAGAGCACATCTGACACTACCCAAAATCTCAGCATATAAATCATGTCATCCACATACAAGAAAACAATAAAAAATTTTCCATACTCATTTACCTTTGTGTACACGGTAGGCTCAATGTTGCTTCTGAAAAATCCATTATTAATTATGTAGCTGTCAATTCTAATATATCAGAATCTTGTCACTCGCTTGAGTCCATAGAGTGCTTTCTTCAACCTGTAAACTTTATCTTCTTGACCTTCAATTTCATAACCTATATGTTTCTACACATATATTTCTTCTTCTAGAATTCCATTCAGGAAGGTTGACTTTGCATCCATCTGATACAATTTCCACTTGTTATGATATGTTGTGGATAATACTACTCTTACAGTATCCAATATTGATATCAGAGAAAACATTTCTCCAAATTCTATTCTCGGTTGTGTGAGAACCCTTTTGCTACAATTCTTGCTTTAAATCTATCAATTTCTCCTTTCTCGTTCAACTTTTTCTTGTACACCCATTTCACACCAATGATATTTTTGTCTTTTGGAAAATCAACCGAATCCCGTGTATTATTCTTTTCAATAGATTCTATTTCTTCATCCATGTATTGCACCCAATTTTCATCTTTAATGGCTTCCTCAAACGATGAAGGTTGAAATTAAAACATTGAAAAATTTGAACTAACATCCAATTCATCATAAATATCTTTCAAATTTCGCATTTTTCTCTTACCATTGCTTGATTCATCACTTGATTGATTACTAGGAGAATTCTGATCTACTGATATGATTGAAGATCCATGTTCATGGAGTCCTTGCTGGCATGAATCTGTTTGGTTTATTCTCCTATGATTATTGCTCCTCCCTTTTTTCTACATCATCTTCTTCCATTGGTGGCACTCTTGCATCAATTTCCTTATCTATACTCCCATTCCATGACTCTTGTTATTTGAACGCAACATATCTTTTGATTATGGTATTCTTGGTGAAAAGGTTATACAATTTATAATATTTTGATTACTCACTATAACTAATAAATATGATTTTTTCACTTGTATAATCCAACTTGTCTCTTGGCTCTTTAGGCACATGTGCATATGCTACACATCCAAGCACTCTAAGATGAGATACACTGCAATACATTTCTAACCATGCTTCTCTTCGCCCTCTATTCATCACACTCTTTGTACAAGATCTGTTTATCCATAAACATCACATTCAACTCCTTATACCCAATACTCATTAGACAAGTTTCTTCCTTTCAGCATGCTCCTTGCCATTTTCATAATGGCTCTATTCTTTCTCTCTGCTACACCATTTCGTTACGGTGTGTATCTGGTTGTAAAATTCCTTCTAATTCCATCTTGTTTTCAATAAGCATGGAATTCCTTTGAATCATATTATCCACCACGAAATGATCTAAATACCTTGATATGATGCTCACTCTAGTTCTCTACTAAGGCTTTGAATTCTTTGAAATTTGAAAAAGTTTTAGACTTCTGCTTTGCAAACTAAACCCATGTCTTTCTGCTAAAATCATCAATGAAAGCGAGGAAGTAACAACTTCCACCAATTGAATTTGTCCTCATAGGTCCATGCAATTTTGTATGAACCATCTCTTGTGGTTGCTTTGATTTATATTCAACTCTTTTTAGAAAACTCTCACAGTGTTTCTTTCCCAAGATGAAACACTCACAAGTACTAGAAGGTTGCTTGATGCGAAGTAATCCTCTAACCATTTGTTTATGTTTCAAAATCTTAAACCAGAGAAGTGAAAATGTCCAAACTGAAAGTCCCATAACTAATAATCATTAGAACATGCAACTGTAAAATAATTGACTTAATCACTATAAATCATGATTAGAGGAAATAGTCTGTTCCCTTTCATCTACACCTTGGCTATCAACTTCTTTCTTGAAGGCTTGTCATATATAACACACTCTTGTACCTGAAAAATAACCTTGTATCCCTTCGATTCTATATTAACTAACCAACACTTATTAAATTATGTTTGAGACGAGGAACATAATATACCTCTAAAATTTTCTTCGACTCCCCCTGTTTGGTCAAAATGTTGACCACTCATTTTCCATCTACATCCATAGTCTTGTTAGTACCCAACTATACCTCTGTCTTCACAGATTAATCCATATTTTCAACCAAATTCTTGTCTCTTGTCATGTGGTTATTGTAATCATTGTCTAATAGAGAGACATTATCATAAGGTTCATGCATGGTATGGAAAGCTAGGAACATGGAGTTAATACTTTCTGTAGTGACATTGGCTGTCTTCTTTCCTTGATCAACTATCCTCTTCCTACAATCATGGGCATAGTGACAAACTTTATTGCAATAATAAAATCTCACCTTAGATTTATCAACTCTTTGATTATTTTTGAAGCTTCTCTTGTTGCTTCCACTTTCATGTTCCTGCTCTTCATCTACCGTATATTTTTCTACCTTGTCCTCTTCCTCTCGATCTACCTCTTCCTCAACCTTTGTCTCTTGAAATAGAAACTTTACTTTTTAATTTTTTTTCTAAGGTGGAATCCTTATTTCTGTCTATCCTGGCCTCATGGGATAGAAGGAATCCCATCAATTCATTTATTGGTAATGTTACCAAATCATTGGCTTCTTCTATGGCTACCAATACAACATCAAACTTGGTATACAAATATATGAGGACCTTCTCAACCAATGTTTAATCTTCTATGTCATCACCATAAATCCTTAACAAGTTCACAACAGTTAAAAATCGATGTCTTTTGTTTCCTTCATCTGCAAACTTTCAAAATATTTCCTAGTATTTTGAAACTTAACAATATTTAATTTGGCTGTACATTTATAGCTTGTTGCCAAAATATCCCATGTTGTCTTTGTTGAATACATGATCATAATTTTATGGGACACTACTGCATCCACTCCTTCTTGGATAAGTTATAGTGCTTGCACATTTTTCCTTTTGTCTTTTCTCAGTTTCTCCTTCTCTGCATTAGTGAGGGCTCGTTCAGCTGCTTCATCTTTAGGTTCTGGAAACCCAAACTGGACATGCTCCCAAACATCATGAGCCTTCAATGTGGTCTTTATCTTAATGACCCACACATCATAATCCTCCCCTCTAAATGGTGGAAATTGTGGCTAGAAGCTAGATGAAGCCATATTCAAAGAATCTCCATATAAGTATTTTAAAAAAGAAAACATTTTTATAAGATTTGCAAAGCCCCATTTTTAAACTCATTTGAAATAAACCCTTTAATAATTTTTTTTTACAAAAAACACTTTTTATAAAGCCTTTTAATAACTCTTATGGGAAAACCTTTTAATAAAACCTTTTATAATCCAACATGTAAATAAACAAAACTTTTTTGAAAAAGTGGTTACCAAAGTTTATGAGAATCAAACTAAGCCCATGTGACTCATTTTAAAAGTCTTGAGTGGATTTTATAATATTTTGAATTTTCTCACAATGGATTTTAATTAATCGTTCTCATTGCACCTTTCCATAGAGTGGGGATGCAATGGGTTTTTTAATTCAGTGCATGTTTGACAAAGAGGAATTGCAATGAGTTATAATTTCATAAGTTTGCGACAAATCGCGCACTTTTTACACTTGACAAACTACGATGGGCACCTTAAACTTGTGATGGTTCTGCCTTTATGATTTTGAAAATCACAAGTCTTATTCCCTATTCTTGATAAATTTGTTGGCTCCTCGAATCTTCTAATCCTTTCTCGGCTATGATACCAATTTTTTGGAAAGGCATAGGAGGAAAGGCACAAAATTTCGAACAAAAAATAACACAAGGTGCAGCTCTTCTATTGATCACACAAAAACTTGATGATTATAATGAACCTAGTGAGGGGTATTTAAATTTTTTCGATTAGTGACTCACTCAAAATAACTTAACATGCATACACACTCTAAATTGGGCTTTACCCAAAATATGACTAAATTTGAACTCACTTGACTTGACTTGGTTAACTGACTCTCTAAATTTAAACAAATCTACATGTGGGAGTAATTAAATATATTTAATAGTTAATACAATTATCGATATAGTTATATGAAGCGTAACCTTGAGGGGCCAATTTCATAAGTGTAACCTTGAGTTCCATTGTTTCACCAACGATTTTGATTGGTTTTTTGTTGGGCTGGAATTCGTGGCTTTGGAGGCCCCCTATGTGGCCCTAGAATCCTATCGGACATGGGATGCTAGTGCCTTGAAAATTTCAAAAAAATTGGCATGTTCCTCCTTCTGATATGTATGCGCTCCTCTAGTAACTGAATAATCATGCTCCAAGGAAATAGTTATATTTCACCTTGTTACTTTTATTTGAGAATTCTCCTTCTAAATATTAAGAATTCTATTTGTGATAATATTGAGGAGCGAATGGAAAAGGCAGTGGATCCTTACTAGAATTATAAAGGATATTCTTAATTTAACTTCAGGAGAGCTAAATGATAATCTATGTCACAATTCAGTGATTTTTTCCATACTAGTGATAATACCACCTTTGTTGAAGAAATCTGACAATATTGAGTGCGAGAATTTATTCATCTTTCAATTTTACAAGGTAAAAATAGGCTAACTAGTTTCTTTTCCAATTAAGTATAGGTTACATCTCAAGTGTTTCAAAATAATTTATATTAAAATGGTGAAAAAAAAATGTAGAGTGTAGTAGTATTGCTAATCGCATTTCTTTGTACTCTAACTTTCGGCCCTTCAGATAAATCAACATGTTTTCACTTTCATGAAGTAGCATAAGTCGACCATTAATTGCCTCATATACCTTCTTTGAGTGTCAACTCTGCATTTGACTGGACTCTTAAGCATGTATGCTCTAATACCACACATTAACATGTGAATCAATAATGAAAATCGTGACCTTTAAATCACAGAGTGTGCAGCTCTACATGATAGAAACCATCGTTGCACAGAGTGTGGAGCTCCACACGATAGAAACCACCTATGTGTGGAGAGCCTCGCATAATGAAACTCATTATATGTATGCTGTGTTGAAAATGGAAACAAGAAATATTGAAAATGACATCAAAAGATATTCTAATTTAATTTTCCCTTAATTAAATTAGAAGGAAATTGTAATTCCACATCACATGACAACTTGTACGAGTTATGTTAAGTCCCTATAATACTAGTGTATCCCCTTATTGATTAGTGTAGCCCCCTTATTGTTATTGTTGTGTCCATGTAGTCCCCATAGTGTTATCATTATTCCCCATAAAATCCCACTATTGTTATTGTTGTGCCCTTACATTATTATTCATATGTAGGCTCTGATTATATTGAGACCCCTTAGACTCATATATATAGAAAGTAGATTCTTATCATTTGAATCATCCAATAATTGTTCATTTATGTAATTTAAAGGAGGTTTCCTCCTTGAATAGGTTGATTTCTAAGTCGTTGATCTATATTTTCTTCTATTTTGTGAGCTAGTTGCATAACATTTAGTATAAAAGCTTTGGATTCTAGCGTTTTCCTTCTTCAAACGGGACATCTTGGAATTTTCGCTATAAAGTTTTTTCTGCAAGACTTCAGAAGCTGAAATTTTTACCACGTGGAGCCAAAATATTTATGAAATTCGTGTAAAATTTTCAGACCTTGGTTCGCAATATTTTCGGAGATGTGATTTGTGGAAATAAGGGGTTTTACAGGCTCTAGAATTTCATCTCAAACAAGTGACCAAGGGAAAATCTTCATAACTTTCATTTTAAGATAGCCAAGGAAATGAAAATATAGTTCCTCCATTTAAAACCATCACTTGACTTTGTTGCATGTTAGTTCTAAGGAAGACCCAATTGAGATTGGAGTTAAAGGGAAGTATACTATCAGACGTATAATTAGAAAATTATGCAGGTCATGCATGATTTCATGCAATCAATTACTAGGAATTTCCTAATTAATAGGGGCTCAATTTCCCTAGGGATTGTGCATGTTGAGCATCCAGAGGCAAGAAATTGGTTAAGTATTAGACCAAAATTTCTTGGATGATAGTTAGAGATAGTGCAGAGAGCTCTCAAGCCTGAGATAAGAATTGTATTGTTTCATATTCTTGACTTAATGCAATATACAGATAGCGGGGTTTTTAGTTGAGACTTTTCCTAGATAAATCTTTGTGTTGTGCGATTGAAATTATTTCTCTTTCTTGTTCAGGTGATTGTGTGATCGTAATTGATTTCGGAAATTTGTTGAATAGATTCAAATATTTTGTTTTAGCATATTACAAGATGAGTTGAATATTTGTGGATTTTCTGTGTCGTGTCACATCGTATTCTACCATTTCCAGGTTTATCATATTACCTATGACTATGAAATTCATTTTCCATTTTATCCATATTTTCAATATAGTCAAAGATAATGTTTTTTATTCACTTTAATATATTCTTAAAATAGAAAATTAAAATTTGCAAATATTCGAGATGCCACCTCACATCACAAAAGATTTTCTTTTTTATTTTATCTTGTTTATCTAGCACCAGTTTTTGTTTCCTCTCTTTTGTTTTGTATAGACTTATTAACACGTAGTGTGGAGCTCTGCACAAACTAGGGCAAAGATTTAGCTTAAGCTAAGCAATTTTCGGATAAACATACAAATGCTAAAAATAGTTTTAAGGATTTCTCCTGCCTTTTATTCAAGAATATTGATAAGCACAAATATATGAATTAATATTAAATATATTTATTCCAAAAAATTCAAGCATGTGGCTCGTAGGACATATGAATCAATAATCAATATCGTAATCTTTAAATGAGAGAGCACATCGATACATTACGAAGCTCGACATAATGGAAACCACCTCTATGTGGAGTGTGAAGTCCCCGCATAATGGAAACCAGATTGCAGAGGTGCATAGGAAGCGTGTGTGGAGGTGGGATTGCGAAAGTGCGGAGGAAGATTTCATTGCATTTCTTCTGCACTCACAACCTTAACGAATTGAAAGACATCTATGTCAAAATCCACGGTTTTTTTTTTTCATTATATTCCAGAATATGAGCTTTCAAGGGTTAACAACTACCAATATGCATCATAAATACGCTACTTTATCTAATTGTAAATGATTGATATAAGTTGTCAATTTTCAATAATAGAAATTTATATGTTAAATAATGCAAAGAGGTGATATTTCATGAATGAAAGTCATATTATAAACCTATTAATTATCTAGATAATAGTTGAAATCTTATTTAACTATTCTAATATTTGATATTTAATAGATAACATCATCTACCATGAAATATATTATTAACTTTATATCTATTTCACACATGAATAATGAGAAGAGAAATTACAAAATTCAGAAAACACTTCAATATGATATATCATCAAATTACTAATTAAGTTTTCATAAGGGTATTTATGATAATTTATATAGCCTTAAAAAACAACTTTTGATGGGATGGTGAAGTAGATCTTTCTTTTAATTTTTGTTTTTTTTTTAAACCAAATCAATTGGCATGAATATGAAATAAATATAATATATAACGGAAATACCTAATTACTATATTTAAATTTAATAAGATAAAACACCCAACATACTACTAAAATTTGTAAACTTATAAGAAAATTTATAAAAAATAAATATAATATATAACTTGAATACCTCATTACTATATTTAAATTTAATAAGATAAAACATCCAACATACTACTAAAATTTGTAAACTTATAAGAAAATTTATAAACATTGATTTAAAAAACAAGTTAAACATGCAAGTACCAACCATAAATGTCATCCCACCATAAAGATGATGGTTGATTCTAAGTTGAGCAAAGCCAAAGAAAAAGTAAGAAACATATCCTCAATCCCATTATCAAAGAACATTGTTCACTACAAAACTAATCTACATACCCAACAAAAACACATACTCACCCCATATGCCTAGACTTAAAAAAATAAAAAGTTTAGCAAACACTTCAATAAAATATTATTCAACTTATCAGCCCCTTGCCTTTAATGTTTCACATTGTTAAAATTAATGAAAATGGCTTCTGAAATGTTGATAACCTAGAGTGCATGTAAAATTGTATTATTTACATATATTTTATTATATTTAATGAGTTGAGGCCTTAATTTATGTTTCACATTTAATTGATGTTTCAACCTACCCTTATTGATTGTATGATAGCCAGGATTCAAGTATTTAATCCTCAATCCGTTTCATGAGCTAAACAAACTATATTCTTCATTATTCACCTGATTTTAATAGTATATAATTAATAATTTTATATACATGCCTGCCTGTCTTATTTTATTTAGCTGAGAAGAAATATATAAAACTAAAATGTAAAGTTGTTCTGTTTTTATGTTTTTGTATCGTGTATTTGTTCATTTGATGAGGCTTCACCAGCCATTTTATATATGTGTATCTTTACCATTTTCAAATGATATGTTAATCGTTGATCTTGCCCTTTTGAAATTTATGACAGGCTTAATAGGAAATTGTTTTCTCTCACCATTTCTAGTGTCACACGTGTAAATTTCAGCAATGTTGTCATTTGCACACACATAAATATTGATGAGATTATCACATTTTAAATTTTCTCCAGCTCTGTCTTCTTCTACCACGTCTTCGCCATCAGCTTCATGTGGTTCGTCGAATTTATCTTCAACACTTTCGTCCTCTTTACATTCTTCCTAAAGATCAACTCGTGACTCTTTAATATCAGGATCTTGCACAACGAATTGTGCCTCTTGTTTCTCGTGGTCATCAACAGAACCACATTGTTTTTCTGAAAAAATTCCAGACTTAAAAATACTTCTCATGCTAAAGCCTCCAAATGCAAAGATGAGAATATCATCATCATCATCATCAGAATAAAAAATATCTAAAATTATAGTCATGTTGTTAAAAAAAGGTCTAGCTTATCTGGTTTTATCTTGCTTCCAGATTTCGACTCCACTCGGTCCTCTTACGAGCTCCAACAACCTCGTTTCCACGCAGGCAAGAATCCTCCCTTTGGCAGCTCTTCAATAGTAAAACCTTGTAGACTGTGGCTTCTATGCCACATAGGGCTTAGTGCCCTCAGCTCTTGCGATGAGCAACAAATGACCTCTCAACAAACTAGAAATATTATTGATATCCAACTGTGATGCATGTAATTCTCTACACATTAACTAATGTTCGAGAGCTTTATCTTGACCCCTATAAGAAAATTCCCCTCCGCTGACCGAGCTTTCTAGCAACCAACCATGGCCACTTATCCATTCCAATTTAGTGGCTGCCTCTTAGATTTGCAGCTCCTCTCAATTGGCGACCAAATTAACAAATTAGAAACTAAACATGCACATTCACCTTTCAAAACTTCACAAAATAAAATACCAGGTCCAATTGGGACAATAGCAAGAAAAAAAATATTGAATGTATGTCTATCATGAAACTCTCTCAAGGTATTTCCCTCTTCTCACACGCAGGTAGCAGATCTGTTCTAGATCTCCCAGGCTACATACACGAACTCTAACGCGACAGATGAATTATCATCGACAGTTGCGAACTCTAATAACCCAATGGGCAGAATTAATGTCGAAGTAGTATGCGTGTTCCATTGATGGAAGGCTCCACCCATCTGCTCCCCTGCAAAGGCTCCAAGAAAATGCACAAAGTGACGGAGAGCTCGAATAGGCTACTCCGATTCCGACTCTCTCCACGGATTTTTTATTTTTTTTGGCGACTACGAGCTCTAGCGCTCCATCATACTCTGCGTTAGCTCATTCAAGACTAGTGCATTGCCAACAGAGCCCACAGGGTCGACACGATCCCTACGCCAAAGCACCCTATTGACACCCAACAAGGAACCCAGTTGAAGCATGATCTCGTAAATTCTGGTAATAGAAGTCTCAAATTGCAGTCGATAAAGCGCATAAAAGCGTTGTCAAAGGAAATGGAACAGAACAAGGCTCTGACCCTAACTTTAACTACTCGGGGGTAATCATTCGCCTGTTGGATGAGTGATACGAAACCTCCTATGGTGCCAGGGGTTTGTGCAAAACAATACGTTATTCCGAAACGGAATTCGGCTCCGCTCAATACGGATGATGACGAACACGATAATCGGATTGGGCTTCAAGGTGGCATGCGGGACCTCCTTCACCTCGCTAATACAATTAATCTTACAATTGCAGAAGACATGAAGTTTGGCACACAACACAGGAGCTGACAGGTGCAGATCACCAGGAGCTCCCACAAGAAAATGCACTCGCTTTCTATAGTCAATCGGCTTATCGACCTTCACCGGCCACACACCGCACACCACAGCAGAATTGCAAATTCAATTTGTGACCCAGCTCTCCATGCTTGCACGTGTTATATATGCCCACCGAAAATGTATCAGATTTACCCTCAATATTAATATTTGCATCACGGTCAGCCGCCTTGCTATCCCTCTGATAGAAAAGACGCAGCACTGCTCTTGAGCTAATGCTCACTGTATTTCGGTGCGTCCGAAGCAGTCCACTCAACAACCCGTGGACAAAGTCTCTGTGGGACAAAGCCACACACATGCCTCTGCCAACCTCCACAGGGTTCAACGTGTCACCGTGGGACAAATGGATTCGTGCCAACTTATATCTACCTCACTGCTCACCTCGCTCCCTCAGAAGCTCGATCAGCCAAGATCCGACTATTGTCTTTCGGCCCTCCTTACGCAACAACAACTCAACTCGATCAACTGGCTTCATTGTAGCTCCGATACCATGTTAAAATTAATGAAAATGGCTCTCTAGGTGAGAACCTGGGGAGTGTACAAACACACGTACGCACACTCTATTGCATTGAATGAGATGAGCCTTAATTATATAGGCTCTCACACTCCCTTAATATTAGGATATGAGATCTATGATTAGAATCTCAATCCTATCTCTATGATAACAACAACCTAACTATGGATTTCTCCATTAATTCCAACACACATCACATCACATCACAAATTACAAGTAACATTTCCTTTTGAAAATAAAGGTTAGAAGCTAACTCCTAGGTATAAGTCCCACATTCTCAAAATTACGTTTGGTAAATGATAGGGATGCTTCACTTGTAAAAACATCTATTATTATCCATCACTCCCTCGAGCAAACAAAGCCATTAGTGGAGTTTTCATTGAAAATATATATAATTAAAGCATGGAAAATAGTGCTCCATGTGGCACAACGAATCCCACATTCTCAAAATTACATTTGGTAAATGATGGGAATGCTTCGCTTGTAAAAACATCCATTATTATCCATCACTCCCTCCACCCATAAGTGGAGTTCTCATTGAAATTATATATGTGAGTAAAGCATGGCAAATGGTGCTCCATGTGTCACCACGAATGCATATCATATCACAACTCTTTCATGGATGGATCCATTGACATAAGGAGTTTCTAGTTGGTTTGGACCATCTTGTGCTCATCCAATAATAGGAATAGGATATATCTTTTGGATAATAAAATATATATGCAACAAATCACTAGCAGATGGATAGATCGATTACTTGACAGATGACATTGGTTTTAAAAATTCAAAAAAAAATCTTGACAACCATACAAACCTCTATCAATATAAAATTATGTAAATATTACACAATTGAATGATGGTTAATTTGAATTATCAAGTCAATAGGTGATGTGCACCAACACTAGTATCTCATTTCAAAGAGACTTTTTCTCAGAACGAATGGCTAATCTAATTTGATAATACGAGATGCACATTATTCACATTATGCACATTGCTATAAAAATTCAATTAACCTAAAACCCAGTTGGTTATTATTTCTCTTTAAAGAATCACGTGTGGTTGTAGTTCTATTAATATGCATATGAAATGAAACCACTAAAAATAATTTGTACATAAAATTGAATTCTAATTTTTTTTTATCCAAGAATATTATCATCAACTAATTTAAAGCTTTATAACACATAATCTGTGTGTTTAATGTTCATGATTTTCAATATTTTTTTGTTTCGTTTAATGAATGTGGAAATTTGTAATAATGTGTTTTTCTTTCATGTTTTAATTTTAATGCATTTTAATTTTTCTAAAGTTATTATAGGTATAATTTGACTCACTTTATTTCATTTTTTATTATTAATAGATTATGCAGAGTAAAAAACAATAATAGTTTGAAAGCTTTCTTAACAAAATAAACTTCCTCTAAAATCTCTCACAAAACCATTTAATGGTAACTAAAAATATCAATATAACATTAAAAATATATATATATTTAACAACAAGCTTCATAACTTTGGATACAATGGTGATTGTTAATATAATAGACACACAGAGTCTCCACATGCATGCATTCCAATGATGGAACTTATTATCAATATATTGATTCTTCACAAGTTGTCTCCATTGTTGGTTTAGTGCATAAATATCTTTCATGAAAGTTGTTACGTCTCTAGGAAAGCAATGGGTCGTTGGATTTCACGTGGGTAGAGGTAGAAAATTTTGGGTGTTCATGTATTGAATAGCGGCGTTCCTCTTGATCTGTACTATTTAACTCTTGTAATGTTTTTTTAGAGGGAGAAAAAACATCTGGTTTATTTAGTGTACCAGTACAGCTTCAAAACATTTCTTGAAACTTACAGAAAAAATGTTCACAGTAGTTCCTTGGTGTAGTTGCAAAAATATTTGACAGAGACAGAGATCACAATCTCATCTTCAAGAGTCTAGTGCCTACATCTATACGGAAATTCTATGGAAATGTGCCAAGATACATCACCATATATCTCAAACATACTAAACTATAAGATCACATACTACCATGCTAACCATATAACATCCAACCTTTATAGAGAAGATTCTTGTAGCAGAATCAAAAATTGTTCAGGAATAAAAAAACGTCCATGTGAACAGAATCTCAATCACTCAGAAACATATCAGTATGTGTATCCTCCTGACCTGTGATCTTCCGGTGTTTATGGATTGTTCAGTGTGTTAGAAAAAACTCACCATACCCTTAGCCCTGTTCCCATAGGTGTATGTAAGTACATTAATCATTAAGAGCATGCGTTTCCTCCTAAGAGGTCACATGTTCAAAACCAGAGGGGGGTATAGTATGTCAGTCAAATCGTTGCGTGGAGGTGGGTCCCTTGTCCCACAAACAAGGGGGTCTCATACACCAATTTGGTGTTTGTCTTGGTTGTGACCTTAAAATTAGATTACTATTATTATTATACTGCATTTCTCTAAAAACTCCCACAAGAATTTTCTTAGATAATCTATCTGCAGTGTTGTTTTTCTCCCGATAAATGTGACTATAGGATATGTTGGAGAAAGTCCTGTTGAGTTCAGTAATCCTTTCCATCCACTATGAAAGGTTCCCCAGAGCTAAGGTGCTATGTTGGTTCATATGATCCATGAGTACTTTGGAGTTCTTAAAGACCCATAGCTTATATATGTAGAGTTTTTTGGTGAACCAGAGAAGGCCCCATAGCACCATCACCTCAACCCTAGTGTTGGTCCCGGAACCTCCAAACCAGTGTATCTTGTAGTGGCACGAAGGTCATATCATTAGCCATGCTCCGCATCTACATCGACGTTGTTGTGCCACCCCATCAAAAATACCTGTAGGATAATGTATTTTTGGTGGTCTAAGCCTGTGTGATAGATCCCTCGACGGTCCATCCTTAATCTTCAGTCCACTCCATGTCAGAAGGATCTGTTTGGCAACCCACTTTGGTGTAAAAATTTTCTTCAAATATCCCCTTGTTTCGACAACACCATATCCTCCAATGTGCAATGATAGGAATGTTTTTGAAGTTAAACCCTCTCTCAGAACACCATTTGTAACAATAAAAAATTGTCATAAAAACCTAGTCATGAAATTTAAACTTAACCCTCAAATGTCCCCATATGGTCCTCGCAGAGTCACAGTGGTAAAAAAGATGCTCATTTTCATCATTTGCTTTCTCAGATAGACAACATATGCCCGGTCCGATCCTGCCTCTTTTTTTTAAGTTTTTCCAAGTTAAGTTCTTATTCTTCCATACAATCCATAAGAAGATGTGTGTTTTAATTGCGCCTTAGTTTTCCATATCTCCTTGAACTAGCATGACACTGTGGGCTCACATCGTTGCATCATCAATGTTCTATATGTTTCCCTCGATCTGATGTTACCATTGTATATTTTTCCTCTCCGTGATATGTAATCGCCCCTACTATTGTGTGTGAAGCCCATGGAATTTAGTCCCTCCGTAAATTTCCTCCATTCCATTGCCACGTGACCAAATATTAGTAATTCCTCTACGTCCATCCACTTCGGTGCACCCTCCTGCCAAAATTTTATGATTTGACCAAGATAGAAGATATCTTTGTTCTGAAGGTAGTTGGTCAGATATGCACTAACATAACTTATTCCATGTTGCCCCCTTATGACTCCATTACCAATCAAAATCTTCTTTCCATTTCCAAAAGACCAGTGCAGGTTTTTAGCAAGTATGGGCCATATCCTCTGGAAGGCCGACCATATATATGATCTCCCTCCCTCCTTATCTCATCCTGCCAAATAGATAGTTTCAAGGTTTTGTGTTCTAATGTACTTGTATCGGATGGTGTCTCTCCACACACCCGGTGTATGCAAGCATCTCCAGATGGACTTAATAAGCAAAGCTTTCCTGAAAATGTCAATGTCCAGAATCCCCACCCCACCTGATCCTTTGGCTTAGTAATATGCTCTCATTTTGTCAAGTGGTACTTCCCATTATCCCGGCTCCCCTCCCAAATGAAGTTGGCCATAATTTTCTTGATTTTATTAGTGATGGCCTTGGGGATAAGAAAGAGATGAGCACAGTATATTGAAATTTTTTGAAGAATTTCCTATCCCAAAACCAGCTTACCTCCCTTTGATAGCCACTTTTTGGACCGTCCATTAATTCTCCTCCCGTATTTGTCAATAAGCCATTTCCAATCCACCACCTAGTATTTTGATTGTTTAAGCCTGAAACCCAGAAATGTTATACCCTCCTCAATGTGCCCAATCTTGTATTTGAAAATCTCTCCAACCTGTTCAATGGTCACCCTATCCCCCTCAAAAATAATCAGGCACGACTTCTCCTCATTGGAAAGCATACCTGTTGCTTCACAGAATCTCTGAAAAACGTTCCTGAGGTTATTCCACATCAGATTAATGAGCATGCCAAAAATCAGGACGTCATCAACAAAGAATCTATGAGTGATGTCTCTGTGTTTAGTGATATATATCCCTCGAAAGTTACCCCCCGTCGCTGCCTTGTTAATATTTATGCTTAGTGCATCCATCACTAAAATAAATAAAAGAGGAGATAGTGCACAACCTTGTCTCAACCCTCTACCTACTCTAAAAAATTAGAGGTATTCCCATTAATAATAAAAACCATGTGTACATTGGATATGCACCCCATAATCCATTCTATCGCACCTCTATCGATGTTAATTTTGTGTAAAACCATCCTCATTAATACCCAGTGTACTTTTTCATACACCTTGCTCAGGTCTACCTTCATAATTGTAGCTTTCATATGGTGATTGTATACAATATGAATAATCTACTAAGTCATAGCGATGGAGTCATGTATAATACAGTTGTTAAGAAACCTGGACTTCTCTCTAGTAATGTGTTTGGATAGGACGCCTTTAATTATTTCTATGGTGATTTTCGAAATAATTTTGTATAATGTGTTACATAGTGAGATTGTTCGGTAATCCTCAAAGGTATTCGTGCCATTTTTCTTTGGAATAAGATTTAGGAACATGAAGTTAACTTCCCCGTGAACATGTCCCGATATTCAGGCTTCTTCAACCATATTAGTTATATCTTTCAACAACAAATCTGGAAAGTGTAAAAAGAAATGGGACATCCACCCATCTAGGCCCAGACTCTTGTCCAATGTGAAGGATCTCAGTATTGCTTAAAACTCAGACAGACATACCACCTGATTGAATCTTTGGTTATCATACTCTATAAACATATAAGGGTAGTCCTCGGCTACCCACATTTGGTCTTCCACATGTGCAAACCCTCGTGCCCTGTATAATGTATCAAAGTGTTTGACCACTTCCAGTTGTATGCTTGTTGTGATGTTGATGATGTTCCCATAAATTTAAATATTCTAGCTGGCATTCTGATTCTTCTATAAATTAGCGAAAGTGTGAAAATATCTCATGGTCTTGTCACCCTCTTTGAGCTGCACGACTTTTTAGCCTCCACGTCTTCTCTTAGATGAGAAGAATCTTGCGCTTGTCCTCCTCCAATATTTTAAGTCTTATCCATCCTTCCGTGGTCATTTTTCCTCTGCATATATTATCAAAAAATATTTCTCTCTCTCTAGAAGTCTCCTTCAGGTGATGAAGCATCTTCTGTTTTTTCTTGATTTCCCACTCACAAACATTTCATTTAATATTTCTTAATGTATCTGACAGATAGTTCATTTCAGGTGTCCCTTCATCCTATCTATGTATTTGTAGAAAGTGCCTGACCATATCATTAAATTTGTTGTCTTCGAGCCACGTTCTATTGAATTTTAATGGGAAACCCTTTAGCTTCTATTCAAACTGCCATTCCATAATCATAGGTCTGTGGTCTGATATATATAACACTTCCACCCAGGATTTGACCCTCCCCATGTTCTCCAATAAATCTTCATTGACCAATATTCTATCAATATGCTTTGCGATATAATCATTTGTAGTGCGCCCATTATACCAAGTAGGGCATGCATTCTCAATCTTATGGTCAATGAGATTTATGCTCCTAATCAAGTCACGAAGAAATTCTGAGAGAGAGTCGCGTCTATGCCATTTACCCAAATTTAACCCACCTCTAGTGTGAAATTCATGTCTCCCGCAATGATAGAGTTTTATAGTGATAAAACCCCGCAGGAGTCCACCCTTCTACAGAACAGTTATATCTCCCAATATGGGGCGTATAGTTTGACAAGATGTATCTAGTTCATGTGTCCCTGGATATGGCCAGTCAGAGTTATACCCCCAAAAAAACTGAATGCAGTGAAATATGCCCACCTAGGGTCCCATATCACTTCCAGCCCTCCATATCTCCCCACGGCATCCTTGACCACCATGTGTCATGCTAGAAACATAGCACATAATTAGGATAACGAATTGTCAGTCTTCGTCATAGTTTCTTGAAAAAAAATAAGAAAATGATTCAGTCTCCTACAAAATTCTTGCAAAGGAAGAGATTTTTCCCTCCCCCCTAGTCCATGGATATTAAAGGTGCAAAAACTCATTAGGTAACAACATGATCGAGCTCCATTGATCTAATGACCCTATCAATATCCTAAGAAATAGGAATATCCCATAAGTTACTTGAGTGAATATCAAGGTCTGAAATCCCAGATGCTAGAGATTTACTATTAAGCCATGAGCAGCCTTTACCCTTTCTAATGGTGACATTGGAGACAAAAGACAGACTAATGATGGTGGGGTGGACAAGGGACGAGCAGAAAAGACCTCCAGTGGAACAAGGTCTGCCTCTGGGTTATGTAACATGAACTCTAGGTCGCTACCAACAGAATTTTGTGGCGAAATGAAAGGGTCGTGTACAGGGGAATACCGAGGAGGGAGGGGAGAAGGCACGTCATCATGAATGTTCAAAAAAGGAGAAGTGGGATGAGGATCAGTGTCTGAATCATCCATAGCTCGAGAGCTATGATCCACAAATAGCGTGGAATTAGGGAGAAGGACGAGGGCATGATTGGCACAACGAGGGGATACAGATGAACTAATCAACCAGAAATTAGCCTTCCCACTCTTATAGAGTTATATAGTCTGAAAAATAGGCCTATGTCCCACATGTGTAACAAGCCCCTCCCCCCCCCCCCCCCAACATCTACAATATCATGAGGAATAGGAGGAGTATAGGAAGCATGTGTGTACTTACAATGTTGGAAGGTCTTGAGCGGAGGAGTCGTCCTTGTAGAGTCTCGCACCTTTGAGTGAGCAAGGACAATGTCAGAAGCCCTTCCATATACCTTGTCCCTCTGTGCATACGTCCCATCCAGCCCCAACATGCAGGAACATCACAAATGTCCACTTTGGTGAAAATTGTGACATCTGAACGAAACCCTCCAATAGTCAAGGGTCTGTATGTGCTTCAATTGATCCCATACCAAGTCAATGTGAGGAGGTATGCCTCCCGAAAAAGACAATTCAACCAAAATCCAAGCCATATGTTTGTCGTAAATACCCAGGAACTTGCGATCGACAAAGTGACATTTCCCAATACAATTTCCAATAGTTGTTAAAACTTGTATCAACCAAAACTCCAGTGGGATTCCTAGCAACTTGAACCACACTAAATGGTTTTGTGGTATGTTTCTGGTAGGGTTGAACCCATGATACCAATGATGTAATTCCAGGAAACATCATCCCACCACCCACGACTGCCTCAGGACCTCGCCTACATCATCCAGGTCCATAAAATGAAAACTATACCACCCTTTCTGTAGCAGGAAAATATTCAGTGGATATCCTAACAGTTTTATCCAAGCCCCTATTATCCATTATGACATATCCATAACACTGTCTTTCTCGAAGACCCAACATCCCACCAGCACCCGAGATTGCAGGCTTGCAGTGCAGTCCCAATAAATTTGAGGCCAAGGCTTAACAATTTTCTTCGGTCGATGGCTTAAAGGGTTTACTATGTCATACAGAAGGTCTCTGGTTATCCCCACGTTTATTTAGCGCCAAACCAGGGGAGGAGTGAGAAGTTCTAACACAGTCTGGAATAGAAACATCCTATGAAGAGACATCAACACCCAAATATGTCAAATGATCAAGGTAAATAGAATGAGAAATATGCTTTCCACATTCTTCTGCCACCTCGACCACATGAAAATATGCGTTAGGATGTGGGTCAACGTCCATCTCAGCCAAAAATGATTCAAGGTCAATGATGTCTACTCCCCTAGGAGAGAGAAGGCGTCTCGCTATGTTGTCAGAAAGAGAGTAAGTAAGTCCTAATAAATGCTGAAATCTGCTAACACTTTAGTCCTCGATGAAGAGAGTCACCCATATGGGGAAAAATAAAATATGATTAATGCGGGAATAAATGGCTTGATGATCCACTAGATCAAACATGATCCCAATGTAACTAATCCCTACGGAAACAGTACCTCCAACCACTTATCCCATCCGAAAAATGTCAAGGCCAATGAAAAAAAGCCCAAATGTTAATATGGGAGTACACTAGGAGTACATGCAGCCCACACCGAGGCAATAACTGTCACCTACTACCCACAAAGAAAAAATTTAAATTATCCCGATCACCAAAGGGAAGTCAAAATCCTGTAATGTGCAATCAGAAAATTCAAACCATGGCTGACTTGAAAGGCATGGGGCCGAGGATTCCACCCAAGAAAATCAGGCCTCAAGTTCTTCAGCAAATAATGTATCCTCATTCTTCCCCAACTCGATCGCATGGAACATACCTCCTTCCAATAATTAACAATTGTATATAAACTATCCACAACAACAACACATGCAACCACTAATATCCCACCATTGTTTGAAAATTTTTATCTCGACACTTTTGCAGGGCTTGGACAGAGGGATGGGGTTTAAACACCTATCCCAAATCAACGACAAAAAATTGTCCAGATCTTCGGTCTTCTGCCTAGTGTTGAACTGTGAAATGTAGGAATGTGGCACCAGAGACAATTATCCATATATGTCTTTCTGACTAGAGAAGAAGTTACAATAGTTGTATAGACACCCATAAACAACAAATAGTAACTAAAATAAGAAAATGACTTCAATGAGGTGGATAATGGGCCTCCCTTCATTTAGTATCCAAACAGCTAAATCAGAAAATGAAATCCTGTACGATTCTCATATATCCCACATGAAGGCATGTCTGGTGTCTCTCCAGCTACTCCGAGGAGTTATCACCTTTGAAGTATAAAATTCCACAATACGATGAAATATCAACCACCTCGAGGTCTAAACGAGCAAATAAGAGACAATTTCACGGCACTTGTAGAGTATTAACAATTTCATTCTCCATGGACTCTTCTATTGTGGACATCATGTAAGCAGTCGAGAGAATTCCCCTACATAGCATCAGTCCAGATCATATCTTTCACCTCTCTATAACATCTCACACCTTCTTTACTTGTTTAACTAATCTTCAATTACAATATTACATCTACAACTGGCAACAATCCACAACCAAGAATCCTGGACTTTGTTTCCATGGTTTTAACCAGGTTGTCTCATCTTAAAACCTAGAAGAATAGTGATAACTCATTTCTTCATTTCTTTAGAAAAAATTTCGATCCAAAATTTCCTGTGGAGACCTCCCAGTCCTTTCGCTCAGCGAGTTCCTTCTGAGCACAAGTTGTTCAGTTGAAAAAAAAAATTCCTATATAACTCGTACTGAGGCCAAATGAAACATTTTTAAATTTACAATTACCTGATTAGGGTTGCATTGGCAGAGTGATAGATCTTAACATTCTTAACAGGTTGGAAAGATCTTATCATTCTTTCTCGCGAAATCAATGGGTGATTGGTGTTTGCCATCAGCGTAGGCTTTCTAGTGTTTCTGGAGAGTTTCTAGTAAAAACAAAGTGATATAACTCTTGTAATGTATCAGAGGTTTGTGTCATCCATTTAACATCATTTTCAACATTGAATAATTATTCTGTAGATATTCGAAGTGTTGGAATATCTTGAATAAACAAAACACAGAGGGATGTGTTCCCCCACAACACAGATAACGTTAAATATTGCGGAAATAATAGTCAAACACACAAACAGACAAAAATTTACACAAGAGAGGAGCTCTCTCAAATTTATTCCAGTCTTCTCTAAAATTCTATTCATTCCTTCTTTGAAAAAAAATGAAATTACATAGGTTTTATAAAAAATTGGCCTGAGCCTAAGCATTCCAAGTAATTCAATGTGGGATCATACATTCAACAAAAAAATCGTCCTTTTGCTCTATTTTTGTTGTTTGCACATGAAACAACGTTCAACACACAAAATGGCAGACTTGAAATTTTATTGGTTTCGCTTGCGAAACCACATCACATCTAGTGCTCCATCGCACATCGGCGATATTATCATTTAATGTAATATTACCTAATGGGAAAAACAAAAATATAGCTCACAATAATGGAAATAACAACAATTCTTAACACATTACATATGAGCCAAATGATATATCCATGTTATTATGTATAACAACAATAAATAAGTACAAGATCTTGGGAATCAATTCCGTCAAGATAGGCAAAAGAAGTCTCCAATGCCCAAAAGCACCCAAAACATGTAATACACTGCTACAAAAATTACTGAAGCAAGTAAGCGCAATTTTAATGTCTAATACTGTAGCTAATAAATTTATATGAATGGATCTGATAATATCCTACTCATACAAGACCAAAATGGAGATCTATGCTCCCATACACTTTTCCAAGATAACCTAGGAAGGGTTTCCGGAAATGCACAAAATGTTAGAATGTTGGAATGTAGCCCTAGGGCTGAATAAACTCTTCAACTGGGCACCTGAAAAGGAGATGGATGAATCTAATTTAGATCTGAAATAACTCCAAAAGACTCTCTCAATGAAGGGTTGATCCCTTCAATGGAAATCAAACACTCCAAATGGAGCACTAAACTCACCCCTGCAACAACTCACTAAAATAATGTAGTCATGGACCGGAACTGCGGTGTAGGGGATGGTGCTATCTTGGCCTGATGCCAAAATATGAAATGAAGCACAGGGACCCTCTTTAATGATCTCCCAATAGAAAGGAAGCTTCCTCCACTAAAGACAAGCTCATAAATGGCCCAAATAAATCCTCCACTACTGCACCCTACAACTCAACACATATATGAACAAAATCTGTGCTGTAGAAGAAATTTGTAGCTTGGCCAATTTCCAGAATGTGGAAATAATACAAATAATCTTCCTTAGAGGTCACTCAAGGATAGAGGTGGGATTCTCGCTCGAGAACACCCTGTACTAAATAGCACTGCAATCTTAGCTAAACAGCTGAAGTGAGAAACAAGTCTAAACAGACCATAATATCAAAACATAAAAATCATACATATTGAAATATGGTTTCCATCCTCTTCCTTATATAAGTGATGAGCATCCTCACCCTTGGCCCCACTCATTAAAGGCATTACTTCCATGCATGGAGTCTCCAACCTAAATTTCGCGATCCCATAATGAATGCCACTCCTCCATGACAGTGTTGTTGATTTGGTCAAAGTTGACCTAGTCTATGTGTTCCAACCCCTTTTCACACACAAGGGTGCTCAATTAAGATGCTAAGATGTCCTCCTTTCATATTAGCATTGATTTCATTCCTAATAAAGATATTTATGGGTCTCCATACCCTCTTATTCATCAAATTAAAATTAATATTCCAACTAGCTCATGGCTAATTGGGAATATTAAAGTCCTCCCCTCCCAAATTTTGCTTTTCCTCAAGAAACTGAAAAGGTGAGTGTTGAAACTCTTCTCCTTCATCATTGGTGACACCTCCATGTGATAATATTCCCTCATAAGCCAAGTGTCTCCCAATCCATCCCTCCATGACATGCTCCTCCCAAGTTCTCATGAGATGAAAATGACTCATCCCACAAGGAAGCAAAAGACCCAATGAAGTAATCATGGTTTGCCCAATATTCTCCCTGAAAAATGTAGCATAAGAAACATGGAGATTCTGTCTCCCAAAGGGCACATCCAATCCTTCCATCCTTCCACCATCCATTCCCATAAAAATAATAAGAAAATCATCAAAGTATGGGATCAAAACCAATGATACATAAACAACAATATGCAAAAATGGAGGTGAATCATAGTACCAGATGTGGAACCAACGCAGTATATCTCCTGATTGCATCTGATAATGATATGGTAAGTGGTTTCCCCACCACTTACTTGCTGACATAGTCTCCTCAAAAGATTTGAGAAGGTGAGAAATTTTTGGTGCCTTTGGAGTGCACCCTGAATGGGAAATCATCTCCCTATATCCTCCTGGGGAGTGGCCATGCTCAACAATGTTTATGGCCCAAAGTTGGCCATGAAGTTTTTAAGGAAGAATGCTCCTACTTGGAGAAATGGCCTGCACATATATGGTAAAGGAATGCAATTAATCATCAAGTGAATCATTATGCATATAAACATGATCCTTACCATTATCTCTACTCATACAAATGGAGTGGTCCATTGATAGATCCCCTCTCATTCCCAAAGAGGAAAGTGGTGGATGTGATAACTCCATCAACGAGTTATGTATCTCCTCCATATCCACATGATCCATGCATCTCCTCAAATGCTGATATAACTCCTCTTCAAAGCCTTCCCAATTGTATCCCTCCATGATGGTGTTGTAGGCTCTCATGGAATAAGTATGGCTGAAGAGAAAATCTTCATGTGATAATTGTAGTAACTTCTCCTTGATCTTGGATGCTCTAGATTAGAATATCCTACCATGATAGTAGATGACCCCATCTCTGATTGAATATACCTCTTCCAATAGCTGGTCATCAAGTATCATACAAGTGAAAAGATCCTTGGAATAATCCACCAACAGCTGGGATTTCCAATATGGATCTATCCTCCAAAGTGACAGTGCTGATGATTTGTCATATAAAACATCTTTCATATAGTTGACCTCCTCTTTGAAATCTCCCATGCCAAAGTCACATACCTAGATGTTGCTATCCTTCCTCTGCTGCTCCTCATGTAGCTTCTCATGCTCAAGTAAAGGTTGAATATTTTGGAGGTTATTCTTCCAAGGGAACCTATCACCTATCCAAAACTTCCTGAGTTTGGCCAAAGCATGCATAAGTGGCCACCATATTATACCATGTGTGAAATATTTCCCTCCAAGTGACAACATCTTTTGAGCCTCCAAAGTTAAGGAATAGTCTCCTTGCACCATGATAGTGCCATCCTTCATCCCTGTAGCATCCTCTCTCAGCGTAAGATGTGGAGTGAGAGTGGGTAATGATGATGTTGGGAGAATGTCTCCCTCCTCCTTGAGTCTACCCAAGACTCTCTTCATCGTACCATTACTTCCCAATGCTCCCACTCCTCTTGGATCTATGAGTGGTGCAACATATAGTGAGACATCCCTCATCAACTCCTGATCAGGTGGCCTCCCAGGTGGTTTGCCACAAAATAGTTATGCCTCATGGACCAAAGTCATATGCATAATAGATGGGACTTTTAGTTCCTTACTTCCACTACGCAAATCCAACCATTTTTTCTATACTTTGGTACTACTCTTAATGATGCGAGAGTCCCTCCAATTGGAGAAAATTCTCCCTTCTCACCTTCTAGTGGTGGTGGATCATCTCCTACTTTTCTAGCACTGTGACCTCCTTCTGGCTCTTCTTCTTCTTCTTCCTCCTTGTCATCTAAAAATACCTCTATATAATGTGCCTTTCTTGTTGCACATCTATGTCCGGGTGCCCATGATTCTTGGTATGTGAAGAAAATCTCCCTTCTCCTCAAATATCTTCGGACATCATCACTAAGAGGTATTTTACTTTGGCTCTCTTTTGAAAAAGGAGCCTTCTCATATTTTCCCTTTGATGGAAACATGGGCTTTTGTTGAAATATTGCCTTTTCTTTTGGCAAGGAATCTTGTAGATCTCTAGCCCTTTCAATGGAATCTTGAAGGGTAGTGGGTTTGGTAGATTTAACCAACCCATGAAGAAGTTAAGCTAGCCCATTAATAAACATATAGACCCTTATTGTTGTAGATAAATCAGGAACCATAACAAAAAGTTTTAGAAATTGAAAAATATAAGTTTTTGATTACCTGATTGTTTGAGCTTTTCTAGCCCCTTGAAAGGTGCCTCTGGATCTCTTCGATCAAAACTCTCCACCAACCTCCTTGTGAACTCTGAATAAGAAGTCACATTGGAATGACCCAATGTAGACAAGCCATGAAACCACCAATCATGTGCCTCACCCTCAAGGTGTAGCACTGCTATCTTGATGGCCTCCATATCTGGTACTTTTTTCAAGTAGAAGTAGATGTCTAGCTTCTCTACCCATGATTTGATCGTGCATTTATATGACCCATCAAAGTTGGGTATGAAAAATCTTCCCATAGTTCGGTGTAGATCATGATTCTGTATGAATCCTCCACCTCTATTGTGATGCTTGGGTCTCCTATTGTCCTTGATCTGACAAAATTCTTGAAAGCTCAAGTGATACTTGAATATCTCAGATTGAGACTCATATGCCATGAAATAGTCTTCAAGAGTTTCTTGTTCTTGAAACCCTTCATTTCCCACTGCTAAGAATGTAGGCATTGTAGAGCGTTGGGAAACTTGTTGTTGCTTCACTGGTTTATTACTCTAATGATGAGAAATGCCGAAGCCTTCACCATGTAGAAACCCTTTAGGGGATTCCTTATCTCTATCCATCCTCATATCCTTTATTTCTCTAGAAATGTCTTGCATGGTTCGAAGAAGAAGCTTTGGATACTCCTTCTCCTCATCTCCTTCTAATAAAGGGGTTTTACCCTTGTCTTCTTTATCATCTGTATAGTCAAACTTCTAGTTTCTTCTTCTGAGATACCTCTTCTCTCTATTGGTGAGAGGATATCCTTCTTCTGATGACATATTGGCTTAAGATGCACAGGCTGAGCCAAGATTATGATCTAATACCACTGTAATATTCCATAATGGGAAAAGAAACAATATAACTCACAAGAATGGAAATATCAGCAATTATTAACACATTACATATAAGCCAAATGATATATCCATGGTATTATGTATAACATAAATAAATAAGTACAATATCTTGGGGATCAATTCCCTCAAGATAGGCAAAAGAAGCCCCCAATGCCCAAAAGCACCCAAAACATGTAACACATTACTACACAAAATAAAAAAGCAATTATAGTGTAGTTTTAATGTCTAATACTGCAGCTAGGAAATGTATATGAATGGATCTGATAATATCCTACTCATACAAGGCCAAAAATTGAGATCTATGCTCCCATACACTTTTCCAAGACAACCTAGGAAGGGTTTCTAGAAATGCACAAAATGTCAGAATGTTGGAATGCAGCCCTAGGGTTGAATAAAATTTGCAACTGGGCACCTGAAATGGAGGTGGATGAATCTAATGTATATTTGAAAGAAATCCTCCAAAAGACTCTCTAAATGAAGGGCTGATCCCTTCATTGGAAAGTAAACACTCCAAATGGAGCATTGAACTCGCCCCTACAATAGCTCACTAAAATAACGCAGTCATGGACTGTAACTACGCTATAGGGGATGATGCTACCTTGGCTTGATGCCAAAATATGAAATGAAGCACAAGGACCCTCTTTATTGATCTCCCAATGGAAAGGAAGCTTCCTCCACTGAAGACAAGCTCAAAAATGGCCCAAAGAAATCCTCCACTACTGCACCTTGCAACTCAGCACATATCTGAACAAAATCTACGTTGTATAAGAAATTTGTAGCTTAGCCAATTATTGGAATGTGGAAATAATGAAAATACCCTTCCTTAGAGGTAACTCAAGGATAGAGGTGGGATTCCCACTCAGGAACACCCTGTGCTAAATCACATCGCAATGTAAACAACTTAAGTTGTGGGCGCTTATCCATTATCTCCTAAGATTTGCAATGTGTGCTTTGTGCTACCCTCCTGAGCTTGACATGTGCCCCCTTTGTGATCACATTTCAAATAACATAAAAAAAATTGTGGGCGGATTTAAAGTTAAATCTTAAACTTTGCAAAGTGCACAGTGCAGGCGGCAGAAAACAGGTTAAAACATAAAACTTACGAAGTGTGGGCGGCTTAAACGTGGTAAGTGAGAAATATAAAAAGGTAAGGAAATAAGCATAAATTTAATACGGTAAGGTAGGTTGCGAGTCCCACCAAATCGCATCGGAAAAATTTGCGGGTTGTGATGTGCGGGGATTTAAATGGTGGGAATGCGATATGACGAGAAGGTAAGGAATAAATAAAATGTAAATGTTTGCAGTGGTTTACAATGCGGTGAAAGGTTTTAGGTGGGTCCTGCCGATATCGCATCGGTGGGGAAATAACTTATGGTGAAGGCTTAAGTGGTAAAAAATAAAAGTTTCTAGCGTGAAGCTGCAGGCAGATGGTAAGTCAACGCGGCATGTAAAAAATAAATGCAGTGAAAATACTTTAGGTACTCTATTTTGATTTTGCGTGAACGCCTTTAGATTTTGAATACTGAAGCTTCATCCTTCCCTGCACAAAAATTTACTGAAGCATGGGCTGCTGCCACTCCTTATTCATGGTAATGGTTGGGAGTAATTTCAACACTCCCCCTTAATGACAACTGCTTCCATGAGTCATTCCTAGGCACTTTGTGAGATAACCAAAACTTTTTGTCCTTATGGCTTTGTGAGGATATCAACAAACTCTTCCTATGACCTGCAATGCTGCAAAACAATTTCACCATTGTTAACTAATTCTCTTATGAAATGGAATTTGGCATCAATACGCTTTGTTCCCTTGTCGAAAACATAATTCTTTGACAAGGCAATTTCTGAGCTGCTATCATAGAAAATTGTGGTTCCTTTGTCTTGTTCATGACATAAATCTCTTAGCATCCTTCTCATCCAAATTGCTTGGCATGTTGTTGTTGTTGCTGCTACATATTCAACTTCTGCTGTTGATAATGAGACTATTGGATTCTTCTTGGAAGCCCATGATATGGATCCCGATCCCAAATAAAACACATCCCCTGATGTGCTCTTTCTATCATCTACACTTCCAGCCCAATCACTGCCAATGTAACAAATCAACTTAAAATTATCAAATGTGCAGTATAGAACACCATACTCCTTTGTTCCATTTACATACCTAAAAATTCTCTTTCCTGCTTGCTAATGTGTCTCCTTGGGTGTCTCCATGAATCAGGATATCATACTTACTGCATACATTATATCAGGCCTAGTTTTAATCAAATACATTAGACTGCCAACCATGCTCTTGTACAATGTCGGATCAACATCATTGCTGCAATATTCCTTGCTCAATTTCAACCCCATGACAGTTGGAGTTTCTCATGCTTTTTTGTTCTTCATATTGAACCTGTTTAAGACTTCTTCAACATATTTTTCTTGGGTGATAAAATTCCCCTTTTTTGTTTTCTTTACTTATATGCCCAAAAAATATCTCAGCAAACCCAAGTCAATCATTTCAAATTCACTTTTCATGACTGCTTTAAAAACAACAATGAGAGAAACATCATTTCCTGTGAAAATAAAATCATCTACATATAAAACAATAATAAGAATTTTACCATCAATTTAGTTGATGTAGAGTGTGGGTTCACCATCACACTTTTCAAACCCATTGTCCACCACGTAAGCATCAATCATGATGTACCATGCTCATGGTGCTTGCTTCATCTCATAAAGAGCTTTCTTCAACTTACACACTTTGTGTTCTTGGCCTTCTATCTCATAGCCAGGAGGTTTTTCAACATATACCTCCTCTTTCAACACTCCATTCAAGAATGTTGATTTCACATACATTCGATAAAATTTCCATTTTTTTGTGCTGCTATAGACAACACTATCCGCACTGTCTCCATCCTTGCAACTAGTGAAAAGGTTTCCTCATAGTCTCTACCTTGTTGCTGCTTGTAGCCTTTGACAACTAGCCTTGCTTTGTGCCTTTCTATCTTGCCTTCAATGTTGCTCTTGGTCTTATAGAACCATTTCACTCTAATAACTTCTTTTCCTTGTGGTAGGTCCACTAACTCCCATGTATCATTCTTTTTTGTTGTTCCTATCTCTTCATTCATTGCTTCAATCCACTTCTCTTGTTTGACTGCACCTTCAAAATGGATTGGGTCACAAACATGACAAAATAATGAAAATAAATAATTCAGACCGACATTATTATCATCTTCTTCTTGCTCATCAATTTCACTTAAATTTCCGAATCTTGGTCTTCTTTTATTTGATGAAGATGTGCTTGGAGTTGCAATTGAACTTGAGGGAGTTGTTGATCCATGTGGTGTGCTTGGAGAAGCACTTCCTTGATTTCTCAATGTTTTTCTATTGCTTGCTTGTGAGGTGCTCTGTTGAGATTATGTAGGTGGAGGAGGAGCCACCATTGAGGAATTACTTTCTGCAATCAATTCCTCTTTGTCTTCATGTAAAATACATGTCTTCACTTTGACAGTATTCTATAAACTTCCATCCCAAGCTTCTTCTTCTATGAACTGAACATATTTTTTGATTATTAATTTCTTGGTAGATGGATTATAGTGCTTGTAAGCCTTGGATTCATCATTTTATCCAAGATATATACATTTCTCCCCATTGTTGTCCAGCTTCTTGCTTAACTGATCCAGGACATGTGCATATGCAACCCATCCAAACACTCTCATGTGAGTGAAAATTTTCTTTGTTCCACTCCATGCTTATTCTGGAACTCTGTTCATAACACTCTTAGTTGGAAATATATTTAAGATGTAAGCTACATAGTTGACAGCTTCTGCCCAATACTCATTTGGAAAATGCTTTGCCTTCAACATACTTATTACCATGTCCATGATGGTCCTATTCTTTCTTTCTACTACACCATTTTTCTGAGGTGTATACCTTGTGGTAAACTGCCTGTGAATACCATGCTCCCTGCAGAAACGTAGGAAGTATTTGGAGATATATTCTCCACCTATGTTAGTTATCAACACTTTTATGTAGTGTCCATTTTACTTCTCAACAAGAGATTTGAAGTGGTAGAATTGTTAAAACACTTCACTTTTCTATTTTAGAAAATAGACCCATGTCTTCCTTGTGTAACCATGTATAAATGTCAACATATAGTGACCTCCAGCTAATGATGGTGTTTGCATTGGTCCACATAAATCTGAGTGGACAATCTCCAAAGGTGCCTTTGCCCTTATACTCTTTCCTGCTGGAAATGATTCTCTGTGTTGTTTTCCCAAGATGCAGCCTTCACATAGGCTGTTTGGTTTCTCTATGAGTGGTAATCCCTTTACCATGTCTTTTCTGTGCAACAAATTCAAACCTCTGAAATCGAGATGTCCAAATCTCAAATGCCATAACCAGTTCTCATCTTTCACTTCTTCTTGAAAGACTTCTTGTGTGACAGCTGCTACAACACCTCCTTCCTTCAAGTCTGATCTGATCATGAGAGGAAACATCTTATTTCTTGTCATATGCAGTTTTGCAATGAGTTGCCTACTTGGAGGTATATCCATGATTATGCACACATCATTCTTAAAAAAAAAACATTCTAGCCCTTTTTCATGAGCTGTCCAATGCTTATAAGGTTACATTTCAAGCTAGGGACATAATAGACATCTGGCATGAACTTATTCTCTCCCTTCTTTGCCAATATGTTTACTCTTCCTTTCCCCATGACAAAGACCTTGTTATCAGTCCCTGTTGTCACTTCAGATTTTACACTTTCATCTAGATAGGAAAACATTGCTATGTTTCCAATCATATGGTTACTACAACCTAAAGTTAAGAACCATGCATCTTCTTGTTTTTCTTGTGCTACATTACAAGTTAAAAGCACACTTCCTTGGTTCTAATTTTCTTTTGTAAAATTTACACTAGTTTTACTACCCATGTCATTTTTATTCTTTCTAAATTCATTTGCATAATGACCATACTTTTTGCAATAATGACATTGGACTTGAGATTTATCATACCTCTGTCCTTGTGCTTGATTCTGGCTTGAGCCTTTACTTAGATTTTGATTGTTGCCCCTTCCACTTGTGTTTGTAGGGTTTCTTCTTCCACATATGTGTGGGCTTCTTCCTCTTCCTCGGTATTTTTATCTTCCTTGACTTCTACCTTGACCAAAAGACATTTGTGTCTTGAATTCATGCTCCAATGAGGAGTTTGTTTCTATGTTCAGTCTGTGCTCATGAGACATCAGTGATGCATGAAGCTCATCCACTGAAAACTGTGAGAGATCCTTTGTCTCTTCTATTGCCACTACTATGGCATCAAACCTTGATGGTAGAATTCTTAAGTCTTTCTCAACTATTCTCCTTTCTTCAAGTGTCTCTCCATGAGACCTGATTTGGGTAACCAACCCAATCACATCTATGAAGAATGAGTCTATGTTATCAGACTCTTTCATACAAAGAGTTTCAAAATCTCTTCTCAGCATTTGAAGTTTTGTTGTCTTTACCTTTTCCATACCTTGGTAGGTTGTCTGGAGGGTATCCCATGCCTCCTTATAAATTTTCGCTGCTGCAATCCTTGGGAAAATACTCTCATGTACTACTTGGAAAATATAGAAGAGGGCTTTAGAGTCCTTCTTCTTATTTTATCTCAAAAAATCTCTTTGTGCTTGTGTCAAAGCATTATATGTCGTTGCATCTAATGGTTCTTGGAAACCATTTTCCACCAGCTCCCAAATATCTTGTGAGGAGAACAAGGCCTTCATTGTAATAGCCCAATAATCATAATTCTTCCCATTGAACTATGGTAGTTGGGGATTAATCAGGCTTGTGCCTGCTGCTGCCATCTTGACTATGTAAAAAAAATCCTTTTCACTGTTGGAGAATCAGTTTTTCAAACAACCTTTCAACTTCTTGAGTAAATACTCGTTCTTTCACTGACAGCCTAAACCTGCTCCGATAGCATGTTAGAATATCTTGAATAAACAAAACATAGAGGGATGCTTTCCCCCAAAACACATAGAATGCTAAATATTGCGGAAATAACATTCAAACACACAGAAAAACAACAATTTACATAGGAGAGGAACTCTTTCAAATTTATTCAACTCTTCTCTAAAATTCGATTCATTCCTTCTCTAAAAAAAAAATGAAATTACATAGGTTTTATACAAAATTGGTCGGAGCCTAAGCATTCAAAGTAATTCAATGCAAGATCAGACGTTCAACAACAAAATCATCCTTCCACTCTATTTTTGTTGTTTGCACACGGAACAACATTAAACACACAAAATGGAAGACTTGAAATTTTACTTCTTCCACTTGCAAAACCACATCACATCCGGCACTCCATCGCACATCGACGATCTTATAATTTAACATATGTACGAACATGGGAAACTTAAAATTTGTGATATGAAATGTGACGTGGCACATCGCATCGCAATGTAAATAGCTTAAGTTGTGGGTGCTTATCCATTATCTCCTGAGCTTTGCGATGTGCGCTTTACGCTACCGTCCTGAGCTTGACACATGCCCCCTTTGCAATTGCATCGCAAATTACATAAAACAACTTGCGGGCGGCTTTACATTTAAATCTTAAACTTTACGAAGTGCGCACTGCGAGCGGCGGAAACAAGGTTAAAACATAAAACTTGCAAAGCGCGGGCGGATTAAACATGGTAAGTGTGAAATATAAAAATGTAAGGAAACAAGAAGAAATGTAACGCGGTAAGGTAGGTTGCGGGTCCCACCAAATCGCATCGGAAAATTTTTAACTTTCAGCTAAGTGTTAAGAGTTGCAACTTAAAAGTTGCGGGTTGTGATGTGCAAGGAGTTAAATGGTGGGAAATATGATATGACACGAAGGTAAGGAATAAAAAAAATGTAAAGGTTTGCAGTGGTTTACAATGCAGTGAAAGGTTTGAGGTGGGTCAGGGTGATATCGCATCGGACGGGAAATAGCTTATGGTGAAGGCTTAAGGGGTAAACAAGAAAATTTGCGGGCGTGAAGCTACGAGAAAATGGTAAGTCAACATGGCAGGTAAGAAATAAATGTAGAAAAAGGGCTTCGGGTACTCTGTTTGGATTTTGCATGAACACCTTTAGATTTTGAATACTGAAGCTTCGTCCTTCCTTGCAAAAACATTTACTGAAGCATGGGCTATTGCCACTCCTTATTCATGGCGGTGGTTAGGAGTAATTCCAACATGCACTCCCACACAATAGTAATATTATTAAAATTACAAGTTCATTAAAATTAAAAAATTTGAACTATTATTTCTAACTATGACCGAAGTGTACATAGTAATATAATTACAATTACAATTTTCAAACAAATTCATGTTTCTCCGCCCATGGGCATGGAGAAGAAGACATCCATTGTACAACCATGGAAATGACAAAGTTATCATGTGAGCCAAAAATCATTGTCATTTTCATTGTTATTTATTCCTGCTAAATTAGCGGAGGCTCAAAAGCTTTATACTAAGCATTCAAAAGCTTTGAACAAAATGAGAAAATGGCATAAAATTATATGTATAATTTAGTGAGGCCTCTAAATATTTATAGAAAGTGTTGTGCTCATAGGTGCAATGCAAGGCACACCAATGAACGAAACAAGAACATGGCCTAAAACTAACCCTTGTTCACAACAACCTCCCACACAGACAATGAGCACGAAAAGTTAGATCCAATGAAATAAAATTAAAGAGATACCCACTTTGAATGTACTTTGTCTTTTTACTTTATATGTAACAAACATAACAAAAATAATAGAGCTGAAGTAGTTGGGTATCTGACTATACAATTTTTTCTAGAGAAATACCTTGGATAACCATGCAATAGGAATTCGTCTTTCTTCTCCCATATATTTAATTGTCAGCTAAACTTGTATATTGAATAATTCAACCCACATTATTATTACATGCTCAAATAAGCCTTCAACTTCGGAAAGGGGGCACGGACTATGTAACCATGAAGAAACCATAACGATGTTGTCTTCTGAAGTTCTTTCTAAGGACTCACTATGCAGAGTAACCACTCCAGTTTCCTGACATGTGTGGAGAAGCGAGGTGTAGAGGTTCACACATCACATCACATTGCTATGCCACAGTGCATCATTATATGTCATTGGCATTGCAACAACTTTTCGTGTGTTGAATGTTGAGAGTAAATCATTTTGCAACACTTAATTGTAAGAGTAGCAGTGTAGGTATGACATAATAAATTTGATGTAGATTGAGAGTAAACCCAAAGTCGACATGGGGATTTATTGTACATGGAAATGATTCCATTTTTTCATAGTATTTAAGATGAAATTACAATGAAAATTTTCTAGGTCGACATCTGAAGCATTTTTCTTCTAGCCAACCATTTCTTTTATAACTACTTTCTCTCATTGAACCTTAAGCACAAAAGTGACCTAATTTTCCTATTTGTTATACTATAGAGAAATATTATTACTTCATAAATTTTAGTGTGAACATACTTTTATTATTTTCATGACTGAGCGTTGAATAAAACCAAAGGGAATAAATCATCGAGGACCAATGAAAACTGTTGTCCTCTACCACAATATTACAACTATAATGAGGTAGGGTTTTTGATCCATGCACCACACGATAGAAATTGGAAAAATGTTTTCTGAATTTATTAAAAATGGCTACTTCTCAATGACCAGTACTATATGAAAAGATTGTATATTATGCTCAGGGCTACTCTCGTAGATGTGCTTTTGGTAGGCTCTCTTGGTACTTTATGGAACTTGAAATTGATCAATGCAGAGTGGATTAGTAGACATATCATGAATGCACTCATCGTTTTTCTTTCCGGAAAATAAATAATGGTAGGAACTCGGCTCTATGTAGTGATCCCTTCCTACCATCCCCGTAAAAAAAATTTTGTTGGTCAGATTCTATTTTCCCTCAAATGAAGTCCATTTCCCTGAAACCAGACTTAGCTAATGATTTGGTACAAGGGGTTGCATGCCTACGAAGGAATCTCCCTTCCCCAAAACATTCTTAAATTTCCTCTAACTTGTTGGAAGTATTCCCAACCACCGCCATGAATAAATAGTGGCAGCAACCCACAAATTCATTGAATTTTTTGTGCAAGGAAGGAAAAGGAGCAGGCTACAAATCTGAAGGTGTTTTACGCAAAATCGAAGTAGAGTACTCGATACGCACACTCTGCATTTAATTTTTTTACCCATGGCAATACTTATCTTTCTTGCCCGTAGATTGCAGCCCGCAGCATTTTTTGTTTACCACTTAACATTTCATTAAAATTTATTTCCCTACCGATGCGATATCGACGGGACCCACCACCAACCTTTACCGCATTCCAACCGTGCACAAAAATTTTCATTCCGCCTAATCCTTTGTTTTATGCATTTTTCACTTACCATTATTCTCAGCGTCGTCGCCTGCACTTCGCAACTCTTAGTGTTTAACTTTAAGCCTTCACCAAATGTTATTTCCTTGCCGATGCAATCTGGCGGGACCCACCATATACTTTGTCGCATTACCGCATAAACCTTTGTTTGCCTTATTTCATTACCTCTTTCTATTTTGCATTTCCCATGAATTACTGCCCACAACCCACACTTTGAAATGTTTTTTATTTACCTTTTTCCAGCTGCTCACAAGTTAAGTTATTTGTGATGTGATGCGATCGAAAAAGGGCATGTGTCAAGCTCAGGAGGACATTGCATATCGCGCATCGCAAACTCAGGAGTTTAACAGATTATTGCCCGCAAGTTGAATTTTTGTTGTTGTGATGCGATATGTGCCACGTCACATCACAAATGCAATGTTTTGAGTTTTCCTATAAGTGAATATATTAAAAGCTAAAATCGTCGATGAGCGATTTGTGATGGAGCGCCGGATGCGATGTGTTTTCAGAAGCGAAACCAATAATATTTCAGGTCCATTTTTATGTATGTTTGTACATTGTTTTGTGTAAAAAAAACAAAACAGAGCGGAGGACGAATTTGGTTGTTTACGCTCATTCAACATTAAATTGCATTGAATTTTGGGCTCCGCCAATTTTGTATAAAGAAAAATGTAATCTCATATGTTTTTATGTGAAGGAATGAATCAAATTTAGAGAAGAGTTGAATAAATATGAAAGAGTTCCTCTCCTATTTTTTAACGCTCTACCTATCTGTGTATGACTGTTAATTTTCTACAATTTGTGCATTCTTTGTGTTGTGGGGAGCGCATCCTTCAGTGTTGTGTTTTATTCAGAATTTCCAACATGGTATTAGAGCAGGTCTAGGCTCTCAGTGAAAGAATGAGTCTTTACTGAAGAAGCTGAAATATTTTTTTGAGAAGTTGATTCTCCAACAGTGAGAAGGTTTGTTTACATAGTCAAGATGGTAGTAGCAGGCATAAGACTGACTAATCCCCAACTAACACAGTTTAATGGGAAGAATGATGATTATTGGGTTATTACAATGAAGGCCCTGTTCTCCTCACAAGATATTTGGGAGATGGTGGAAAATGGATTCCAAGAACCAGCAAGTGCAGCAACATATAATGCTTTGACACAAGAAAAAAAAGATTTGTTGAGAAAAAGTAACAAGAAGGACTCCAAAGCCCTCTTATATTTTCCAAGCAGTGCATAAGAGTATTTTCCCAAGGATTGCAGCAACAACGAAGTCCAAGGAGGCATGGGATACCCTCCAGACATCCTATCAAGGCATGGAAAAGGTGAAGACAACAAAACTTCAAATGCTAAGAAGAGACTTTGAAACTCTTTGTATGAAAGAGTCTGATAACATAGACTCTTTCTTCACACATGTGATTGGGTTGGTTACCCAAATCAGGTCTCATGGAGAGACACTTGAAGAAAGGAGAATAGTGGAGAAAGTCTTAAGAAGTTTACCATCAAGGTTTGATGCCATAGTAGTGGCCATAGAAGAGACAAAATATCTCTCACATTTTTCAGTGGATGAGATTCATGCATCACTGATGTCTCATGAGCACAGACTGAAAAAATCAACAAACTCCTCATTGGAGCATGAATTCAAGACACAAATGTCTTTTGGTCAATGTAGAGGTCAAGGAAGATCAAACTATCGAGGAAGAGGAAGAAGCCCACATAGAGATGGAAGAAGCAGCCCTGCAAACACAAGTGGAAGGGGCAGTAATCAGAATCCAAGCCAAGGCTCAAGCCAAAATCAATCACAAGGATAGAGGTATGATAAATCTCAAGTCAAATGTCATTATTGCAAAATGTATAGCCGTTATTCAAATGAATGTAGAAAGAAGCAAAATGACATGGGTAATAAACCTAGTGTAAATTTTACAAAAGAAAACCAAAACCAAGGAAATGTGCTTTTAACTTGTAATGTAGCACAAGAAAAAAAACAAGATATATGGTTCTTAGATTCAAGGTGTAGTAACCATATGACTGGAAACATAGCAATGTTTTCTAATCTAGATGAAAGTGTAAAATCTGAAGTGATAACAGGGACTGATAGCAAGGTCTATTTCGTAGGGAAAGGAAGAGTAAACATACTGACAAAGGAGGGAGAGAAGAAGTTTGTGCCAGATTTCTATTATGTACCTGGCCTGGAATGTAACCTTCTAAACATTGGACAGCTCATGCAAAAGGGCTACAATGTGTTTTTTAAAAATGATGTGTGCATAACCATGGATATACCTCCAAATAGACATCTCATTGCGAAATTGCATATGACAAGAAATATAATGTTTCCTCTCAAGATCAGATCAGTCTTGAGGGAAAGAGAACTGGTTATGGCATTTGAGATTTGGACATATCAATTTCAGAGGTTTGAATTTGTTGCATAGAAAAGGCATGGTAAATTGATTACCACTAATAGAGAAACTAGACAGCGTATGTGAAGGCTGCATCTTGGGAAAACAACACAAATAATAATTTCTAGCAGGAAATAGTATAAGGGAAAAGGCACCTTTGGATATTTTTCCCTCAGATTTATGTGGACTAATGAAAACACCATAATTAGTTGGCAGTCATTATTTTTTGACATTTATAGATGATTACACAAGGAAGACATGGGTCTATTTCCTAAAATAGAAAAGTGAAGTGTTTGAATAGTTCTACCACTTCAAATCTCTTGTTGAGAACCAAAGTGGACACTACATAAAAGTGTTGAGAATTGACAGAGGTGGAGAATATATCTCTAAAGACTTCCTATGTTTCTACAGGGAGTACGGAATTCACAAGCAGTTTACCACAAGGTATACACCTCAACAAAGTGGTGTAGCAGAAATAAAGAATAGGACCATCATGGACATGGTAAGAAGTATGTTGAAGGAAAAGCATTTTCCAAATGAGTATTGGGAAAAAGATGTCAATTTTGCAGATTATATCTTAAATAGATGTCCAACCAAAGTTGTTATGAACATATTTCCAGAAGAAGCATGGAGTGGAAAAAAGCAAGTTTTCACTCACATGAGAGTGTTTGGATGTGTGGCATACGCACATGTCCCAGATCAGTTAAGGAAGAAGTTGGACAACAAGGGGGATAATTTTATATTTATTGGATATAGTGATGAATCCAAGGCTTTCAAGCTCTATAATCCATCTACCAAGAAAGTAATAATCAACAGAGAAGTTTATTTCATAGAAAAAGAATCTTGGGATGGAATTTTAGTGAAGACAGTAAATGTGAAGACATGTATCTCACATGAAGACAAAGAAGAATTGATTGCAGAAAAATAATTCCTCAATGGTGGCTCCTCCTCCACCTACATAAGCTCAACAGAGAACACCATAAGCAAGCAATAGAACAACAGTGAGAAACAAAGAAAGTGCTTCTCCAAGCACACCACAAGGATCAACAACTCCCTCGAGTTCAAGTGAAACTCCAAGCAAATCTTCAACAAATAAAAGAAGATGAAGGTTCAGAAATTTAAGTGAGATTTATGAGCAAGAAGAAATTGATAGTAATGTTGGTCCGAATTCTTTATTTGCTTTATTTTGTCATGTTGTTGACCCAATCCATTTTGAAGATGCAGTAAAAGAAGAGAAATGGATTGAAGCAATGAATGAAAAGATAGGAGAAATTGAAAATAATGATACATGGGAGTTAGTAGACCTCCCAGAAGGAAAAGATGTTATTGGAGTGAAATGGGTCTATAAGACCAAAAGCAACATTGAAGGCAAGCTATAAAGGCACAAAGCAAGGCTAGTTGTCAAAGGCTACAAGGAGAAGCAAGGAAGAGACTATGAGGAAACATTTGCACCTGTTGCAAGGATGGAGACAGTGCGAACAATGTTTTCTATAGCACCACAAAAAAAAAGGAAAGATTATCAAATGGATGTGAAGTCAACATTCTTGAATGGAGTGTTGAAAGAGGAGGTATATGTTGAAAAACCTCCTGGCTATGAAATAGAAGGCCAAGAACACAAAGTGTGTAAGTTGAAGAAAGATCTTTATGGGCTGAAGCAAGCACCAAGAGCATGGTACAGGAGGATTGATGCTTACCTGGTGGACAATTGGTTTGACAAGTGTGATGGTTAACCCACACTCTACATCAAAGAAAATGACGGTAAAATTCCTATTGTTGTTTTATATGTATATTATTTGATTTTCACACGCAATGATGTTTCTCTCATTGTTGATTTTAAAGAAGTCATGAAAAGTGAGTTTGAAATGACTGACTTGGGTTTGTTAAGATATTTGTTGGGCATAGAAGTAAAGCAAACAAAAAATGGGTTTTTTTATCTCCCAAACAAGTATGTTGCAGAAGTTTTAAAGAGGTTCAACACACATCATCATATCCAACTATCATGGGGTTGAAGTTGAGAAAGGAAGATTGCAGCAAGAATGTCAATCCAACATTGTAAAAAATCATGATTGGCAGTCTAATTTATTTGACTGCAACTATATATGATATAATGTATGTAGTAAATCTGATATCCAGATTCATGGAGACACCCAAGGAGACACATTGGAAAGAAGGCAAGAGAATATCGAGGTATGTAAATGGAACAAAGGAGTATGGTTTTCTATACTCCTCAAGTGATAATTTTAAGATGATTTGTTACACTGATAGTGATTGGGCTGGAAGTGTAGATGACAGAAAGAGCACATCAGGGTATGTTTTTCATTTGGGATTGGGAGCCATTTCATGGGCTTCCAAGAAGCAGCCAATAGTTTCATTATCAACATCAGAAGGTGAATATGTAGTAGCAACAACAGCAACATGTCAAGCAGTTTGGATGAGAAGGATGCTGAGGGATTTATTTCATGAAACAGACAAAGGAACTACAATCTTTTGTGATAATAGCTTAGCAATTTCATTTTCATTGGTCAAAGAATTATGTTTTCCACAAGAGAACAAATCATATTGATGCCAAATACCATTTCATAAGGTAATTAGTTAAGAATGGTAAAATTGTTTTGCAGCATTGTAGGTCAGAGGAACAATTTGTAGATATCCTCACAAAGCCATTAGGACAAAAGAGTTTTTTTTTTTTTTTTTTTAATCTCAGACAATGTTTGGGAATGATTTATGGTGAAATTTGTGATTAAGGGCGAGTGTTGGAAGTATTCCAAACCACTACCATGAATAAATTGTGGTAGTAGCCCACAACTTCATTGAATTTTCTTTGCAGGGAAGGACAAGGGAAAGACTACAATTCTGAAGGCGTTTTACGCAAAATCGAAACAGAGTACTAGAGTCACACACTCTGTGTTTAATTTCTTTACCCACCACATTACTTACATTTCTTGCCCGCGGGTCATGGCCCGCAACATTTTTGGATTACCACTTAACGTTTCATTGAAATTTATTACCACCACCAACCTTTACCGCGTTGCAACCGCACACAAACCTTTGCATTCCTCCTATTCCTTTATTTTATGAATTTCTCGCATACCATGCTTCTCTGCATCACCGCCCACACTTCACAACTCTTAGCATTTAACTTTAATCCTTCACCAAATTTTATTTCCCTGCCGATGCGATCTAGTGGGACCCACCATATACTTTGTCGCATTACCACATAAACCTTTGTTCGCCTTGTTCACTTACCTTTTTTTATTTCGCATTTCCCATGATTTACTGCCTGTAGCTTGCACTTTGCAATGTTTTTTATTTTCCTTTTTCCAGCCACCTGCAAGTTAAGTTATTTGCGATGCAATGTGATCGAAAAAGGGCATGTTTCAAGCTCAGGAGGATGGCGCATATCGTGCATCACAAGCTCAGGAGTTTAACCGATTAGCGCCCACTATTTAAATCTTTTTTGTTGTGATGCGATATGTGCCATGTCACATCGCAATCACAATGATTTGAGTTTTCCCGTAAGTGTAATATATTAAAATTTCAAATCATCGATGAGCGATTTGTGACGGAGCGTCGATGTGATGTGTTTTTAGAAGCGGAACCAATAATATTTCAGGTTCGATGTTATATGTGGTTGTACATTGTTTCGTGTAAAAATAGTAGAACAAAATGGGGGACAAATTTGGTTGTTTTACGTCCATTAAGCATTAAATTGCATTGAATTGCAGGCTCCGCAAATTTTGTATAAACCAAAATACAATCTCATATGTTTTTCTGTGAAGGAATAAATCGAATTTAGAGAAGAGTTGAATAAATTTGAAATATTTCCTCTCCTGTTTTTAAAACTCTGCCTGTCTATGTATCACTGTTAATTTTCCGCAATTTGTGCATTATCTATGTTGTGGGGGAGCACATCCCTCTATGTTGTGTTTTATATAGAATTTCAAACATAAATTCCCTCACTCACTCTATAACCACCATGCCCTCACTTTAAGTGTTTATATTCTTTGCATATAAAGTCAATGATGATGGTGAGATGCATCGTCAAGCTCTCAGTCATGAGATGACAACTCACCAAGGAGTCACTTTGGTGTAATTCAAGCTAAATTTTTTAAACAGTTTAAAAATCCAAAGATATACCATTGCTGCAGCTAATGTTGAAAACAGGTAAATGGATTCTCTCTAAATGACCTTGAGGACCTATATCGACGGGGGGTATGGAAACCCACCAGTTGGGAGAATGGACAGATATAAAGCACCATTATTAATAGCACTTTCATGTTAGTGTGGAGAAATTTTTAATTTTTCTTAAAGTAAGAAAAATTTCAGTAAAAATCACATCATCAGAGTTTTGTCAATGCATTTTGAACCATCCAGTGTGGTTCATCTAGTTTTGTTGACGCGTTTCATCGAAAAAACTAGATGAACCATACTGGATGGTTCAAAATGCATCGACAAAACTCTCATGATGTGTTTTTTACCGAAATTTTTCTTACTTTTCATGATATGGATTAAAGAAGCCTAAATTCAACTATATTGTTCTTTTCTTTAGATAATTACATTTCATCATTTTACTCATTTAATTCACCCCACTTATAAGATCATTATATCATATGCAATTTTGTAGAAAGAGAAATATCATTAAAAATGCAGCGGTACATAAAGGAATAATAGAAAAAAATCATTCACACATAGAGACACCAGGATTGGTGGGAGATGAGGGGAAAACCCCACAAGGGGGAAAACCCTTTCAAATTTTTCTTCTTATTAGATTTCCATTGAATCTTTCAACAAAGAGATAGTATAATGATCCATATCTTCAACCACAAACCCCTCTAGCAAAATAAAATAAGCAACATCCAAGAGATGAACCCAACAATGATAATAATCAAAAACCCTGATTCAGAAGCTTACGATCAATTGTCAATATTTGCGGTCAACTGTCAAATTGTAAAGTCAACTTATGAAACAAAAACCTAATTTCTAGTCGCACGGAGAGAGTATATGTACATTGATGAGCTCTAGTATTGTACCAAGGATGTTGCAACTCCCAAGGCTTCTCAACTTAAATTATGAACCTGAGGTTCATAAAAACTTAGAGGTGAAAGTGTTATATACATAGTAGGTTAGTTTCTAGTCATGTCACCTATTGGAACGGGGTCTCCTAACAAGCTACGAAATTGGTCCATTTTGGTTATTTTTTATTATATTTAGTATAGCGCAGGGGTTTTGTGGTGGGTCAAAGCCCCAAATGCATTGTAATGGGTCAAAGGGTAAACTAGGGGTCCGAAAACCATGGGTTGCGGACCATAGGAAAGTCGGAGCTAGATTGTTATAAATAGAGATGTATTTTGTATCGAAAAAGGGAGGAATGAAGGAGCTATTGATGTGATCTATTGTTTAAGTGATCTGTTTTGGTTTTGGGGAACGGACTCCTGCTGGCCGTGTGCGCAGGTTGGGAAGGGAATTGTAAGGAAATATTGATGAATGAATGAATGCGAAGGATTGTTAGAGATCTGAATCTGTGAGTACTGTTGTATGAACTGCTGATAATTGCTGTGTTATTTATTTTCTATCTTTTTGCTGCGAAGGTCTGTGTACTGAATGATTGGATCTAGATTTGTTCCACTATGTTTATATAATGTTGTGTTAATGTTATAGAAAGCATATAATTATATATCTAGTGCACGTGGATGCACGTAGATACATAATTAACCCTACGAAGGAACAAGGTAATCTGGGAATTACAGAACAGAAAGCAGCTCTTCTTGCCTTACCCTTCCTTTCTTAGGGTACGGAAACCTGGTTCCATCACCCAGCCATACTACTTCGGGTGAGACTGTGACCTGTAAAAGTAGGTCACTGCCGAAAGGGCCAATAGTATAGGGGTTTTTTGGCAAACCTTGCACACCGAACCTGGGTCAGGACCCCTCAAACCAACAAATGGTTCCATTGTCGGGATCAGAAGAAGTATGAGAGAGGAATTGGGTAATGACAAGAGAATACTGGAAGCCTGAAAGAGAAGAGATCGAGGACTAGTTCGAAATACAAATCCAGGAGTTCACAGTAAAATAAAATTGCAGTGAGAAGTTAACGGTAGAAAGGTGGAAAAATAGGTACGTCCTTACTGAAAGCTATGAAATATTCTTTGTGACTTTTTTGATTGAACTCCAAGAGTGGTTGGCCAGACTGGTGGAATTCCAGAAGTGTTAGAAGGACGAGCAGGTCACTTTGTCAACCCCGGAGTTGCTCGAATATCTTGAGAAAACTGATAATACTATCACACGCACGGTGGATCACTGCGTGGATGGTGTGCTGGGAAGATTTGTGATAGAATTTTCCATTTATTAGTTTGTATCATACGCTAAAGCCGAACGAAGATTTTTCAAAGGATTCCGAGGAAAATTCCTGAGGACATTACCATTACTGCTCAAGAAATTACTATGCGAAAAGAGAATTTTGTGTATTCATACTGACTGAATGACCTCGGATCTAGATGGGAGCGCGACCTGCAGTGGTAAATACTATCAGACCAACCTTGACGAAGGGAGATCTGCCTACAATCCGTTGCAGGAACCTGCTGCACATGATCCCTTGGCTGCATCGCCACCTCGGATGCACAAAGGTAAGAATTCACCTGTACCGCCACCCCCCCTAGACAGTGATATGGTTGTGCATTTGAAACTACCTACCTTCAAGGGGGTAGGAGACGAGGATATGGACCAGTTTTGGTTTGTGGCAGATTCTGTCTGGATTGCCTAGAATGTGGCAAGTGACATGATCAAGAGGGCGCAGCTATCTTTAGCATTCGAAGACAGAGCTCTGGACTAGTATATGTGATACGTTTCCCAGAATGGGACCGCCTCCATTCAAGATATCAAGGATGATCTGAAGCAACAATTCTGGAAGCCAAAATCTTATTCCCAGCTAGTAGCAGAGGTAAAGGACTTCAAACAAGGTGTGTATGAGTCAGTATGGGAGGCTGATCAGTGATTGAAGAAGGCAATTAGGGAAGGAGAGTTCGAGTATGATGATAGAAAACATACAGAGTGGTTCATCGCCATGTTTTTACCTCACCTGCGTACGTCGATGAGTCATTAGACCTTTGATTCACAGGAGAAAGTTGTGAAAGTCGCTATGAAATTAGAAGCTGCACCCCGAGAGGATACGTCAGCAGGGGTAAAAAAATCCAGGAGTAGCTTGGGGCTATGCATATGGAGATACATAACCTGCGAAAAGAGTGAGGAAAGGACATCTGCGCAGATCTATGGTGTATACGTTGCCGGTTGTCTAGCCATACGAAGGATTAGTGCCCTTTGCTGACCGATTATATGCAAGCCAGAGGGCCTAGTTCGATACGCCCAGGGGCAAGTAGGGAACCTATCCTGTTGCAACCAGGATCAAGTGGATCTGCGCTATGGTGTGATGATTGTCGGGTAGAAGGCCTACATGATATGAACGATCTCCCTCGGCTATGTGCATACGTCCCAGAACTAAAGAAACAATGGTGTCGATTCTGGAAATCAGTGGGACTTCATGATGGATTGTGGGAACTTATATTGGGTGCAATCAGACCCTACATCGCCAAGAATTGCTGCGCACTTTGGAGGATCACCGGACCGAGGCAGAGGAAGTCGGGGAGGAAGCGTAGGCCAGGGACAAGGTCAGCTAATCTGTTATAACTGTGGAGAAGTAGGGCACTTTTCCAGAGAATTCCTTAATCCCACCAGGATGTCATGTAAATATTGTATACAGTTGGACCATGAGGTAGAAGACTGCCCAATTTTAATAGCCAAGATGCAGGAAAAATAGCCTACCCCTACGTAGAACGTACATAGGGTTAAAACTGAGCTAAGGGAGATAGATCCAAGTGTAAAATTCATGACACATAGTGGGCTGGACACCCAGGGAAACGAAGAAGGGCTGGCCTTTTGGAAAGGAATGTCTTGCAAAGAAAAAACAAAATTGGCAACCCCCGCGCAGCCTCAGATCGAAGAAGTAATTGAGCCCTTTTTAAAGGCATGTCTGAAGTTGATAAGGAACCAACAGGCTATCAAAAAATCTCCTAGCATTACTGAATACCTACGTAGCTCAGCCCAATTTGAACCCTGAGACCAAGGATGTACAAAAACTGTACAGCTATAAGAAACACACCAGGAGAGAAATGCGATTAACTACACAGATCAGAGACTATGAAATTGATCAGGTTATCTTAGATCTTGGATCGGATGCCAATGTCTTACCAAAACAAACATGGCAACAAATGCGAGAGCCTAAATTGGAATGGTCCACTATCCAGCTGCGAATGGAAAATCAACAGAAAATAATCCCTCTGGGTAGGTTACTGAAGTTCATGGTTGACATTGCAGGGGTCAGGGTCCTAGCTGATTTTGAAGTAATACAAATAGTTGAAGATGCAGACCCCTACCCTGCGCTCCTTGGGCTAGACTGGGCAAAGACATGGGCGGGGGGGGGGGGGGGGGGTCATCAATCTCAAGAAATGCAACATGGTGTTGGAAAACAACGGTGTGTGTGTCATAGTACCCCTAGATCTAGCAAAAGGTGCGTGGTATAGAGAGCTAGCCTATGCAAAGGAGGAATTAGATCACATTTATAAAATAAATGCATAAGATGAAGATCAGGTTAACCCCACAAATGAAGGACTGCTCTGTTAGGAAAATGACAGTCAATGTTTTTCCGACTCCGATGAGGAGCTGGAGAATTGGCAAGGTCGGTTGCATGAGGTTTCAGCACTTCATAGCCTTTAGACTGTCAGGAATTTCCGTCGCATCTCTACCACAAAAAGAACCTTGCCCTTCCAGGAGGACACAGGTGATAATCAATAGCCTGAGGAACCTAATATTCCCATGGAACGTAGGCCAGAAACACTACCGCTAACCCGATGCGAAGCACCTACACAGGGACCGATATTATTTACTTAGGGGAAGTAATGGAATAGGGTGATCCTGCGTATAGAAACCCCAATGGCTAGAAGGGCTCCAAGTTCAGTTGACCTACATGGATAGCTGCTAACGTGCAACACTCGAGAGTGCAATCGAACCTTGCCTGAACAGAATTACCGGGGTACCACAACCCTCAACACACGTAGGATTACACACCTGTCTGAAGATCTGTGAACGTCTCAAGAAATAAATGACATAAGGACGTATAACGCAACCTTCTCACATAGGGACGTCTCGCCTGCGAGAGAAATAAAGGTCTCGAAAAGACTGTTGACCAACTTGTAGATACACCTCGCCTCGACACTCATCCCAGGTACGCAATCGACATACAAGAATCATCTATGGTCTGACATTTCGTGGACACGACCTAGGGCACGAAGGATAACCGTCATCATGTCCCAATTTAATAAGAAAATACCCCTGCAAGTACGAAAAACAGGCAATAGAACATTAATGTAGCAATTTATGGTAAGAACGGTCCGAAGGATTGAGGGTACATACCATGAACGAGCTACTTCGCCATTAAATAAATTTGGAGGAGGTGCGGATGGTTGGGAAAATTCATGTTAGGCTATTTATTCACCGCTCAACAGGCTCTGGCTATCCACGTTCTAGGTTTTTGTGTTCATCCATATTCTCTGTAACGTTCGCATGTCTGTTAAAAATATGGACCTGGACCCATCGAAAGAACTGGCAAGAGAACCTGGGACTGCTGAGTGCATTTATAGGACTGTGCACCGGCTTCCAACAATGAGGATTGTCTGTAGCCCACACACAGAAGGAACGTTGAGATACAAGGACATGTTGCGACGTCTCCGCAGCTCCCGAGTGCCACCCCGCCCCCCCCCCCGGAAGAAATATATGTTCACTCCCTCGCGCTGCCATAGTTCGCACTCCCAACCCAACTACTGGGGGCATCCAACTAGACTTAGCACAACTATATAGTTCAGAGCTACAAATACTATCCTCGAGAGTGACGCGGGAGGTTCGCCGCCGTGACCGGGACATGCAACAGCAGTACGACATACCTCCAGAAGTCCGGGCCCAGCGGATTTCCATGGTCACAGACGCAATGCGTATCATTCAGGAATAGTTGATGCAGGGAGCACAATTGGTCGAAATATATATAGAGCTATGGATGGAAGTGCAACAAAATTCCACGATTCAGCATATCTAGCAAGAATTACAACAGGCAGAAGTTGTTCTGGATCAAGTCTGAGCCTCCACACCTTCCCCCATTTCCGCGCAGCACCTAGCTTCCATGGACAGGATTGAGGACCTTCGGAACTCCAAGAAAGTTGTTTGAAAATGGTTGAAGCCATAGTTTGATACCACACTCCAGCTTGCACATGATGCTCAGTCCCCCATCGCACGCCTCCACTGGCTATTAGAGAGGGTCACTGCGAATACAGATGGGCCTGCCTCCCTAACGTTGGTCAACATTGCGCATCAAGCTATGGCCCAAGGTCTAGATGTAATCCCTCTGCTTGTCTGCACTCTGGACACCTTGCACGCGCAAATGGAAGCCGCACCAGTGCAGTGACTCGGGACGAGTCACAAGATTGTGTTGGGGGACTGTTGGAACGGGGTCTCCTAACAAGGTGCGAAACTGGTCCATTTTGGTTATTTTTTATTATATTTAGTATAGCGCAGGGGTTTTTGGGTGGGTCAAAGCCCCGAATGCATTGTAATGGGTCAAAGGGTAAACTAGGGGTCTGGAAACCATGGGTTGCGGACCATGGGAAAGTCGAAGCTAGATTGTTATAAATAGAGATGTATTTTGTATCGAAAAATGGAGGAATGAAGGAGCTATTGATGCGATCTATTTTTTAAGCGATCTGTTTGGGTTTTGGGGAATGGAATCCTGCTGGATGTGTGCACGAAGATCCTAGTCCAGCTATGTGAGGACCCTGCTGCTATGTGCGTAGGTTGGGAAGGGAATTGTAAGGAAAGATTGATGAATGAATAAATGCGAAGGATTGTTAGAGATCTGAATCTGTGACTACTGTTGTATGAACTACTGATAATTGCTGTGTTATGTATTTTCTGTCTTTTCATTGCGAAGGTTTGTGTATTGAATGCTTGGATCTAGATCTGTTCCACTATGTTTATATAATGTTGTGTTAATGTTATAGAAAGCATATAATTATAGATCTATTGCACGTGGATGCAAGTAGATACATAATTAACCCTGCGAAGGAACAAGGTAATATGGGAATTACAAAATAGAATGCAGCTCTGCTTGCCTTACCCTTCCTTTCTCAAGGTGTAGAAACCTGGTTCTAGCACCCACCCATACTACTTTGGGTGAGACTATGACATGTGAAAGTAGGTCACTGCCGAAAGGACCAATAGTATAGGGGTTTGTTGGAAAACCATGCACACCGAACCTGGGTCAAGACCCCTCAAGCCAACATCACCCTCAATCATTAGATCAGATCAAGGCATTCATAGACCTCTCCTTCAACCAACTGCAAAGAGAATTTCTTATGAAATCATATCATGATTGCAAGGAAATTAACATGATTCTAACTACATAAATGAAAATGGCATTCATTAAATGTAAATGCCAATTGAGATTTCATGAAAGGAAGAGGCTAGTCTAGTTAGAGAAGTAAACCATGATACATATATTTCCACATTCAATTAGATCAATATCCTATTTGCATGAATCATTTATCTATTTTCAACTTGCTAAAAAAATGAGGAATTCAATCTTCAATGCAACTATGAAAAAAATGAAAAGTATAATTATACTTGTTTTATTATGTTCGCAGTGAGGAAAGGATGGGGTTGGAGTGGTAATAGAGTCTTCCTTATCATGAAATTAGAGCTTGAGGGTGATTATTCAACTTCATAATGAAAGGGTCAAAGTCTAGAGTGAATCTGGTTGAAGTAAGCAAAGCTACAGGACTGCTACATGAAGTGCTACAAGAGCCCATGTTTTGCTATAGGAAGGGGTATGAGATCTTATTGAGGACAATAATGATATCTTGAAGGTGAATTAAGGTGGATTAATTTGAATTAAGGTGAATTAAGGGTGTGGGAGACCATTTGAAAACCTTAGTACCCCTCGAAGGCCTATCTTGTACCAAATTTTATGCCCATGGTGTCCTGCATTTCCCCAAGAAGAGTAACCTCGGTGGAAGTGTCTGGAAGCAATGTGAAGTGTCCAGGAGAGAGGTGGGATGGCCTAGGTGGATGTAGAAGAGTTTTCCAACCCCTGCAAGTCAACACAATCCCTGGAGCCTAATCAAGTACATGCATTAAATGGTACATTTTACAACAGAATAAATTAATATGGAAAATATGAGTTGAATTTTATTAAAATATACTCTACCCTACAACAAAACTCTAGTTGTTAAACCCATGTTACTAACTTATAAGTTACAGAAACCAATAATGCAAAAGGATGAAAAAATAATACATAAAATTTTCCAAGAAATCATAAACACATATTTTTGTGTCATTGTTGTAGATCTTCCAACTACTCTTCCCATTAGAGAGGTGATAGGAAAAACTGCAGCTACAAGTTTTGTGTTGTAATTCCTACTTAAACAAGAAAATAATTGCACTGAATTGAACAAGAAAAAGGAAATAATACAAGAGAGGGACTAAAGCCTCTGGGTTGGTTCCAAACCCAAGGGTTTCAACCCTCCAAAAATAATTCAGATGCAGGCCAACAGTGAACTTCTCATTGACAAAAAATAAAGTTCACATAGATCATATGAAAGATGAAAATAATAGTACCGAGCACAAGTCTCTTAGTGGTTACTCCTATATTCAACAAAAAATTAAATCCTAATAAGCCTTTAGGCTGGTTTATTTATTAAAAAAGTAGCTAAGGGGAATCTCCCTTGAAAGGAGGAATGCTCCCCTCCAAATCCCAAAATTGGTGGATCTGGTTCCCTTTGATCTTTACATGTATTGGAGTTCCTCGTCTGCTAGTTAATTTGAGTTGTTGGTGAGGAATATTTTATCTCAAGCTGAGTTGGAGAGTTAATGAGGTGGACAAGCCCCCTATATCTTATTTGGATGTCTCCACTAGGCCCCTGCATAGTAAATAGCTCCAAAATGCCTCTTTTACCTACATATTAATCACATTAGGCCATCTAATATGACAAGCACCCTCTAGTCTTCTTACTAAGAATACTATGGCTAAAAATGTGAATTAATGTGATACAATGAGAGTTTTAAGGGTTGGAGGATAGAAAAATGGACCTAAACATATACCTATTGATGGGACCCATTATCTCCCCCCTGTTGAAGGTGTTTCTCATCCTTTGAGAAACTCAATCACCCATGTGAAGTTCATTCATGACCCTAGTGGCCTCTCTGACATTCCAAGGTATCTCAGATGGTGTGCCTTCCTGTGGATAGATCTTGCATTTGCTTCTATTTATGTCCATTCATTTTCTTCTTTTTCCCAATTTCTTGTCTCCTATAGGCCCAATAGTAAGGGAGGGTTGAGTTTGATTCCTATCCACTTAATCTTCAACCTTTGCATAATTATTTTGTATGGTGGAGTTCTATCCATGGCATTCCTTAGTCTTTATGGAGAGTGATTCTCTTTGATTTGCAACCTGTGAGGTAGGGAATGCCATCTTCTTTTGAAAGCCTATGAAATTTCAATCCCAAACATCCTAAAGATGTCCTTAAAATGGAGGAAATTTTGTTCTTGGGCTGCTATATACCAAGGTGTCAATTCAGGATTAGTGGAGATGAGGTGGTGTTTATTGATGACAGCCTTGGAGCTTACTAATTCGACTCTGATGTATAAGGTCTCCCTCTCTTCTTTCTCCATCACCCTCTTTACTTCTTCAAATCTTGTTTCCTCATGGGTCAACCAACAGGCTAATTTCATTATCTGTATGTCCCCTAATCTTGAATTGGGGTCCCATAAGTTCATGTATGTGAGGATCATATTGTGCATGTAAAACTCAGCCAATTTGGCTCTATCCTCAATGCTTTCCATTTTTTAAAATTCAATGTGTTGGGAAAAATACTGAGAGGGGGGTGAATCAGTATTTAGAGCTTATAATATAAATTCAACTTTTTCTTTGAGCAGATTTTCATAAGCGGTTTTTATGAACAGAACTAGCGTATGCACGCGGAAATGCAGAAGGAAACTAGCGTATACTGATTTAACTTTCCAGATTTAGAGAAAATTCTCAGAAGCAATCTTATAAACAGATTTATCAGTTATGTATCAAGTTATGAGAAGTAATCAATAGAATAAAGCATCACACATATGAACACCAATATTTAAGGTGGAAACCCAATTCGGGAGAAAACCACCGCTGCTGTCGTCTCTGTTTTCAATCTTTATTATATAGAAAACCTTTTACAACATAGTACTGATGCAGACTCATACCAGTACGTAGGCTTCTACCTGCAGAAGGCTTCAACCTTCTCTCGTTTTCTAGCTACAACTGGAAGGGAGCTCCAACCCCCTGATCTCGTTTGCCAGCCTCTCCTGGAATGGAGCTTCGACCCCCTGAAATAAATCACCAACATCTATTAACAGAAAGCTTCTTCTTTCATACTGAAGGCTTCAACCCCCAGATCTACTACTGACCACATTTCATCAATTTTCATACTGGATCCAACAGCTTCAACACAACCCTTCACTTAACATCAACAAACATCCTTTGCCCAATACTTCAAACAGAACAGTGAGACCACTGTAACCAGAATGTCAGAAATAAACCAGACTTCAGAATAGACATGTAGATACAAACTCAACCCTGAAAATTCATTAATTCAAATAGCATACGCTACTTTTCTTCACTGAAGCCGCGTACATATGCGCTTTCCTGCATACCAACCCACGTATACTTCTGTGTATTTTATGCTTCAGAAACCCTAATTGCCATACGCACTTTTCATGAAGAGAACCCGCGTATATACACGCTTTTTCTGAAACCAACTGGTGTATAGATCTGTAAAAATAAATTTTGTAGAACAAACCAGATCTATAAAACTTACCCAGATTTATTCATTTTCTTCAGCAGACTTGCGCCAGTTCTTCATGATTTGGTCAGGCGATCAAACCAGAGATTCATCATCGTCAAATCTAGAGATCTTGAACCATCATTATATCCATGGGTGCATCATAGATTCAGATCTATCAGTTAAGAACAGATTTCATCCATGCAGATATTCCTTAGATAAATTTATTCATCAACAACCCTTACACATGCACACCTTGCACTATGATCTTCTTCTCCTTAAATAGATTTAGCTTTTACCAATACCATGAGTCAAAACCACACAACTTCCGATGGTATTCTTGGACGGAATCAAATAAACCATACAATGCTCAATACTGTGTGCCAAAACCATGGTAATTCCCCTTGGTATTATAATTTTGGAGCGCAAAAGGGCATACGCGACTTGGCATGTACTTATCCGCGTGTATACGCGACTTGGCCTTTACAAAAGCGCATATACATTGTGACATATTATATTTATCATTTCTCCGGCACATACTAGACTTCTTTTTCTTTGTCACACATGAACTACACTATAGATACATCATTCTTACATCTTTAACACATAGGTTTCTATCCAAAGAAAAATCATCAAGCAGTTTCCATCAAGGACAACTTCATCAAGTAGGTTGCCATCAAGGACAACACATTGCATCATATTGCCAACACAATGAATTTTTTGTAGTCTTGGAAAGGTAAAGATCCATATTGTGCTAATTTATTTATCTGGAATTGTAACCACTAATCCTTGAGGAAGATGGTATAGGATTTGGATGGTTTCTTGCATTATATGGCTTCCAAGGATAAGCTTGCCATAGTGGAAATTTGTACCTCTTTTTCTTGCAACTTCTCTCTTTGCCTTTTTTTCTCTGCTTGTAGATGCTCCTTCATGACTAACTCCCTTAGCCTTAAGTTTTTTAGTTCCTTACTCATTTCATTCACTTTTTCCTCCATAAGGCCCACATATTCCACCTTTTTGTACCTTTTAATTTTCATACATCTATGAGTTAGGCCCCTTCCCTTTTCCAACTCAAAGAAGAGTGATATATAAAATTTCTCAAGTATAATCTTGCCTCCTTCAAAAAAATTGTAATACGAGTCAAGGTTAGGTTGCGGATCAGGCTCCTGTATTTCTTAGAGACCTTCCTCCTTTCCTTTTGATGTGGTTTCCTCTTCTTGGAGCATCTATTATTTCTCTCGTAGCATCCCCTGTTTCTCTTGTATCCACCTTTGTTTCTCTTGTCACTCCTTTTTTTTATCTTGTAGCTACTTCGTTTTCTTCTGTAGCAGGGAATATTGTACTTTGACCCTCTTAGATGTGACTTATCTAGTGGTGGACCTCCCTATGGGTGGCACAAGTGGTCTACTCTTGGCTTTGGGAGAGGTAACTTCTTCAATATTCTCTTCACGAGGTCCCACTTCTTCCTTTTTGCTTTTTGATTCATCAATTTTTATAGGGACTTTGGAAGGAGGTTGAGGCTTCCCGTGCCTTATCACGGTGCTCTTCCTTGTTTTAAAGAACAAGTGTCCTTTCCCTCACTACCTTCTTTTGGGCTTTACTGGTGTGCCAAGTGTGGCTAATATTGCAGTCACCTCTTGCTCTATCTTTCTAGGTGAGAGACTTATTTGTTTCCCCTATCTTTCCGTCCCTTCAGTTTTGGAGAGCTCCCTCGGGATTCTCTTCCTCTGCTATTTTTTTCTCTCCCTCTCTTTCCTCTGTTTCTTCTTTCTATTCCTCTTCCTCCTTCTCTTCTCTATGCCTAGTACTATAGGCTTGTGTTTCTCCTTATTGTGTGGAGGTGATGGTTTTTGTTTCAATTAAAACTTCCTTGTCCATGTCTACAAAGTCAGTCCACAAAACAAGGTTCCTTAGGTGGCTGAATCCATCTGTAAAAATTAACTTGATGATGCCATGATTTGCAATGTGTTGGTGCTTCCCTTCCCTCACTTTCATATATCTCATTTCAATGATGGATTTTAAGAGGAAATGTGGAACACTGAATCTCTGTGTAATTGGTAATTTTTCCTAGAACATTAGCTCACGGAGCAGCCGAAAGTGATTTTCATACAGAATGTGTTAGCAATATGTCTCTTAAATCCTATCATATTGAATTGATTGTCCTTGATGGCAACTATCGCATCAGTCAAGGAGCAGAGGAAGCAATGTATTGTAGCAGAGGCACAGAGGCAGTAAAGAGAGGTAGCAAGGCAGCATAGAAGGAATTGCATCGAGCAGCAGAGGCAGAGGCTGAGGCATTATTCTGAGGTTTACTACCCGAGCTGGTTGATACACTAAATAAGTACATTCCGAGAATCGTAACCCAGGCCAGAGACCCTTATTGCATCGGAGCATATAAGGCCAGCAAAACAAGTTAACAAGAGGTTGCGAGCGCGATTGAAGCCTGGACCCGATGGGCATATAAACTAGGATTAATAAGTGTTTGGGTTCCAGTTTTAATCGCATTGGAGAAAAACTGTGCAGCAGAGTGTGTATTAAAAGACTTGCGATTGCGAGGAAAATCCGGACCCGATGGATCAATGAACTATATTTGAAATATGGTTGAATTCCAATAGAACACTGTTCTGAAACCGCGAGCGGGTTTACAAATCCGGATTGACCATATCGCACCGCCTTTCGAAGATAAGTGGTTTTTTCGAGTTGGGGAGCGATTCCATAAAACGGGCGACACGCGTCCCTGTACGACTCCACAAAACCACTTGTCACTGCACGCCATCACGCGTTATTGTTCGACCCAGGTTGCCCAGCGAAATTGTTGAGCGTCGTTGATCTGGGAAGGAGTCATCATACGGTGATCGCTTGATGAAGATGTGCGAAGATTAACCAAAGTACGGAACGAGAATTTGATTGGGTCGCTGATCATATATGTGGGCCTAGTTTAAATTATATTAATTGGGCCTTTTCAAATTAATATTTGTGGGTTTAACCAAGGCTGTTTAAATTAAATATAAACTATGACGAAAAGCGATTGTGCCATCATTTTTACTCCAAAGTTGGTGGACCGTATAAACCTGGGGGTCGACATATGAAGGTCTACAAAATATGCTGAGGGTTTTTTTTCATTACTAAAGGAGAAATTTGGATTAATATCTCAATCTCAGATTGAGATATTAAAAAGCCTTAGATTAATTATCTAATTGCCAAAACCAAGGAAATAAAACAATGAGAAATTGTTTGGGGGCTTGGGTAGACCCCGCTGGATTATCTAATTGATCCCGTCCAGGAATACCATCAGCGGTTGGGTGGTTTTGACCCATGGTATTAATAAAGGAAAAACTATATAAGGAGAAGTGCATTATGGTTCATGGTGTGCATGCATAAGGGTTGTTAATGAATAAATCTCTTTAAGAGATATCTGCATGCTTGAAATCTGTTTTCTGAAAAATTTGAATCTATGATGCACCTATGGAGTTAACGAAGGTTCAAGACCTCTAGATCGAGAAAATGATGAATCTCTAGGAAGATCTGCAAAGAAATAATGAAGACCTGACACAAGTCTAATGAAGAAATTGAAGAAATGTTGTGGATCTGAGGATTGAAGTGGAAGCTTTCTGCCAGTAAAAGCTGGTGTTAAAATCAGGGGGTTGGAGCTCCCTTCCAGCAGTGACTGGAGAATGAGAGAAGGTTGTAGCCTTCTGTAGGTGGGTGCCTGTGTTCTGGTATAAGTCTGCACCAGCACTAAAATTGTAAGAAGTTTTCTTTATAATAAATATTGAAGATAGAAACGACAGTAGTGGTGGTTTTCTCCCAAATTGGGTTTCCACCTTAAATATTGGTGTTCATGTGTGTTTCTTATGTGTGATGGTTCATTCTGTTATTACTTCACATGCTTATTGCCTACTAATCTTCTGATGAATGAATGATGCAATAATTTATGTAAAGAATTAAATGCATAAACAGATTTCTGATAAAAAGTTTTCAGTCAGCTCTAAATACTGATTCACCCCCCCCCCCCCCCTCTCAGTATTTTTCCTGACAATTGGAATCAAAGCAGGTCCTTCTGAAAAGGCTTAACCACTAGAAGGAAGATCAAACAAGATGAGAAATCAAGATGGAACAACTTCTATCAGGCCTCCGCTCTTCAATGGAAGTAATTTAATCTTTTGGAAAACAAGGATGAGATCTTATCTACAGTCTCTGGGAGCAGATGTGTGGTCTATTATTGAAAAAGGATATCAATATCCAGTCGTAGTACCGACACATTCAATGGAAAGAAAGAATTATGAAACAAATGCAAAGGCTGTCAATGCTCTATTGGGAAGTTTAATTGAATCAGAATTTGTCAAATTCATGCAGCTGGATACAGCAAAGGCAATATGGGACAAAATCATTCTAAGTTATGAAGGTGATGCAAAGGTAAAAAGTGCTAAACTCCAAACTCTCAGAATTCAATATGAGAATCTAAAAATGCATAATGAGGAGAGAATTTCCAATTTCTTTTTACGTCTTGATGATATCGTAAAACGTATGAGAAATCTAGGAGAAACAATAATCGAATCAACTTTGGTTGAGAAATTTTTAAGATCACTAACGACAAAATTTGAGTCAAAAGTTTCTGCTCTTGAAGAAAAGCAGGATCTTCAAAATCTTACTGTGGTGCAACTTCATGGCATACTAACTGCATATGAAATGAGAAGAGGAGGACCATTTGAAGCCAAAGAAGCTGTCTTTAGAGCTTCTACAAAAGGGAAGGAAGTACAAGAGATAGAAGGATCAGGGTATATCTCAGAAGAAGATGAGGTAAATTTTGTAAAGAAACTCCAACTTGGTATAGGACGGTTCAGAGGTAAGCTTCCTTTCAAATGTTTTTCTTGTGGAAGAGTTGGTCATTATGCTGCTAAGTGTCCTCACAAAGAAAGACATGAAAAAGGAAAGGATGTAGCAAGAAGGAATAAGAATCGGTTTAGCACTAGAAAAATTTACTATACTCATGAAGACAGTGATGGGTTATCAGACAGTGAGGAAGAATGTGAACAAGATCTTAGACTTCTCATGGCATTTGAAAAGGAGTCTAGAGAATAAAAGGATACTTTTATGGATGCTTTAGAGGACAATTATTTTTTGGATGAAATCAATCAACTCAAAATATGCTTAGAAGAAAGTAAAATAACCATAGAGACTCTGAAAAACCAGCTTCAAGAAAAGGAGAAACATAATGAGAAATTAGAATGTGAAATAGTAAGTCTAAAAAAAGAAATTGAGAAAGTAAAGACTTTGAATCTTAGATTTTCTAAAGTATCTGAAACCTTAGATGAGATTATCAAGATACAACGTTCTCCTCTTATAAAGACAGTTCTTGGATATATCGGAGAATCTTCTCAGGCTTCAGCACCAAATTATCTAAAAGCAGCTACACCTAGTACACAACATTCTGCCCCTCAACAAGAGAGTAAAGAATCTCTACAGATAAGGCATGACCATCTCAATTTAAAGAACACTAACAAGAGTACCTTTCAAAGAAACACCAATCAACAGGTAAATTCAAGTAGAAGATTTCATGATCGTATAAATTTCTTCTTCAATGGACAATGTTTCTCATGTCACAATTTTGGTCATAAAGTTGTTCAATGTGTTGCATATAAAACAATCATGACAAGAGAAGCAAGAAAGAAAAGGATTGATATTGGAACAAAGAAGAATACATATAAAAACTTTTCTCCTCTTCAAAATGAAGTTGAATTTGCTTATTTCAATAACTTTGGTCATGAAGAATCTGAATGCATGAGAAAAGTTCACCCAAAAGAAAAATTTTCTTCAAACTCCAAAGTGTGGAAAAAGAAGGAATTACAGGTTGAAAATGGTGGCATAGATTTATTTGCAGAAGGTGAAGAAAATCAATGGTACATTGATAGTGGATGCTCAAAACACATGACAGGTGACAAAGATAAAATTCTTGCATATAGTGCTCTAGAAAAGGAAAATAATGTTACATTTGGAAATGATACTCCTGCTGTCATTAAGGGAAAAGGGTCTGTTTTTCTAAAAGAAAAAGTGAAAGCTAATAATGTCATGTACGTGGATGGATTAAAGCATAACCTGTTAAGTCTAAGTCAGATGTGTTATCAAGGAACTGAAGTTGTCTTTAGTTCAAAAGAATGTGTGGTGCGTGATCTTGATATAGGTAAAACTATTATAAAAGGAAACAGAACTCCAAGCAACCTGTATGTATTGAAGAACTGCAAAGAATAATGTAACTTGAGTAAATATTCAGAAAACTAGCTATGGAATAGAAGGTTGGGGCATCTGAGCTTCTCTCAAATAAAAAAATCAAGCAGACTCAAAGCAGTTCGTGATCTTCCCAATATTTCTCTACCTGAAAGTATCATATGCAAATCTTGCCAATTCGGTAAGCAAACTAGAGTGCAATTTAATGCCAAGGAAGGATCATCAAGTAAGCCTCTTGAACTCATTCATACTGACATATGTGGACCTATGAAGAAAATTTCACCACGTGGTGAACAATACTATATCTTATTTATTGATGATTTCTCTAGAATGTGTTGGATTGGGTTGATTAAACACAAAGATGAAGCATTTGAGAAATTTCAGATCTTCAAAGAAATGGTTGAAAATGAATTAGATCTAAAAATCAAGTGTATTAGATCTGATCGAGGAGGAGAATATACATCAGATGAATTCCTTGAATTTTGTGAACAACATGGCATAAAAAGACAGTTTTCTGTAGTTGGCACTCCACAACAAAGTGGCATAGCAGAAAGAATGAATAGAATAGTTCAACAAATGGCTAGAGCTATGCTTGATGATTCCGAAACACCTGACACATTTTGGGGAGAAGCAACACATACAACAGTAAATATTCTTAACAAGGCACATGTTCGTGTAAATAATGATAAAACTCCATATGAACTATGGTATGGCTATCCTCCCACTGTGAAACACTTTAGAGTTTTTGGGAGAAAATGATTTATCAAAAATAATGATGAAAACCTTGGCAAGTTTGAACCCAGAGTAGATGAAGGAATATTTCTTGGTTACTCCTCTAGGAGTAGGGCATATAAATGTTACAATAAAAGACTTCGGAAGATTGTTGAATGTATAGATGTTGTTATTGATGAGTCTCCTGCAGCTCCAAAAGAAGAAAAACAAACAACAAATGAAGATGATGATGATGACATATATCCTTCTACATCAAATAGGAATGATATAGACAGTGAACCCAATGAAGAACCTGAAGATGATTTATCTGAAAAGACTCCATCCAGATATGTTCAAAAGAATCATCCAGAATCTCAAATTTTGGGAGAAAAGGGAGCAGGTGTACAAACAAGAAGGACTCTTGTGGGATCTTCTAGTTACCTGGCATTTCTATCCACTATTGAACCACAAAATTTCAATCAAGCTAGCAAAGATGAATGTTGGATTCAAGCCATGAATGAAGAACTTGATCAAATTGAAAAGAATCACACTTGGGAATTAGTACCAAGAACTCATGACAAAAATGTCATTGGAACTAAATGGATATTCAAAAATAAGTTAAATGAGAATGGGGATGTTATAATAAATAAAGCTAGACTTGTTTGCAAGGGGTATGCTCAACAAGAAGGTATAGACTTTGAAGAAACTTTTGCCCCTGTAGCTAGACTTGAAGCCATAAGAATGTTTCTTTCTTTTTCAAGATTCCAACAAATCAAAGTTTATCAAATGGATGTTAAATCTGCTTTTCTCAATGGTGATCTAGAAGAAGAAGTCTATATAGAACAACCTGAAGGATTCATTTTTGGAAATGATGAAAATCTTGTTTGTAGACTTAAAAAGGCTCTATATGGTCTCAAAGAAGCTCCAAGGGCATGGTACTATCGTCTTGACAAATATCTCCATCAACAAGGATTTTCTAAGGGGTCTGCTGATAGCAACTTATAATAAAAACTTAAAATGATAAACTACTGATTGTGGTTGTATATGTTGATGATATCATTTTTGGAAGTAATGAAGAGTCTATGAGTCAGAAATTTTCTTCTGATATGCAGCAATAATTTGAAATGTCTTTACTTGGGGAACTAACATTCTTTCTTGGCTTGCAAGTGCAACAAACAACATATGGCATATTCTTATCACAAGCAAAATATCTCAAGAAAATCTAGAAAAGGTATGGCATGGAAGATTGAAAACCTGTAAGTACACCAATGATAAATGGATGTAATCTCAGTTCTAATGATGATTCCCCCACGGTGAATCAACCAGAATACAGATCTATGATAGGAAGTCTACTTTATCTCACTGGGACAAGACCAGACATTATGCATGCAGTTGGGATTGTTGGATTATTCTAAGCTAATCCAAAAGAGTCTCACCTTCAGGCTGTGAAAAGAATATTCAAATATCTACAAGGAACTCAAGACTTTGGACTATGGTATCTAAATAATGCTGATCTTACAGTTCATGCTTATACTGATGCAGATTGGGCTGGAAATTTTGATGATCGGAAAAGCACTAGTGGTGGTGCATTCTACATGGGGCCCCAGTTAGTATCTTGGTTCAGCAAGAAGCAAAGCTCCATTGCCTTATCTACAGCAGAAGCAGAATATGTGGCTGCCGCATCATGTTGCACTCAACTTATTTGGATGATGCAAACCTTACAAGACATTCAAATCAAATGTTCACCTCCTATCTCCATTATGTGTGATAATACAAGTGCCATCAGTATTTCAAAGAATCCTGTTATGCATTCCAAGACCAATCACATTCCCATCAAGTATCACTTCTTACGAGAACAAGTGCTTGAACAAAAGGTGAAGTTGGAGTATGTTCCCTCCAAAGAACAAGTTGCTGATATATTTACCAAACCTTTACCCAGGGAAGCGTTCAAATATCTCAGACAAAAGCTGGGAGTAGTCTCTACCATGCAAAATATCAGATCTACTTAAATACAGAAGATTAAATTGGTTTTGAGGTGTTGTTCGGTATCTATGGATGCACAGGCTAAGGGGGAGAATTGGTCATATGAAAAGGATGCATTATTGGCATTCCAATTAATTGTTTTTGTCTGATCTCATCTTTGATCTTGTTTGTATAAGTCATTTTTGTTATATTATGTTTGAAGATGCAGCATGATCTCAGGGGGAGCATGGTTTTGTCGGTATAAAGGTTTTTGATCTACCCTTTGCCCTTGATGTCAAAGGGGGAGAATTTTGTTGTCTAAATGTATTTCTGGTCATGGTTGCCCTCAAGTCCAAAGGGGGATATTTTTAGCAATATGTCTCTTAAATACTATCATATTGAATTGATTGTCCTTGATGGCGACTATCGCATCAGTCAAGGAGAAGAGGAAGCAATGTATTGTAGCAGAGGCACAGAGGCAGTAAAGAGAGGTAGCAAGGCAGCATAGAAGGAATTGCATCGACCAGCAGAGGAAGAGGCTGAGGCTTTATTCCGAGGTTTACTACCCCAGCTGGTTGATACACTAAATAAGTACATTCCGAGAATCGTAACCCAGGCCAGAGACCCTTATCGCATCGGAGCATATAAGGCCAGCAGAACAAGTTAACAAGAGGTTGCGAGTGTGATTGAAGCCTAGACCCGATGGGCGTATAAACCAGGATTAATAAGTTTTTGAGTTCCTATTTTAATCGCATCAGAGAAAAACTGTGCAGCGGAATGTTTATTAAAATACTTGCGATTGCGAGGAAAATACGGACCCGATGGATCAATGAACTATATTTAAAATATGGTTGAATTCTGATAGAACATCGTTCTAAAACCGTGAGTAGGTTTACAAATCTGGATTGACCATATCGCACTGCCTTTCGGAGATAAGTGGTTTTTTCGAGTTGGGGAGCGATTCCATAGAATGGGAGACACGCGTCCCTGTACGACTCCACAAAACCGCTTGTCACTGCGCGCCATCGCGCGTTATTGTTCGACCTAGGTTTCCCAGCGAAATTTTTGAGTGCCGTTGATCTGGGAAGGAGTCATCGAATGGTGATCGCTTGATGAAGATGTGCAAAGATTAACCAAAGTACAGAGCGGGAATTTGATTGGGTCGTTGATCATATATGTGGGCCCAGTTTAAATTGTATTAATTGGGCCTTTTCAAATTAATATTTGTGGGTTTAACCAAGGTTGTTTAAATTAAATATAAATTATGACGAAAAGCGATTGGGCCATCATTTTTACTCCAAATTTGGTGGAACGTATAAACCTGGGGGTCGACATATGAAGGTCTACGAAGTATGCTGAGGGTTTTTCATTACTAAAGGAGAAATTTGGATTAATATCTCAATCTCAGATTGAGATATTAAAAAGCCTTAGATTAATTATCTAATTTCCAAAACCAAGGAAATAAAACAATGAGAAATTTTTTAGGGGCTTGGGTAGACCCCGCTAGATTATCTAATTGATCCCGTCCAGGAATACCATCAGCGGTTGGGTGGTTTTGACTCATGGTATTAATAAAGGCAAAACTATATAAGGAGAAGTGCATTATGGTTCATGGTGTGCATGGATAAGGGTTGTTAATGAATAAACCTCTTTAAGAGATATCTGCATGATTGAGCTCTGTTTTCTGAAAAAGTTGAATCTATGATGCACCTATGGAGTTGAAGAAGATTCAAGACCTCTAGATCGAGAAAATGATGAATCTCTAGGAATATCTGCAAAGAAATAATGAAGACCTGACACAAGTCTAATGAAGAAATTGAAGAAATGTGGTGGATCTGAGGATTGAAGTGGAAGCTTTCTGCCAGTATAAGCTGGTGTTAAAATCAGGGGGTTGGAGCTCCCTTCCAACAGTGACTGGAGAACAAGAGAAGGTTGTAGCCTTCTGCAGGTGGGTGCCTGCGTGCTGGTATAAGTCTGCGCTAGCACTAAAATTGTAAGAAGTTTTCTTTATAATAAATATTGAAGACAGAAATGACAGCAGCGGTGGTTTTCTCCCAAATTGGGTTTCCACCTTAAATACTAGTGTTCATGTGTGTTTCTTATGTGTGATGGTTCATTATGTTATTACTGCACATGATTACTACCTAATAATATTCTGATGAATGAATGATGCAATAATTTATGTAAATAATTAAATGCATAAAAAGATTTCTGATAAAAAAATTTCAGTCAGCTCCAAATACTGATTAACCCCCCCCTCTCAGTATTTTTCCTAACAGAATGCTCAGCCTGCCCTCACAAGATATGTATTTAAGGATGTGATAGGCCACTTCATCCCAAGGGTAAGGGAGTCTCTCTCTTCTCACTCCATTTTTATCTTCTACAAGATTTTCTCCATGAAGGAATAAGATTTTCTTGGTTGTAACACTTATTTCCTTATCCTGCTTGCTCCATCGAACTCCAAAGGGTAGGGTGGTTACTCTTCTTTTTAGTTTTGCGTTCAATGGGATGGAAAGTCCTCTAACAGCTGTGGTGGTATTATTTTCCCTCTGAGAATTGAGGGCCATGGAAAATTCTTGAGTTATTTCATCATCATATCCCTTTAATTTCTCAAATAATCCCATCCAATGATGTCTCAAAAAAATGTCCAGAACATGGGGATGTTGATGGGTTATTTTTTTGTTTATGGTTTCTCTTCTATTGAAACCCCCTCCCATTATTCCTATTGCTCCTTCTCTAGGTTATCTCAGGTGTATTTTCAATAATTTCTTCAGAGCAGTCTCAGGTGCAAAGATAGTGGCTAGTTTTGTTTTTGACATAGGGGGGTAAGGATGATAAATTTTACTATGAATTTTTTTTTCTTTGTCCCTTTCTTGCCTTCTTCTAAGATAAATTTTCAAAGGAAAATATTTCATAGTGGTTGCTACAAGGTACTCGATTGAAATAGAATTCTTCATGCATGTGTATGGAAATTAGAGATGGAGAAGGTCACTTACCCTTTCCAAGATGATTTTATTGTGTGCATGAACGTTTGAGGGAAAATTATGGTGGTTTTGGCTCCTTTTCTCTCCTTAATTCATCCTTGTAGCTTCGTTCTTGTGCTCCTATAGCAATTTGGATCTTCCTATAGCACCTTTTGTAGCTCCTGCAAACTCATCGTATAGCATCTTGGTGGCACCCTACGCAGAATTTGGTATCATATATCTCATCCTTCACTACCTTGGTGGGTCTCTCCAACTATTTTCAATAAATGAGCAATTGTGGAAATGAAACCGATCCTTGTACTTTTTATTTGATTTTTGTTTTAATGGATCGAAGCACTTTGGTGACTTGGATTTTGCATGAGTTTCCTTTTTTAACCATTTCCCCCACTCGTCATAATCATCACCCCACTTAATTTTACTTTTCCACGTGCATGGATGATTGGGTGAATTGTAGTTTACTAAATTGAATTTGGCCAAGTTTACTAGCCACCTCCAACCCATAAAACTCCATTCCTGGTCATTAAACACTTTTTTTTACCATTATGTGTGTAGGGAAGAGGTGAGGGATGTCATACTTGAACCTACCTGTGATGTCAAACCTAGAGTTGCATGCAACCTGTTGTTGAGATAGTGATTGATTAGCTAACCCCTAGAGGTGCTAAATTTCCTTTTTTACTTATGCACATGTCTTCACAACATAATGATATAGTTGACTGATAAAATATTTCTTCCATGCAGGCCTCCTTCTAGTGTTTGGTATGTTGTTGTTGGAGTGTATATATGACCTTAAATATACTCTTCAGGGATGGAGTGGCATTTATAAGCTTCGAGAATGGCCTCATGATGCCTCAGGGTGGATGGATGTTCTATTCTGGAGCTGTAAAAAAAAATCTGGTTCAAGATCTTGTTGGACTGTGCAATCTGCTATAGGATTGATCTCCTTCTTGTACCAGTCACTTAGTTCCTCATCAAGGCCTCATATTTAATTTAGGGATTAGGAAAAATCATATGGGGGTATAGGTAAATGATGAATCATCATAGGGTGGTGGACGTGGTGAAAAAGGTGAATGCATAGTCATTTCTCTGTGTTTTTTATGAGTGGAAGAAGTGGAATTTTGAGGATGAACTTGGCGGAATTGGTGGATGAGTGATGAAGGAGTTTTTGGTGGACCTGTCCCAATATTTCCCAAGACATGACCTTTTGGGCCTCATTTTACAAGAAGATCTCCCTCATATAGCATCTCAGGTTACTCCTGTAACAATTCAAGAAAATCTTGTATCAGTTCAAAAATTAAGCAAAACATGGTTCTATTGTTGGCTAGATGGTGTAGAGAGGTAGGAAGGTGGGTGAAGAGGGTGAACATGCAATGGATGGATGGGAAATGTGGAAGAATGAACTGTGGAACCTATTATGTAACCACTTTCTAGAGTCCTGCAAAAGGGAAATGTTAGCCAAAATTGATGTAAGAACTCCCCCTTTGTGTCTTATTTTTCTCTTCTTCTTCTCTTTTTATAGAATGTAGCCTACTTATGGAGATTTTTTAAACCCGCATGCATTCCCTAGGTGCCTCATAGGAGGTTTTAACCTAGGGATATTTTCATCTTATTTCCCTTCTCTCTTTTTTTTTTTTTTTTCTCTTGCATTGCTTCACAGAGCTTTTCAACCCTAGAGTTGGCCTTAGATACCTCATGGAGGTTTTCATCTAGGCCCCTTTATTTTTATTTTTATTTTTTATTTTTTTTAGAAGCTTTATGGACTGAAGGTTGTGAGCCTCCCAATCAAATTCAATTCCTTGTTGATTGAATTGATAAATTATTCCTTGGACAAAGTTATTTTATATAATTTCAACATGTAACCATTGACAAGTAAGGGAATACCTTCCTCATCAATTGTTATTATTTGGACAAGCCTCTTCTCATGAAATATTTCCACTAGATAGGAACCCAATCATCTCTTCATTAAATTTCCCTTGAAATCCTTGAACCTAGAATCATATAGTAGGGCCTAACTACCTTCCTGAAAATTTTTCTCCCTAATGTGTTTTTCATGCCAAATATTCCTCTAGATTACCTTAGTTTGCAAGAGAGCTTGTATCCTAAATTCATTTAAATTGTTGGGTTGAAGAAGCATATATTTTTTTGATGCAATGAGGTTCAAGTCCAACTGAGTTGTCATCCTTAAGGTATTGTATTCAAATTAAATGGAAATCAGGTCCTTCTTCCCATAGACTAATTTAAATGGAGTAAATCCAGTGGTGGTCTTCCAAGTGGTGTTGTAAGCCCAAGTGGCTTCTACAAGTATGTCTACCCAATCCTTTATGAGGTTGATAACAACCTTGGTCAGAATGTTCTCCAATGCTCTATTTGTGACCTCCACTTTCTAATTTTCCTGAGGGTGATAGGCAATGGATGTCTTATGCTTAATGTGGTGCTACTTCAAGAGATCTTTGATCAGATTTTATTCAAATTTTGTTCCTTGATCATTGTCCAACTATATTGGAAAACCAAACTTGTAGAATATTTTCTCCCTAAGAAACTCAACCACCTTTTGCTGATTTTTTTCCTTAATTGTCTATTTTTTAGTCGAGTCTTTCAGGTTATCAGTGTACACAATGATATAATTCTTCTTTCCTGATGGGGGATCAATGTGCCCAATGAAATCCATGCCCCAATTCTGAAATGGCTCTAGATTCACTTGAGGTTGTAAGGGAATTTCATCCTTGGGTGTGGGCTTACTAATCCTTTGGAATTGATCACACCTTGTGGTGTACCTCATTGCATCTTGATGTAAAGTGGGCCAGTAGTGTCCTACTTGTATAAACTTTAAGGTTATCCTATTAGCAACAAAGTGGCCTCCACAAGGTCCACCATGGCATGTTGATAGGATTTCAAAGACCTCTTCCCTCACATGTCTCCTTAGGATATTAAATGATCCCAATCTGAAAATATTTCCTCTAATACAAGTGAGAACCTCCCAACAATAAAGTAGTTGGATATATTAGCAAACCAAGGAGAAATCACTGATATGGAAAAGATATGTTCATCTGGGAGTTGTTCATATACCATTTCTTCCTTTTCTGCAGGCAAGGTTAGCCTTGACAAGAAATTTGTAACCACATTCTCTTTCCTTGGTTTTTCAATAATAGTCAAATCAAATTGATGCAATAATAACAAAAATCTAATTATCCTAGTGTTGACATCAGGTTTATTCATTAAATACTTGATGGGTTCATGATCAGTGTGGAAAAAAGTTTAGTAACTAGTGATGTAATGCCTAAAATTGTTCAAGGAATGTACCACATCCAAGAGTTCCTTTTCATTGACTGTATAATTTGACTCAGATTTAGAAAGGTTGTTACTAATTAAATAGATATCATAAGGCAATTTGTCTTCCACCTATCCTAAGGCAACCCCTATCGCTTTATCTAATGCATGTGTGTGTATATGGAAAGGTAATTCACAGTTGGGACCTCTAAGGATGAGTGCAGTGGTCATCTTTTCTTTTAACACTTCTAAGGCTTCTTAACAATTGTTTGTCTAAAAAAATTTTGAATCTTTTTCCAGTAGTCCGAAAAAAAGGTGAATCCGGTTTACTAAAGTCTTTTATGAACCTTCTATAGTACCCAACTAATCCAAGGAAGCTTCATACATCTCTTTGTTTTTTAGGAATAGGGGCACTTTTAATTATGGAAATTTTGTTTGGGTCAAACTGTATCCCTTCCTTGGATATGTAGTGGCCAAGGACAGTCCCTTCATTCATCAAAAATTCAAATTTTTGAGGATTCAATGAAATATTCATTTCAATGCATTTCCTTAGGACTTTTCACATATTAGAAATATCTTCTTGGAAGTCACATCCATAAGGAGTGAAGTCATCCATGTATATCTCAACAGTGTCATGGACAAGTTCATCAAAGATATTTGGAACTTCCTTATGAAAGTAGTAGCGTAATTTCACATACCGAATGGAGGGACCCTATAGGAAAAGGTGCCCCAAGGGCATGTGAATGTGGTCTTATCTTGGTCTTCAAGGCTGATTTGTATTTGGTTGTATCCACTGAATCCATCCAAGAAGGAGAATAATTTCTTCCCTGCAAGGCCATCAAGGACTTGGTAAATGAATGGTGAAGGGAAATGGTCCTTTTGTTTATCCTTGTTAATTTATCAATAGCCAACACTGATCCTCCACTTCCCATTTTTATTGGGGACTAAAACTAGAGGGTACACCCACTTACTATCTAAAATGGGGTATATGAACCCTGTATCCAATATCTTTTGTAATTCATCTTTCATAATGTCCTTAATATTTGGGTTCATCCTTCTTTGAGGTTAGTGCACAGGCCTGCATCCCTCTTTGATATAGATATGATGAGTACATACTGAGGGAAGAACCCCCTTAATTTCCTTATAATCCTAGTAAAAATCATCAAGGTGTTACCTCAACACACTCATAATTTATCTTCCTGGTCAACTGAGAGAGAAGGGTTGATATTTAGAGTTCTAGATAGGCCAATATCCACAACCTTGACATGTTCTAGGTTGGATCTAGTAGAGAAAAAATTAGTCCAAGGATTAATCTCAGATTCTTTCATCGGTTCATCAAATAGCATGGAAGTGGGGGGTTGATCTTGAAATACATGGTCAATAAGATCATCTTCATCATTTTTCTCCTCCATATAACATTATCTAGAGTGCAGACCGGGTATAGGGATTTTTGATAAAATTCTTCCTCTTCCTATTCTTCTAACCACAAGGGAAAATCATGCTCAGTAGAGGGTTGAGTTGGAGGATAAAACACAAGTTGTTTTTATTGGTGACCATTGTTAATGGTCATGTTCCTAGCCCTAAAATTAATGTAGGCATCGGCAGTGGCCAACCAAGGTCTCCCTGGGATGAGAGGATAGCCATTAAACTTGGTTTAGACTAGAGGACCAGGAAATTGGTGGGGTACTCCCAGGATTCAATGGAGACCATGAAATCCTAAATAAATCCTTCAACAACTATTTTGGATCTATCTGCGAGGCGCTGCATTATAGTAGTCTTCATCAAGGTCCCTTGGAGTTTTAGCTTCAACATGGTTTCCCTGGTAATCACATTGATTGAAACTCCACGATCAATCAAGGTATTAGGGACCTGTTGAGGCCTCGAAAATCGCTGCAACAACATTGGGGGATAACCACCCGGTCCGGACCTTAAAGCAGCTCCTTTTCCGTTTGGTGTGGTGGCTCCGACTGGTTTAACTAGGTCCAGTTACCTTCTCCCTATTTGCTATTGGTTTATAATGTATCTTTAACTACCAATAGACAGTGATATCAGATCACTTCTTCTTGCTGATCAGGCAAGAGAATGACCCTTAAGCTGATTTGGGTTCAGCCAAGCCACAACTAAAATTTTGCCTCTTTAAGGAGAGGACTTTAAAGAATGTAGAATTTACTCTAAATGCAAGCTTATTCTATAATGTAAGCAAAAGAAACTAATCTAAATCCTATCTCAATTAGGTAGATGAAAATCTAACCCAACTAAGAGCAAGATGATTAAATTATGAGAATTAAAATATGTCTAGTTTTAAATTAATGTTAAGCTAACGAAGAAATTCAATTAACTCACATTTGTGAGTACTAAAACACATTCTATTGAGACCATTTGACTGAAATAATAAATCAACAACATTCCGGAAGAAATTCACAAAAATTGATATCAATTATCATATCAGTCAAACTAATAATTAAACAATAACATGTGGAAAAAATTCACAACACATTACTATTTAATAAATCAGTGTTATAAGACAGATTTCTGAGTAATGGTTACTCAGAAATCAGAGTTTAATTCATAAGATCAGAGATACTTAACAATTTAAGACAAATTATCCATATCAACAGAAATGCCAAAACATGAATAAAATGAAACAACAATTTTATTAACATAAAAATGAAACTGGTATTTGATACAGAAATGCCAAAAATACCAGTTAATTGAATCTGCTTCTCTGATCCTGGTCTCTAACAGTACTTTACAGTACTTGAATTTCTGCTTTCAAGACTAGAGCTGCAGAAATGCAAAATCTGCCCATCATGCATAATAAAAGACATAAAGCATAAACCCTCAATAATGTTCAGATCTGAAACTTTCTCTCCTCCCCATCTACAATTCTAAATTCCTATTACAGAAATGCTTCTAGAAGTCTGGAATTGCAGAGGAGAGCAGCCCCTATTTACATTTTGCAATCTGCAATTTATAATCTTCCCAAAACTATTTTTAGAAGAGAGTTTGTTTGAAGAAAAATCTGCCCAATCCAACTTTAATTGTTCAAAAATTCCAATATTTAATTGTTGGAGTCTTCTCATTGATTGAAATCTTTTTCCTCAATATCTCTTCTACTGTTTTTCCTGCAAAAAGAAATTAAAAATCATTTAAGAAGCAAAAATAAAATCCAAATATTATTTCTATCATTAAAACAAATCCAATCAAATTCTATTTAAATAAATAAAAATGAAATTTGAGCTTCTTATTGATACTCATAATAATTTTAATTAATCAAGGATATTATTGATGCATGAATCTGCAATTAGAAGAGGCTGGACAAATGAAAATGAAGAAAACAAAACTCAGAAAATTGATTTTATTTTTAAAAATTCGGAGCTTGATTTTCTGCCTGATTTTTGACCCAATAAATGATCAAATCTGTTATTGAAACCTCCTCAGAAATGTTCTCCTTGATTTTCTCTTTCCAATGAGCCGTCATGGGCCTCATTTGGCCAAGTAAAACTCAATTTATGAGCTTCCAAAGTTGATAAGTCAAATCTGATATAATTCTGGAAATTCAGTTGCTCCTCGTGACTCAATCGGATCGGAAGTTTTGAACATTGACTTAATCGCATCGGAAGATTTGAACATTGACCTCATCGCATCGCATAGGTTCAATGTGACTCAATCGGATCGGAAGTAATGAGCTCAATCGCATCGGGGCTGACAAGCTTAATCGGATCGGAGGTAATGAGCTCAATCGCATCGGGGCTGACAAGCTTAATCGGATCGGAGGTAATGAGCTCAATCGCATCGGATGAAACTAATGAGCCTCAATCGCATCGGGAAAAATCATTGCATCGGGGTTTTTAAAAGGATGTTCGCATGAATATTTCCGATGCGATGTGTTTTATGCAAAAATTTAATTTAATTTTTTGTTTTTTTATATATTTGTTTTTAATATAAAATTTTAATTAAATTAAATTAATTATATTTAATATAATAATTAATTTAATTAATTCAAATTTTTATGTTAAAAATTAATTTTTTTTGTTTTTTGATCTTATTTTAGAGATGTTAAATTAGACTACGAATTTATCTAAAATGATGATTTACCTAAAACAACCATTTTGACATTTTGGATTTTTTCGAGATTAGAAATTTATTTAAAAATTGGAAAATTGGAATAAATGACTGAAATCCCGATGCTTTATGATTTGGCTGTATAAGTAAAAATAAAAATTGTTAGTAATAATTAATCTAGGGGTTAGTATTTAAACTAAATGCATTATTAAAATCCGCATTTTTTAACCCAAGCGACATAATTGATTAGACTTCAAAGGAGTGCTATTTAAAAACCAGTTGACCAAATGAGACGAAACAAGCGTCAACAGGAAGCTTATAAAAAAACGATTTCAACCAAGCAATCAAAACAAGAATCTAAAGAAAATGAAAAATTAACAAAATCCTAAGATAATTGACTTAATAAAATCATAAAAGGTGTTTTAGATAAAAAATTTATAGAAAGGGTCCCCATTATTTGATGTGAACAAGTTAAAAATGGGGGGTTGTTGTACCGTACAACAATTGGCGATTCACTGGAAGAAAGAGTTATCTCTGTTTGATAAAAATCAAATTTTCCTAAAATTAAAGTAAAAATAATTAAAGAAGAGAAAATTATTTTTGGAATGTTTGACTAGGTTCATTAATCTGAATAAAAGCAACAATCATCTTACTGTAATTTTCTTGAAATTCCCCATAAATTAAAATATCTCATAACTCTATATCAGTCCTTAATTAGTTCTAGAGATAAAGCAGGGGTCACTTTACAGCCGAGCTTTTAAAGTGTACTCATTTGTCACAGGTAGAGCCACTGCTGCCAGCAAACATCTATAGTCTCGACAGGGTTACCTTTTAATCATCAATGATTCAGAATCCTATCTATTTAAGAATTATTGACCTAGAGATAAATCCATTTATATATGCTTATTTTTTTTTTTTTTTATTCTTAAAAGCCATTGTCCTGGTTTGGTAGCCAGATAGTTGACAATGCCATTCACTGGTTATAATTGGAATGAACAAGCTGGCTCGTGATGAGACCCCTTGTCTTACAATTGTTTGAAATTATAAGCCATTACCCTGGTTTGTTTAGCAGTGTTGGTAATGTCAGCCTATTTTTCCCCTATGATCATGGTAAGCAGGCTCGTGATGAGACCTCTTATCTTTTAAGTTATAAATATATTTTTGGATTACACTCTAGAAAAATAAAACTCTTTTTAAATACGGAGAATCATTAACTCCTTAAGAGTTCAGAATGACAATTTCAGAGTTAAAAGTGCTTTGTTGTAAAGTGTCTTTACTTGGTTAAAAATAACTTTTCTTGACTGATAATAGAATCTTGAAAGATCTTAATAAAGTATTGAAATCTCAAAATAATTACAATTTTGATGAAAAAGAAATTTCTCAGATTTCACGATACTTCGTCAACTTTTCTTGTTTTGTAATCTCTTCCTTAAGTATGTCTACCTTTATAATAAGAAAAACAAATTTTGCTAAGAGATTTTAAGAAAAAGCTAATAGGATACTATTAACAATTTTTCCTATGTATGCCAACCATTGTTAAGTAATAAAAATCCTTCCATATAAAACATAACAAAGTTACCAAAATCAAAATTGAAAACCAAAGGAAAAGAATTCTTAAACTAAAGTGAGAAAAGAAATCAGCAAACAAAATTAAAATGAAGCAAAAAAAGTGGAAAAGAAAAAATCCAAGCTTTTGAAATACAAACTCTAACAAAAAAATGTTTATACCAATGTCTCAACAACATGAAGTAAAATAAAATAATCATGTAATCATTTCTTCTTATGTCGAGATCCATAAAACTTATACCTTGCAAGGTTGTAAATGCTTTAGGTTTCAGATAGCAGTGATGATAAAATTCAGCCACAATGAAAATTTTATGTTTGATGTCAATCTTGTCGTTTTCAAAGCATTATCTTAATCATTTTCTAATAAAAGAAATGCTTTAAATAAATATATTAAAGGTTCAGAAACTTCCTAGTGTAGCTGTTTCAATGAAGACTATCGTTGCTTCTTGAAAATAAAACCAGGAAAAGAGCATAGGGCTTCCAAAATATGATTTGGCAGATGTTTGAAAGCTTTTATGAGGAGCTGCACAACAGATTCAAATATCAACATAATTTTGAAAAACAAAACTGAAACTAAAGTAATGAAATGGAAATTAATGAAAGTGGGTACATGAATCTTACCATTGGATGATTTCATTTGATCTTACCTGAAGGTATCAATTTCTCCAATACTAGCTGACTTCTTTTTTTAGTTTGACATTAAAAATATGAAGAAGTCAAACTAACCAAAATCTTATAACCCAAAATCATTATTTATTTTATTTAATTTAAAGCAAGCAGTAAAATGTAAAAACGAAATGCTTTGTGTTCAAGGGAATTGAAATTAAAACAATTGTGATAGCAGCGATGCGATTTTTATAATAATCGATGATGAGCGAAGAATGATAAGCAATGAACAATCGACAATTAGTGAAAATCGATGAGCAATGAGCATTTGGCGATTAAAAAACGATGGCGATAAGAAATTGGTGATGAATTATTGCATCGCAATTTTTAAAATGAGCACACAAGGATGTATTCAATTTTTCCTCCTGATTTGCGATTTGCGATTAGACTTGTTGCATCGGAGGTCTTTCAAAATTAGCCCTTGATTAATTTAATAATTTGCGATTGCGATTTGAACTTCATCGCATCGGAGTTTTTGCAAATGGATATATCAAAATGAGGTTTCTCCGATTTTCGATTGCCGATTGGGTTGATCGCATCGGAACTTTTGAAATGAACGAATCAACTGTCATAGAACTCTGTCGAAATGCAATTGCGATTAGACTTCATCGCATCGAAACTTTTTTAAAAGTTGACCTTTTAATCAATTGTGATATGAACCAATTGTGGTATGACTTTACCAATTCGCGATTGCGATTAAGTTTTTATCGCATCGGAGTTTTTTGAATGGAAGAATTAACCTTATGCCTAATGCGATATGTGCGTTTGTGATTTGACTTATCGCATCGGAACTTTTGTGATGAAAAAACAAACTTTTAAATTTATTCCAATGCAATATGCGATTTGGTAAAGATTGTATGAGGTAAGACATCGGAAGACTCACATCAAAAAATATGAAAATCAAATTGAAACATCTCTAATATGAATCTTGCGATATTGTTTTTAATTTCAATTGGATTTTTTTAAATGAATGAAAGCAAAGTTAAAGAATGCTGAAATTCTAATGAATCATAAAATAAAATTTCCCTGAACCTGTTGCAAATTTGAAATGGGTTTACTGCTTACTTTATGTTTTGAAAAGAAATAAAGACCTGCAAATAAAACATAACACAAATCAAAAATAAACTAAGAATAAAAAATGAACTAATAATGGATGAGAATAAAGTTGTAAATGCGTACCTGAAAGGAATTTGTCTGTAAATTTTACCTCATAAATCTTCAAATTCTTCCTTTGATTAAAATCATCTCATTATTTATTTTAAATCTAAGTGTGCAATCAGCCTGAATGAAATCAATCATTCATGTTCATAAAACATAAAATTTACCAGAAATAAATATAAAAATAGACTCTCCTTTTGAATTGAAACAACAATTTATTATCTCTGCTTATTCTGAATAAATTGAAAAGAATCCGTATTGTTATTGTGACTGTTCAATAATGTCTTTAGTGAATGAATATGATGCATATTGCAGCATCAAATAATAAACTAAAGATTAGAATGGGATAAAGCCACTAATTGTAGAAAAATATCAAAACAGATTTGAATGTGTGCACTCAGCAAAATTGACATCCTTAAGGTCAGCTTTACCAAATTCCGAGGAAGATAATATGAACTTCATATGATTATCGTGAAAGGTTAGATTGACTACTAATGATTGAGTCGAAATTAAGCTTATCATAGACAATCATACATTTCATGGGATAATGAGATCATGAAGCTCTTACATCTTCAACCTTTATTATATAAATTCCAAAAGAAAATCTTAGAAGGAAATCTCGAAATGAAGAAAAGTGGCTTTGAGGCGATCAATGCTAAGTGCAACCTCAATTGAATTTAATCAAGACATTATTCAAAATAAGCAGAGTAGAGGTATTGATGCAAGAAATTTAAAAAGGAAAGCAAGAATTAAAACTTTCTGATAAGGAGAAAATGTTTCAGTGAACATGCATGAGAAGGCTGATTGCTTTGTTTTATTTTTTTAAACTACAAAACTGTTAAAACAAATTAACTATACAAAACAAACAAACTAAATTAATTCTACTCCTATTCTAACCATATACATGAAAATGACTAGGTATAGTCATATTTCCAGTGTAGCCATTTTTTCATTTTAATTGCTGCATGTATGTACAGTTCAAATGTTAGTAATAAAAATACAAATCTAACTAAACTGAAGAAAATAAATCTGAAATCAGAATGTACAGTTATTGTTAGCAACTTAATTAAAATCTCTTTCTCTTGAAATTTCCTTTCTAATTGGATATTAATTGGATCATAGAAATCTGGATGGATTTCTATTAAAAATTGGAAAATGTTCAACGGAAGAGATAACAGGCCAAATTGTGAAGATGAGCTTTTAAATTCAAAGGCCTGGAAAGAATTGTTAGTATTATGTACAAATGGAAAATTATTAATTGAATTGAATTGCTGGCGAGATTGCAAAAATACATTCTCTTGTCGACATTGCCTTTGAAAAAATAGAAGCTTTTGATGAAACATTAGCATTGATTGAAATTGAAATATTAATATCTTTTGATGCTCATGATTATAATATGAAACTTTAATTTCCCAATCGGGCAATGCATCAATTGAGTGTTTGATAGTAAGGTGTTCAATATGCCAGCGAAAAGTGTGAAAATTTTGCAAAATAAAATCAAAAAATAAATCTAAATTTAAACAAAATAACTGTGAAAGAAAAACTAAAATGAAATCACTATTTTTACAACTAATGTTACAACACAATTGGGATCGTTTTGAAATAATTTCATTTTCACAAGGCTTGGCCAGAATTATGGAATTTGAGTAATTTTGAATTCCAACTTGTGAATTAGAAAATGAATTATGATTATGAGTAGGAATGAGAGCTTGATCACGATATGAATAATAAATTGGAAAGTTTTCTCGAATAATGAAATCATGAAGATAATTTGCTGCTCTAAAATGAGGATTGGTTGGGATAATTTCTAAATTGAAGCGTTCTTCATTCTCGGATGTTATTTGAATTTTATCATGAGGATTCTTTTGAGAAAAATTGAAATCAACATCCTCAATATCAGAGTAATCATCATAAATGACCTCACAAGATTCTCTAGAATTCCCTTCAATCTCATCCAATATATCCAAACAAGGAGGAACAAGAATTTCATGTTCATTAATGGCAAAAGAATGATCGTTAATTGCTTCTCTATCTTGATAAAAACTTGATAGTAATTCATTTAGGTCGGCCTCTGTATTTTCTGAAATATCATTAATATCAAGAGGGGAAAAATTACCATCATTAAAAATATCAGGATAAAGGGAAAAATGTGAACCTGAAACAATGCATTTAAAATTGTCTCTGTTTGAGAACTCTTGTGCATTATGCTCATTGTAAATTTCAGATTCTAAATCATTCCTTTGTATGCTCATGCTTTCTTGAAGAAGGCTGCTTTGCTGTTGTGATTTCGGCATTTGCTCATCATGGAGGAATTCAGAAATTTGTACAGCAGTTTGTATTTTATTATTTACTTTGATTGCTGCTTGTACTTGTTGATTTGCGATCTGATTTTCTGAATTGACCGCAGAGTAATTTTCAGATTCCAAAGAAGTTCTTTCTTCAAAATTGCTGTTGTTGTCTTCTTGCATTTGATTAGAAATATTTTCCAAGCTTTGTGAAACCACTTCATCACAATTTATTTGCACATCCAAATTGGGATTCTCATTTATATTGTAATGGGATGGAACAAAGCTTGAATTAATTTCATATGGATTTGGAATGGGTGGAAGAGAACAAATATATTCAAACCAATCTAATGATTCTTCTTCCGTAGGTTTATCTTCGTCTTTAAATCTTAAGCAATTTAAATGAAATCGAATATTAAAATCATTAACAGACTCATTTTCAAACCTTCGTAAATATTCAATTTCTTCACATACCTGTTCATAATCATAGCCGTCAAATTTACAAATGAAAATTGTAACAAATTGATCCAAGCTGTGGATTGAAGCAACTGGAAGAGTTCTACACCAGCTTCTGGCTTTTGCCGCAAATGTGAGAGTAAAAATTCTGCATAAAATGCCTTCATCAATCCCTTGAAAATCATAATTTGAAACATTTTGAATAAATTGAAGGACATGATTAAAGGCATAAGAATTTTTCTTACCATTGAATTTTACCTGAGACAAGAGTCTTACCACTTCGGGTGGAGTATTGGAAGATGCACGTCCATGGATACAACTCCAAATTGGAAGTTTAAGAGGAGCCATCGTGATTAAATAAAATGTTAAAATTAAAAAAAACTCCAACAGACAACAAGTTTCAGGCCCTCCTTCTAGCGCCAAAAATGTTGAGGCCTCGAAAATCGCTGCAACAACATTGGGGGATAACCACCCGGTCCGGACCTTAAAGCAGCTCCTTTTCCGTTTGGTGTGGTGGCTCCGACTGGTTTAACTAGGTCCAGTTACCTTCTCCCTGTTTGCTATTGGTTTATAATGTATCTTTAACTACCAATAGACAGGGATATCAGATCACTTCTTCTTGCTGATCAGGCAAGAGAATGACCCTTAAGCTGATTTGGGTTCAGCCAAGCCACAACTAAAATTTTGCCTCTTTAAGGAGAGGACTTTAAAAGAATGTAGAATTTACTCTAAATGCAAGCTTATTCTATAATGTAAGCAAAAGAAACTAATCTAAATCCTATCTCAATTAGGTAGATGAAAATCTAACCCAACTAAGAGCAAGATTAAATAATGAGAATTAAAATATGTCTGGTTTTAAATTAATGTTAAGCTAACGAAGAAATTCAATTAGCTCACATTTGTGAGTACCAAAACACATTCTATTGAGACCATTTGACTGAAATAATAAATGAACAACATTCCGGAAGAAATTCACAAAAATTGATATCAATTATCATATCAGTCAAACTAATAATTAAACAATAACATGTGGAAGAAATTCACAACACATTACTATTTAATAAATCAGTGTTATAAGACAGATTTCTGAGTAATGGTTACTCAGAAATCTGAGTTTAATTCATAAGAGCAGAGATACTTAACAATTTAAGACAAATTATCCATATCAACAGAAATGCCAAAACATGAATAAAATGAAACAACAATTTTATTAACATAAAAATGAAACTGGTATTTGATACAGAAATGCCAAAAATACCAGTTAATTGAATCTGCTTCTCTGATCCTGGTCTCTAACAGTACTTTACATTACTTGAATTTATGCTTTCAAGACTAGAGCTGCAGAAATGCAAACTCTGCCCATCATGCATAATAAAAGACATAAAGCATAAACCCTCAATAATGTTCAGATCTGAAACTTTCTCTCCTCCCCATCTACAACTCTAAATTCCTATAACAGAAATGCTTTTAGAAGTCTGGAATTGCAGAGGAGAGCAGCCCCTATTTACATTTTGCAATCTGCAATTTATAATCTTCCCAAAACTATTTTTAGAAGAGAGTTTGTTTGAAGAAAAATCTGCCCAATCCAACTTTAATTGCTCAAAAATTCCAATATTTAATTGTTGGAGTCTTCTCATTGATTGAAATCTTTTTCCTCAATATCTCTTCTACTGTTTTTCCTGCAAAAAGAAATTAAAAATCATTTAAGAAGCAAAAATAAAATTCAAATATTATTTCTATCATTAAAACAAATCCAATCAAATTCTATTTAAATAAATAAAAATGAAATTTGAGCTTCTTATTGATACTCATAATGATTTTAATTAATCAAGGATATTATTGATGCATGAATCTGCAATTAGAAGAGGCTTGGACAAATGAAAATGAAGAAAACAAAACTCAAAAAATTGATTTTATTTTTAAAAATTCGGAGCTTGATTTTCTGCCTGATTTTTGACCCAATAAATGATCAAATCTGTTATTGAAACCTCCTCAGAAATGTTCTCCTTGATTTTCTCTTTCCAACGAGCCGTCATGGGCCTCATTTGGCCAAGTAAAACTCAATTTATGAGCTTCCAAAGTTGATAAGTCAAATCTGATATAATTCTGGAAATTCAGTTGCTCCTCGTGACTCAATCGGATCGGAAGTTTTGAACATTGACTCAATCGGATCGGAAGTAATGAGCTCAATCGGGGCTGACAAGCTTAATCGGATCGGAAGTTTTGAACATTGACTCAATCGGATCGGAAGTAATGAGCTCAATCGGGGCTGACAAGCTTAATCGGATCGGAAGTTTTGAACATTGACTCAATCGGATCGGAAGTAATGAGCTCAATCGGGGCTGACAAGCTTAATCGGATCGGAGGTAATGAGCTCAATCGCATCGGATGAAACTAATGAGCCTCAATCGCATCGGGAAAATTCATTGCATCGGGGTTTTTAAAAGGATGTTCGCATGAATATTTCCGATGCGATGTGTTTTATGCAAAAATTTAATTTAATTTTTTGTTTTTTATATATTTGTTTTTAATATAAAATTTTAATTAAATTAAATTAATTATATTTAATATAATAATTAATTTAATTAATTAAAAATTTTATGTTAAAAATTAATTTTTTTGTTTTTTGATCTTATTTTAGAGATGTTAAATTAGACTACGAATTTATCTAAAATGATGATTTACCTAAAACAACCATTTTGACATTTTGGATTTTTTCGAGATTAGAAATTTATTTAAAAATTGGAAAATTGGAATAAATGACTGAAATCCCGATGCTTTATGATTTGGCTGTATAAGTAAAAATAAAAATTGTTAGTAATAATTAATCTAGGGGTTAATATTTAAACTAAATGCATTATTAAAATCCGCAATTTTTTAACCCAGGTGACATAATTGATTAGACTTCAAAGGAGTGCTATTTACAAACCGATTGACCAAATGAGACGAAACAAGCGTCAAAAGGAAGCTTATAAAAAAACGATTTCAACCAAGCAATCAAAACAAGAATCTAAAGAAAATGAAAAATTAACAAAATCCTAAGATAATTGACATAATAAAATCATAAAAGGTGTTTTAGATAAAAAATTTATAGAAAGGGTCCCCATTATTTGATGTGAACAAGTTAAAAATGGGGGGTTGTTGTACCGTACAACAGGACCATAATTCGATCAATGTGCACATCCACTATTGGGCTACCAAGATCCAAGTACTTTGGGTATATTACCCTTCCAATCATCAAGTCAGATCATTTTCCCTTGACATTGATAGTGGGTGCATCTATTCTTCTTCTCCCAAGCCTTTTAAAACATTCTTCTTTAATAAGTTTGTTGTAAATGGGAACATCTTTGATGGCCTAAATAAGGGGCATATTGACACACAAGTTTTTTAATACCCCTAGAATTTTAGCCTCTTATGGGATGTGTTGTTTAGGATGGACCAACCTTTCAAGATAAGGAGGTGAATTGGCTTGAGGGCACTCTCTTCCTTCTCTTCTTCAAGATATTCAGTTGGAGAAGGTGGTTGATTATTTACGAACACCTTCGCAAACCGAAGGTTGATCTCCTATATTTCCCCAACATAAGCAAGATAGGATGTCTCCCCACTATAAACCTATTGTGCCCACTTATTGTTAGGGTTCATATTGGGTTGAGCAGGAAGCTTAGGTTTCTTACGTGGGGTATGGTGAGGGAGTTGTGGTTGAGGTTGAGGCCTCCACCCTTGTGAGGGGTTGCCCCATTGCAAATATTGGGATGGATAAGGCTAAAAAGGAGGGTGAATAGGCTGAGGAGGATATTGAGGAGTATAAGTCCAACTAGGAGGTGTGGGCCATGATGGATGAGTGGAAGGGTACCAAGGCTCGAAATGTGTAGTCTGATTTGGATTTTAATGAGGATAATGTGCACCTTACATGCCCTGTTGATATGGTTGAGGGCTTTGAGGCCTTCTTTCGTTAATGAAATAGAGATGCTTTGCATCACCATCTTTCCATTTATATACAACCTTTAAACCTGGCAAAGAGGGGCATTTTTATGTTACATGGTTCTCTTCATAGACAGAGCAGAACTCTATGACATTCAGTGGGAACTCATTCCTAGGGTGCCTCTTAGTGCATATAGGGCAGAATATAGCTAGTGCGCTTTATGATTCCTCTTTGTTCCTTTTAATTTGCATGGTATCCATTTGCAGGAAAAGTTATGCAACATTTCACTCTTAAAATCCTCCAACATACTTCCTATCTCATGTTTAATGGATGTTGTAGAGGGTGATGAACTGACCAAGCCATGGCTAGACCTACCTTTTTTCTTAGCAGCCTTGGAGGGATTCTTGAATATAGTTTTGATGTCATCACAAGGAAATTGGTATATTTCTCCTCCAGACAGAATGTCGAGATTTTCCATTACATCCTGCCTCATCCCTCGAAGAAGAACTAGCTTGGGTGACTCAAGATCAAGGGTAGAGTTATCCCTCCGATAATTGAGTTGGAATATTCCGTCATAGTTCCCTAAGGATTCATCAGGCCCAAGGGTCATCCTAAATATATTCTCCTTTGTTTCTTTGGACCTACAATAATCCTTGTATTTTTTATTGAAGGCTTATTTCATTTGGGCCCAGGGAGTGATGTTTCCACTAGGTAAAATCATAAACCAATGCAAGGTTGCATCTTTGAGGGTAGATGGGAACAACTTCATCTTCTATTCATTAGAGTCATAGTCATAGGTCGTAAATAAAATAACAAACTCAAACATGAAGGTTCCAGGGTCCTCAAAGGTTAGGCCATGGAAATTTGCAAGGGAAGCAAGGCTTATATTCTTCATTCTAGCCTCTCCATTTGTTTCTCTATTAGGGAAAATCACATTGTTATTGTTCTCATCCATGGTTTGGGTAGGTCAGATAGGTTCTTCTTCCCCTATGGTTTCCTTAAAAGTTTCAGGTTGCTTACTTAAAGGGTCTTCTAACTCCCCTGTAGTTAGAGAGGGAAGTTCACAATCACCTAATAATAATTAAGGTTGAATTCTTGAGGGGGTGGGGGTTTTTGGTAAGAATTTCCCTTGATTATCTATACTCCTACGAAGCATGAAAGAACTAACTCTATTTTTCTGAATTTTTCTTTTAATTTTTTTTTCAAAACTTTTCAATCAATAAGACTAATGTAAAGCAGAAGAAAACAAGTAAATCCTAAGTAGAAACAACACCTACTTAGACACCTCACCGGAAATGGCGAAAAAAAGTGATGACCTCTCGTATTGCACCAAGGATGTTGCAACTCCCAAGGCTTCTCAAATTAAATTATAAACCCTAGGTTCGTACAAACTTAAAGGTGACAATATTATATGCACAAGAAATGAACATGATTCTAACTATAGAAATGAAAATGACATTCATTAAATGGAAATGCCAATTGAAATTTCATGAAGGGAAGAGGCTAGCCTAGTTACAAAATTAAACCATGCTACATCTATTTTCACACTCAATCAGATCAATAGCCTATTTTAATGAATAATTTATTTATTGTCAACTTGCTAAACAAAATGAAGAATTCAATCTTCAACAAAACTATGAAAAAATGTTAATTCTAATTCTACTTGTTGTCTTATGTTTGGAGTGAGGAAAGGATGGAGTTGGAGTGGTATTATAGTTTATATTAATAATGAAATCAGACCTTGAGGGCCATTATTCAAATTCAAAATTCAAGGGTCAAATTCTGGAGTGAATCTGGTTGAAGTAAGGAAAGCTTCGGGACTACTACAGGAGGCCCTATTTTTCTACAAGAGGGGGTCTGAGAGCTTATTGTGGAAAATAATGGTATCTTGAGGGTGATTAAGGTGAATGAAGTGAATTAAGGGTGTGAGAGCCCCTTTTCAAATCTTAGAACCCCTCTAAGGCCTATATTGCACCAAAGTTTATGCCCATGGTGTCCTGCATTTTCCCACGAAGAGTGACCTTGGTGGCAGAGTTTGGAAGTAATGTAAAGTGTCCAGGAGAGAGATGGGATGGGCTAGGTGGATGTCTAAGAGTGTGAATACCCCTTCAAGTCAACACTATCCCTACATCCTAATCAATAACATGCATCAAATCATCAATATTACAATGGAATTAATTAACTTGGAAAAGATTAGTTGAATTTTATTAAAATCTACTCTAGCATAAAACACAACTCTAGTTGTTAAACCCATGTTACTAAATTCTAAGTTACATAAAAAAATCATGAAAAAAGGATGAAAAACCAACACTTAATAGTTTCTAAGAAATCATAAACACATATTTTTTGTTTTTTGTTGTAGATCTTCCAAACACTCTTCCCACAAGAGAGGTGATAGGCAAACCTAAAACTACAAGTTCTGTGATGTAATTCCTATTTAAAAATAATAATAATAATAATAATTCCATTGAATTGAATAACAAAAATGAAATAAGACAAGAGAGGTAATAAAGCCTATGGTTTGAGCACAAACCCAAGGGTTTCATCCCTCCAAAACTAACTCAGATGCAAGCCAATAGTGAACTTCTCATTGACATAAAATAATAGTCATATACATAATATGAAAGATGAAAATAACATTACCAAGCAAAAGGCTCCCAATATCTACTCCTATATTCAACAAAAATTAGAATCCTAATGAGCCTTTAGCCCAGTTTATTTATACGAAAAGTGTTATAGCATCATTTATCACCTCTATATAATTGATGATATATGTATTGTCCTTGGGAATCCCTTTCCTTTCAGACTTGGTCCTTTACCTAAAATACATTATTTTGAATTCCATATGTGAATCTGCCCTCTCAAAACTGTGTGCAGACATGAGTCTATTTATACCCAACCCAGGTTGAGGAAACTCGTGTTTCCCTCTTTGAGATGTTCACTTCCTCTATGTGACATCCTTGTGTATCGTTATGGAAGAAGATTGTTGAGGCTTGGGTTGGACGGATCTGGAGGACGGTTTCTCTTGGATTCGTGGCTGATTCAGGTGGTATTTCTCCACATCTTTTACATACATCAATAAATAATCTTTGTCACCTTCTTGATGTCGTGATATTTAATTATTTTATACATGTTACGATATTGTTATAGTTTATTTCATGTTATTTTATATAAGCTTATATGATCTAACCACTAACATCTAGAACATGCTTTCTATTACTACTATTCTATGTGATTTTCTTGAATGAGTTGCAGTTTTTGAAGCATGCAGAGAAGCAGAGGGTTTAAACACTGTGGGAACGACCTCAAACATAGGACCTACGGGTAAGGTCACCTCTCCCAATTTTACTACTTTAAGCATTAGTACCATTAGTTTTCTTGCTTCTTGTTGTTGTATGCCTCTTGCTCTGTTGGGGTTCTCAAGCAAGCACCTCATGCTTGGTACACTCGAATAGATAGCTATTTCAGCGGACTGGGCTTCACCAAAAGTGAAGCAGATGCAAAACTGTACTAGATTTTGGTTGAGGGTAAGCTATTGATTATTGTTCTTTATGTTGATGATCTAATTTTGACTGGTGATGGGTAGCTGAAACACTCATGCAAGGAAGATATTTCAAGGGAGTTAGAAATGAAGGACATGGGACTCCTTCATTATTTCCTTGGATTGGAAATATGGAAGTGGGATAGTGAACTTTTTTTGTCTCAAGGAAAGTATGCAAAGGGTATACTAGGTAAGTTTCACATGGAGAGCTGCAAACCCATGGATACTCCTCTTCTAGGAAATTGGAGGAAAGAGGATGATACTTCTGGAGAGGTAGTGGATGCTACTGTCTACAGGAAGCTAGTTGGTTCACTGATGTATCTAGTGAACATTAGACTAGACATTTGCTACGCAGTTAACCAGCTGAGTCAAGCTATGGTTAGTCCTACCAAGCTCTTTTGGAAGGCGGGGAAGCATTTCTTGAGATACCTGAGGGGAACATCAGAGTATGGTCTATGGTACAGACGAACAGGGGGAGTGAAGCATTAAGGCTTCACGGATGCAGATTGGGCGGGAAGTCCATCAGACAGAAAGAGCATATCAGGAGGGATCTTCATCATAGGATCGATAGCAGTTTCTTGGTACAACAAGAAACAATGATCTATGGCACTCGGTTTAGTGGAAGTAGAGTAAATGGAAGCAAGTCGAGTTTCATGTGAGGTTATCTGTATTAGAAAGATCTTGGTTGGTTTGTTTGGTTCTCAGATGGATCTGACAGTGATTCATTGTGATAATCATAGTTGCATTAAACTCTCGATTAATCTTGTGTTTCATGATATGTCCAAGAAAATAGATATATGGTACCATCATCTCAGAGATTGTGTGTAGAGAAGGATAGTGTTACTTCAGTACATTCCCATGGAAGATCAGGATGCATATATTCTGATGAAGGCGCTCACCAGGAGAAAATTCAAATACCATAGAGGCAAGATCGGGGTGAAGGATAATCCCTTTCTTCTTGAGAGGGAGTGTTGAGATTCAACAAGAAAAATTCAGCACACACGCCTAGTGCATTAAGCACCTACACTAGGGTGGGGCCCACAGGTGCTAAATTTGGTGCATGTCTATTTTAGTTATCCCTTAATTAAGATGGAAAATAAAATGTAATATAGTCTCAAAATAACTTTTAATAGTTAACTAAGAGTGATTAAATTAGTTAGCTCATGAATTTCAAGTTATAGGTAGTTGGTGAGGCATGCAGAATAATTCTAGCTTTAATAGAGTTCGAAGTGCAGTGGTGCATTAGTTAATGCAGGTTGTAATAAGTTTAAATTAGTTAAGTGAGTTAAACTCATTTTGCTAGTTGTAACCACTTGATACACTAGTGAGAGATCAAGTTAATTAAATAATAATTAATTCACAATCAATGATCTCACATGCAACTGAGGATTTACTATTATTAGCTGCATGCATGTCAGAGCCAGTGGAGACCCAGTTGAGATCTAGGTGAAAGGGAAGTTGACTATCAGTTGTAGGATTTTTGGGTTGCACCCATGTAACCAAACACCCATTTGAGTGTCCATGATACTTGCGGAGTCAAGGAAGGCCAAAATTCATATTCTTTAGGGATTTCACTCATCTGGGATTGCACAAGCAAGGCAGGCTATCTGGAGGCAGTAAATTGGCTAAGTATTGGTAATTTTTTGTATAACAGTGTGAGACAGGAGGGCTCTTGTGAGAAGAGTTGTATGTAATTGTTTCATCATTCCATGCTAAATATACAATAGAATATAGTGGGGTTTTGAGCAGCAAGATTTCCCCAGGAAATTATATGTGTTGTGGTTTATTTGATTCTTCTTTGCTTCATGTGATTAGCTATTGTGTTTTTAATTCCACAAAATATTTGTAAAAGTGATTCAGTATTTAACTTTAGTACATTGTTATATCGGATTGAATCCAAGATATACATGCTTGTTATATAATTTCTACATGGTATCGAAGCACAGGAAATCACAATTGTGAAGAAGGAGTTGAGTTTGTGATTGGATAGAATTCGAATTTGCAGAAAGACTTTCTTAGTGCTACAGTTGATTCAATCTCGAAATTGCTTTCAATGGCTTGAGGTCGGAGTATGAAATCAATGGCAGCTCAAACTATGTTGTTTGGAAGGACAAGATGGAGGCAGTACTCAAAGACAATGGCTTGAAGGAATTCATTGACAATGATGTTCCTAAACCTGTTGTGACAGATGCTACAAATATTAATGCATGGCAAAAGAAAGTGGAAAGGGCGAGGAGGGTCCTATTGGAGGGAGACGTACGAGACCACGTTGTCTCAAGCCTTCATGGGAAAGCCGCACCATATGCAATGTGGAAGGCTTTGACAGATCTATTCCAGAGTAGTAGCGACCATAGGAAATTGGCGCTCAAACATAAACTCAGGAAGATCAAGATGTATAAAGGCAACTCCATACCAAAATATCTAACAAATTTTGTCCAATGTCAAGATGAACTGAAGAGCGTTGGTATAATTGTTGCTGATGATGATTTGGTGAGCTTGGCTCTCCTAGGACTTCCCTATAGTTGGCACAGTTATCAATACTCTGTCAATGGAAGGGAAAAATTGCCAGATTGGGAACGATTGTGGTCGAATTTGGCGTAGGAGGATTTCAGAAGGAACACCAGTGATGGATCTTCATCTAAGAATGAAGATGAATAAGATTGTGCTTTCGCTACCAAGGCGAAGAAGGGGAAGGGGAAGAAGTTCCATTCCAAATCTGAGTCCAAAAATGGAAAGAAGCAGGACATGTCCAAGGTGAAGTGTTTTCACTATCACAAGCATGGTCATTTTGCTACTAACTGTCCACAAAAGAAGAAGAACAAGAAGGTTGGAGGATCTGCAGCTGGTTAGGCTTTGGACTCGCAAGTTGATCTTGACTTCTCATTGATCTCATGCATGGTTTCAAGTGCATTAGGATCTGTGTGGTATTTTGATAGTGGTGCTTCCTTTCACATTATGGGAGACAAGGAACTTTTCAATGACTTGGAGGAGAAGGATCTCTAGATGCATATTGAAATGGGTGATGACGAGAGGTATAGTGCTACCAATATTGGTACCATTACCTTCCATAGGCAGTCAGGTAAAATCTTTCAATTAAAATATGTAATGCATGTACTAGGTTTGAAGAAAAATTTAGTCTCAGTCACAATGTTGGAGGATAGAGGCTATGATGTTGTTTTTAGTGAAGGAAAAGCTTTCCTTCAACAAAAAAAAACATGAAAATCCAAGAGGATAGGGATTCAAGTTAAGAATATCTACAAGCTGGAGGTAGATGGTTGCACAGCAATGATGGGCAAGGCAAAAAAAGTGATGAGCCGGAATGAGGGTGAATTATGGCACATGATATTGGGTCATCTTCACCATGGAGCCTTGAAAGTCATGCAACAAACTTCTACTGGTCTTACCAGGGGTACACTTGCACATTCAGACACATGCAAGGGATTTACTATGGGAAAATATGTAAAGGCCACCTTTCATGAGAAGGAGAACTGAGCTTCGGGGAGCCTTGAGAGAGTTCACATAGACATGTGTGGACCATTCTCTGTTGCTTAGACAACAAAACATAAGTACTATGTGATATTTGTTGAATAATTTTCTCGTAAGTGATGGATCTTATTGATACAGAAGAGAGATCAGACATTCTCTAAGTTTCTTGAGTTTAAGACACTGGTGGAGAAAGAGTCAGGGAAGCAAGTGAAGGCTCTTAGGAGCTATAATGGTGGAGAATACATCTCTAATGAATTCAAGAACTTCTGTAACAAAGAAGGAATTCAAAGAGAACTTATAGCGCCTCATAACCCACAGTAGAATGGATTCATGGAACGAAAGAACAGAACGATTGTGGGTGTAGTAGGAGTGATGTTGCATGATCAAGGCCTATCGGTGCATATGTGGGCGAAAGCATTCAACACTGTGGTATTTTTGTAGAACCGTTGTCCTCATAGGATACTTGGCATGAGTACACCTGAAGAGGCTTTCACTAGTAAGAAACCTGATGTTTCACACTTTAATATTTTTGGCTCATATGTTTATGTGCATGTGACCAAGGATTCCAAGAAGAAGCTGGAACCGACAATTAATATCAATATTTTTTCGGGGTACACTGAAACACCCCATAATTATCGAGTGTATTTTCCAAAAAGAAGAATGACTGTTGTGTGATGGGATATAAAATTTGATGAGGAGAAAGTCATGCGGTTGTCCCTTGAGAGGGAGGTGGACTTGCATGCAGAGGAGAAATTGTTGGTTCCCAAGGATGAGGCTCAATATTTGGAGTAGCCACATGAGGAGGTTCATGGAGTGGAGGAAAACACTCATGCAGAGCCATCCATAAGAAATGGTAGAAGGTGCACCACAAAAGCTGATAGATTGAGACTTGATGTTGCATAGAATGTAGGAGCCCCTACTTCACAACACAGACAGAGAAAATCTCCTGACAGGTTTACTGGACACATGGATCTTATGATAAAATGTATTGTGACTGAACCAAATTCCTTTTAGGAAGTAGTGAAATAGCCAACTTGGTTTGATGCAATGGTGAAGGAGTATGACTCCATTGTCAAGAATAGTGCATGGGGGATTGTCCCAAGGCCGGTTGAAAAATCAGTGGTTGGATCGAGATGGATCTATAAGGTAAAGAAAGCTACTAATGGGAGTGTGGAGAAATAAAAGGCCATATTTGTGGCCCGGGGATTCTCACGGATTGAGGGGATCGATTATGATGAGACTTTTGCACCTATTGCAAGGTACTCTTCCATTAGATCCATTATTTCACTCTCAACGCAGATGGGCTAGCACATTCATCAGATGGATGTGAAAATTATGTTTCTCAATGGGATCATTGAGGAAGAAGTGTACATAGAGAAGCCTGAAGGTTTCAAAATCTTCAACAGCGAGTCGCATGTGTGCCGAATCAAAAGAGCATTGTATGGGTTGAAGCAAGCACCTCATTCTTGGTACATTCAGATAAACAGTTATTTCACCAGACTGGGCTTCACCAAAAGTGAAGCAGATGCAAACTTGCACCATATTGTGGTTGAGGGTAAGCTATTAATTATTGTTATTTATGTTGATGATATAATTTTGATTGGTGATGAGAATCTCATACACTCATGCAAGGAGGATCTTGCAACGGAGTTTGAAATAAAGGAAATCGGATGCCATTATTTCCTTAGATTGAAAATATGGCAGTGGGATGGTGAAATTTTTGTATCTCAAGGAAATTATGCAAAGGAGATACTGGGTAAGTTTCACATGGAGAGCTGCAAACCCATGGATACTCCTCTTCTAGGAAATTGGAGGAAAGAGGATGCTACTTCTGGAGAGGTAGTGGATGCTACTATCTACAGGCAGTTACTTGGTTCACTGATGTATCTAGTAAACACTAGACCAGACATTTTCTACGTAGTTAACCTGCTAAATCAAGTTATGGTTAAGCCTAACAAGCTCTTTTGGAAGGCCGGGAAGCATGTCTTGAGATACCTGAGGGACACATCAGAGTATGTTCTATGGTACAGATGAACAAAGGGAGTGAAGCTTCAAGGCTTCATGAATGTAGATTGGGTAGGAAATCCATCAAATAGAAAGATGACATCAAGAGGGATCTTCAGCATAGGATCGACATCAGTTTCCTGCTACAACAGGAAATAGTGATCTATGGCACTCAATTCAGCGGAAGCAGAGTACATGGCAGCAAGTCAAGCTACATGTGAGGCTATCTGGATGAGAAAGATCTTGGTTGGTTTGTTTGGTTCTTAGATGGATCCGACAATGATTCATTGTGATAATCATAGTTGAATTAAACTCTAGATTAATCTTGTGTTTCATGATAAGTCCAAGAAAATAGATATACTGTACCATCATCTCAGATATTGTGTGTAGAGAAGGATAATGTTACTTCAGTACATTCCCACGAAAGATCAGGATGCATATATTTTGACGAAGGCGCTCACCAGGAGAAAATTAAAATACCATAGAGGCAAGATCGGGGTGAAGGATATTCCCTTTCTTGTTGAGAGGGAGTGTTGAGATTCAACAAGAAAATTTCAGCACACACGCCTAGTGCATTAAGCACCTATAGGGTGGGGCCCACAGGTGCTAAATTTGGTGCATATCAATTTTAGTTATCCCTTAATTAAGATGGACAATAAAATGTAATCTAATCTCAAAATAACTTGTAATAGTTAACTGAGAGTGATAAACTCAGTTAGCTCATGAATTTCAAGTTATAGGTAGTTGGTGAGGCATGCAGAGTAATTCTAGTTGTAACAGAGTTCGAAGTGTAGTGGTGCATTAGTTATTGTAGGTTGTAATCAGTTTAACTCAGTTAAGTGAGTTAAACTCAGTTGTGTTAGTTGTAACCACTCGATACACTAGTGAGAGATCAAGTTAATTAAATATTAATTAACTCACAATCAATGATCTCACATGCAACTGAGGATTTAATATTATTAGCTGCATGCATGTTAGATCCAGTGGAGACCTAGTTGAGATATAAGTGAAAGGGAAGTTGAATATAAGTTGTAGGATTATTGGGTTGCACCCATGCAACCAAACACCCTTTGGAATGCCCATGATACTTGTACAATCAAGGAAGGACAAAATTCCTATTCTTTAGGGATTGCATTCATCATGGATTGTGCAAGAAAGGCAGGCTTTCTAGAGGTTGTAAATTGGCTAAGTATTGGTCATTTTTTTATGACAATGTGAGACAATTAGCTGAGTACAAGAGGGCTCTTGTGAGAAGAGTTGTATGGAATTGTTTCATGATTTCATGTTGAATATACAATAGAAGATAGTGGGGTTTTGAGCAGCAAGCTTTCCCCGGGAAATTATCTGTGTTGTGGCTGATTTGACTCTTCTTTGCTTCATGTGATTGGCGACTGTGTTTTTAATTCTGAAAAAAAATTGTAGAATCGATTCAATATTTAACTTTAGTACATTGTTAGATCAGGTTCAATCCAAGATATACATTCTTGTTTTATAATTTCTACAGATTTTTCTTCCCATACTAGTCCTTTTTCATTTGGGATGCCTTCTAGTGAAATTCCCTCAGCTTCTTTCAAGGTTGCATTTGTTTCCTCCACACCCATTCCTTCTATGGCTACTGGGTCTGCTTATTTTTAGGGTTTTCCCTTCGGAAGTGGTCATATTCCTCATTATAACCCCTCCTTAGGTTCTTTTCCTTTCTCTGTGCAAAGTCAAGGTTTTAATCCTTTTCTAAGAGTTCAAATTTCTAATGCTTTTCAAGGTTGGAACCCTGCTTTCAGTGGTTTAGGAACTCGAAATCATTTCATGTATGGTCAACAGGGGAGTGTGACTTTCTCCTTCGTAAGTACCTCTCAATTTTTTTCTCCTTTCGCTAATGCATGGAACCCTTATCAAGGGGTCTCATCTTATTTTAATACTTCGCTTGGGGGGAACATTCTTGTTTATGGTAACCCTTCGGTAGGAGGAGATCCTACTTTGAATTTCTCTAGACCACAAGGTTTTCATTATGGTTCATCTTCTTCTACGAACATTCCTTGGCAGCCTAGTGCCTCATCAAATCAAGGCAATTATTTTCAAAATGTTTGGAATCCGTCCCTTATTGGATGGAATTCTTAGGGTCCTTCGTGCTTACCATTCCTAGCAACCCTAAATTTTCTATATCTATCGAAGTTGACCAACGATCTTATCTGATATAGCCCAAGTTAGCCTCCGGTTCCTACCAAGCTTCCATCCAATATTCCAAAATTCGAAGCGAAGACTGGTGAGGATCCAGCCGACCATGTTACCACTTTCCATTTATGGTGCTCATCAAACTCCCTTATTGATGATTCAATTACGTTGAGATTATTTCAGCACACCTTGACTGGAAATGCTTCTAAATGGTACATTGAGCTTACTAATAACACTTTTTATTTGTTTGGTGAGTTGGCTACCATGTTTTTGAATCATTTTTAGTTTCTCGTTCATTATGATGTTGGAACTGAGCTTTTGGCCAATTTCCTGCAAGATAAGGAAACACACATTCCTGACCATATTCAGGAATGGAGGAGAATGAAGAGGCTCATTAAATCCTATATTCCCAATGAATTCCTTCTCAAATGGTTCCTCAAATATATATAGCTAGAAATCTCAAAGGATGTATTTATTTTCGGGGTATTCACTGAGGAGCAAGCCATATTTAGAGCCCAACAATTGGAACTTATCTATTCTCAATCTTGGGTTCTTAATAAGATCTTGCCAGATGCTCCTCATTCCAAGATAGATTTAGCCAAGCCGAAGCCAGTTCCCCATGCTGATGGTCTTGTTGGTTTGATCGAGAGTATTACAAATAACCTTTTGAATCAACTGCATCAGTTGTCTTTACAATATTCTCCTTATATTCAGGCTACGCAGTCAATGTCTACATCTTCCCAACATTTAACTATTGATGTTGTCCAATCCTCTAACCCCAAATAAATCAATAATATGATGGGAATAATAAGGGATGGAATAAAAAGAAGGACATGGATGGGAAGGGTAATACGAATAAATCCAACGATAATGTTAGAGAGGGTAAGAAGGAGTTGAAAAAGAAAGTAAAAATTCCTTGCAAGTTGTGCACTAGAGACCATCTCACTCATCTCTGCCCTAAGATTTACGATGCTCAGTGCTTGTTAGCTCAACAGGGTTCCTCTAGTTCCCAGGTTGTCCTGAATAACCCTTTTCCCCAAGGGTAGAAAATTATTTCTAGAACAAATGAAAATATTGGAGCTCCCACAGGGGGCAAATGGGAAGGGGAAAATTGTTCAAATGTATACATAATGAGTGCTCACGTTGATATCACCACAAGATCACATGATTATGGTGAATCTAAATCTTCGAAGGCTAAGGCCGGTCCTGATACTTCTGAGCCACTCCATATTGAGAGTCCTGCATTTGAGCCTATACCTCGCATGCCGAAAGGTTCTGCTAAACGTTCGACAATCAACCTTAATGCCAAGGAAGCTTAGAACTATTCCATTGTAGAAGATATGGCTTAGAGTCCTTGTGTTATGTTTGCATTGGAGGTACTCCTGTCGTGCCTGGAAAAAAAGAGTGCGTTGGTCATTGCGATCGGGCGATAGATCCAAAGAAATCTCTTATGATCACATTTGATATGTCAAATGTTAAGAAGAGGCTTCCTCATCAAATGGCTTTTCAGAACAAGTCTATGTATCAGAAAATCAATACTTTTTGAATGGTAGTTGATGAAGGAGATTTCACATATGTCATGTTCATTTCGGGTTGGAAAGTTATTGGATCTCCTCAAGTTGTTATTGGATCTCCTCTCTTGACTGCATTTGATGGTTATTCTCACAGTGCGCATTGCATTGTTCCTGCCTTGCCCATCTATGTTGGGGGAAAAGTTGTTAATATCAAAGTAGAAATAGTTGATGTCAAGTTGGACTATAACCTTTTGTTGCGATGAAATTGGATTTATGAGATGGATGCCATTGTTTCATCATTATTTCACATCCTATGTTTTCCCCATGAAGGAAGAATCGTCATTGTTGATCAGATGGATTATTCTCCGATAGATTCCAATGCATCCTATGATTCTACTTTTCTCTTGGTGAAGGATGCCAAGCCACCTATGGATAATTTAGGAGTCAGTATGTATGCCTCGTTGATGGGTACATTTGATCTTTTTCCTCCTTTTGTTCATATAAATGCTATTTCATCCTCCAAGGCTCTTACTCGAAGAGATTTCTTCCCAACTCATTATTTTTTAGATCCTTAGACCTTACCCTATTTTATGACCACATTAGAAGAAGGGAAAGTGGGTGGAATGGCATATCCTATATCTACAGCAGAAATTTCTTATCACTCTATTGTTAACTCTGCAGATTTTGATCTGGTTCCTCTTTCACCGGAGGATTTGGAGGAAAAAATGGCTTCGACTTGGACCCTTAACTCATCTTCTTCTTTGGGTTACACATTTTTCCCTTTTTTGAGAAAAAAAAAATCTTTTTTTTTCTGTTCTTCAACTTTCTGCAAGCCAAAAATAAAAAATTGTTTAGAATTTCATTTTATGATAAAAATAAAACTTGTGAGAAATTTTACTAGATTTCTATTACTTATTTTTTGGAAATTGTTTATTCACATTTGATATTTTGACTTAAAATTTCTTTGAGTGTGTGTTCTTTAAGAATTAACGAATTCATAAAAATTCATGTTGAAACGCGTTGGTGCATTCTTTGAAAACTTTGTGTTTTTTAGAAAAAAAAAAGTTACAACAATTTAGAAAGAGTCTACCTTGGTATCGTTATATTTATGAAACCAATTGATGCATATCATAATTACTAGAATTTTTTGAATTGATCCAATATGAAAAATGGCATATTTTGAATATGTTTCGGCTCGCATGAAGTTTCTCAACATATTAGTTATAAAATAAAAATCTAAAAACTACCCATTACAGGCGACAGACCAATGTAATGCACCATAAGTTTTTCAATTTTTCTTACAGTGTATTTCGGAAGATACTAAATTTTGATTTCACTCAATAATAATGACCTTCAGAAATTGTTTGCACCCATTTTATTACAAAATCAATTAAAATTAGTAAATATCTATGGAATTCCGTAAAAGTTATATTTCCTGAAAGTAGATTGAATTCTGCAAATGCTTGTCTTGGTTCCAAAAGTTAATTCATAAAGTTTGATGGAGTTTAATCATTCAAGAAATCTATTCAAAACTGAGTTGTTACGTAGTTGCAAACGTGTTAGTTCGGACGAACTTCTAAAATAGTTCAGCCGAAATATTTTTTGTTGCTTTGTCCTGTTAATTTTAAAGACAAACAAGTTCGGTCAAATTTTTTATAGAAGTTCGGCCAAACTTCTGTTCGCAAATTACGTCGACCAGAAAATTCAATTAAGCCCCTCTAAAAAAAATTTCTGCAACTATATAACTAGAAAAAAACAGAATCATTATTTTCACATATTTTTGCACATTTCTTCATTTTGGCTGAATTTGCAAAGGACTTTTTTTGGGCTTAATTTTCAAAGGACTTTTTTTTGAGGTATTTTTCAAAGGAATTTTTTTGGAGGTATTTTTTAAAGTGACATTTTTTTAGAGTAAGTGTTTTGGGTTGAAGTAAATCTTTTATAATGATTTTTTAAATTAAGTTTTTGTTTAGTATTTTAAATGAATTTTTTTTGCAAAACTTGGAAGGAAATATTTTGAGCTTCATTTCATTTTTAAAAGACATTTTTTTGGCATAATTTTTATAGTGAGTGTTTTTAGTTGAAGTATGTCTTTTGTGCAAAATTTTTAAAATGTTTTTTTTTTTAAATTAAATCTTCCATGATGCTTTTTTTAATTGAGTTTTTGTCTAAATTTTGATAGTGAGTTTTTTTACAGGATTTTGAAGGAAATTGTTTGAGCTTCATACTAAATTATCATAGGGAATCAAAGGAATTGCAAGAGAAAATATGATCGAACAAGAGACCTTGAGGAATGTAAAGAACAGGGGAGAGAATATCGCAAAAAAAAAGATAAGAACACTCAAATATTGAAAGGGAAAATCAACCTCAACTAGAAGTTGAAGCAGGTATGTAAATGTAAATATTATAAATTTGATATTTAAAATTTGACTACTGTATTGTGAAACTTAGTTTTTATTTGATGAACTAATTTGAAAAATATTTTGCAATGTAAACAAAGAGATATTTCTCAAAACATTGATGATGAGATATAAAATTTTGAAAGAGAAAGTGAAAGAGATATTGAACCAATGATTGAAGATGTTGAAAATATTGAAATAAATTCAAGTGAAGAAATTGAATCACCAGGTATGTATATATATGTTGAACATGTGTATTATTGAAATTATAAATATTTATTAAATTAATTATTTATTGAATATGTAAACTCATTATGTACATTTTATTCTAATATGTACATATGAAATTAATATCGATGATGAGATGTTAGAAAATGTTGACACTGACACATATGGAGTTTGAAAAGCTGACCATGTTATACGATATCGTGTTAAGCACATTATTGGTACATTATTAAAAGATAAAAATGTGGCAGTTCAAGCCCAAATGTTGAAAGGTCTCTTAACATCAAAGAAATTAAAATAAGCTAAGACTTTATTGGGTATTCGAAAATCAACAAAAGATTTAAAAAAATGAAGGAAAATGTGATATAAAATATAAATAGTGCTCTAAAGTCAATTGGAAGATCTAGAAAGAAAAGTGATTTAGATGCATGTAGAACAATACAAATGGCAATGGTTTCATCAAGTACTAAAGAAAATCGCTTTGTAAAATATATGGCATAAGCATTATGAACCTCACGAAAAATTTTGCACAAACATCAGAAATTCTGAATGCAAATAGATGTAAATGATGAACTCGCATGTTGGAAAATTATTTGTAGGCAGCCATACACATATAGACTTGGAGAGGATGTTAAAAAAATAATATATGAATATTGGATGAAAAATTCACATGTTTCACCAAAATCAAGGGATGTGGTGTGAAGAAGTATACCATGAAATCGATACGAAGAACATGCAAAAAAATTCTTGGACACCACTCAGATAGAGTTGTTCAACAAGTTCATTGAAGAGAATCATGAAATTAATGCCTCAATCGGTGCTTTTGTGCAATAAAAACCATGGTATGTTAAACCTATCATTGTACATGACACTTGCTGTCATTATCATGTGGAATTACAGTTATATTATGACACATTCCTTAATTTTGGTAAAACATTTTGGAAAGATTCACCTTCTCCTTCCACTATCCATGGTTTCATATCTCAAATTCTATGTGGAAGAGAAAGCCATGAATTATTTTACCAAAATAAATGTGTTGGTGGTAAAAAATGCGATGATTGCAGATGTTTGACTTTATTTGAAATCAAATATCGTACTAATATAAATGATGAATCATTGTCCAACATAAAAGTGAAATGGAAGAGATATGAATATATTCATACATGGATTGGTTCAAGTACTACTACAAGTGATAAAAGAATTCATTTACAATAATAAAAAAAAATTGTGGTAGAGTTTTTAAGAAAGTTTGAGGCGGAAATTTATAAATACACCAAGCATTCCCATAGAGCTGGGTGGTAGTACTTGCAATTCAAAAAATATTGTGAAGTTTTTCCACCAAGGACCATTTTTTCAATAGTTGTTTTTGCAGAGAACTACACATTTGTTCCACACAAAGAAATACAGAGTGAATACTATCATTCTATATATACATGTTGAACAAAATGTTGATCATATAGAAATAAACCGTGAAAATTGACATGTTATTAAAGAATATGAATTTTATCTCAATGACGATCGTACACGCGATACATATTTTGTACAACATTTTTTTGAAAATATTTAAGAATCCTTGAAGAGTCGTGAAATAAAATTCAATGAACATTGGATATGGTCAGATGGATGTGCAGGTCAATTCAAATCTCCATGATCATTCTTTTGGTTGTGTCGTCTTCCTATGAAAACCCGAATTAAACCTTGTTGGAATTTCTTTAAGACTGGTCATGGAAAAGGAGAACATGATGGTGCAAGGGCATGTATAAAACAAGCACTTTAAAGATATCAAATAGACCACTCTGAAAACCGACTTGTCTCAGCTGAACAAGTTGTTCAATGGTGCATCAATGCACTAAGCCATGAGACTAACCAATCAATGGAAGTACGAAGGTACATGCAGATATATATATATATATATATCTGTGTGTGTGTGTGTGTAGAACTTTAATACGTGCATGATCTTATTTTTATGGATTTTTAATTTTAAACATTATTTACCACAATGATTATCTTCTATGGTATTTTGAATAACATATTTATATTCTTGTTTTAATTTTCCATATTGGGGTCCAAGATGCAGATAGATCAAATGGAGATGATGTTGAAACAATAAAAGGGACTCAAAAATTGCATTCAATTAAAACAAAGTTGTACCAAAATGTGTTTTCATTTGATAAAAGAAAGTATTCTTGTTTTTGTTATGTTTGCATAGACAACACATAATCCAATGATGTTTGTGAAAACAAAATGTATTTAAAATATTGGCAACATACAAAACTAAATAAAAATGGGAAAATGTTTGTTGCAAACTTTGAAGAAATGCAATCAGAGGAGATTATAGTATCATCTGAAGGTTATCGATTTTTTTATCTTGTTAGAGAAGGTAACCTTTCAATTGCTTTAAAATGATAGAGATCTAGAAATAAATAATAAAATCAAGTACACATGTTAATTTTAAATTTAAATTTTCATGTTAATTATGATCTAAATTTATGTAAGTTTGTTTTATCGTGCAAGAGATTTTTTTTTTGTAGTTGCACCTCCTACCAAGGATGAAAATATGAAGTATTATTTGATGCGTTCCACTGAACGAAAGATGGAATTATTGGAAAACTATGATGATAACGGGTTTATATATGGTAGAGGGTCTATTATACTGAAAGGTTATTTTTTCCACAAAAATCATCAAATTCGGGATTTTGTTTACTTTCAACACTATGAACGTGATGTCATAAGTTGTCAATATAGTCACTTGGGGTGTGTAGCACACATAAAGTTGATAGAAGTTCAATCACAGAAAAAATTGAAAATTAAGAAATGGAAAATGTCAAAATTCAATCATGAACGGATCATTGAATATGGCATTCCATTACAATTTTTTGATTGAACTACCCAACAATTTCTTCTCCTTGGATTCATCTTTTAGAACTTACAAAACTCAACTAGAAATTGAACTAGCATTTTTTTTGTGCATTCTTAAGTTTTACAATTATTATAATATGTATATTTTATGTTATATGTACAAGTGTTTTCACATGTACATTTTTTTGGTACATGCACACGAGTAATTTATACACATGTGTACACATACACATGTAGATTATCTGGTCTTAAACGATTTCATACTGTTTGCTCCCTGTGATTTGCAAGAATGGAAAAAACAAATACTGCAGGGGCCACATCAGAACCGATTTGGAATCCTAGGACCTAGCCTTCATGGATTCAGAGAGGGATCTCTCTATTAAGGTGTTTTTGATTGATTTATTTGTGCTTTTTTTTTAAGGTTTTAGGCTAGTTATGAAGTTCTAAGGACTTGTTTGTTGTTAGGTCCCTATATTACTAGTATAGTACCTTATTGTTGTTAGTGTAACCCCTTTATTGTTATTATTGTACCCTTGTAACCCCCATTCTGTTATTATTGTGCCCCTAAATTATTATTTTTAGGTCGGCTAGGATTACATTGTGGCCCACTGGGATTACATTATGGCCCCATGGACTCCTATATATAGAAAGGAGGTTTTGTAAATTGAATCATCCAAGAATTGTTCATTCATGTAATGTATTGGAGGTTGCCCCCTCGAAGTGGCTCATTTCTAAGGTGTGAATATCTCTTTTCTTCTCTCTTTGGAGCTGGTTACACAACATTTGGTATAAGAGGTTTGGGATTCTAGGGTTTCGCTGCTCCAAACAGGTCATCGTGGCATTGTCGCTATAACTTTTTTTATACGAAGCTTCAGAAGCTGAAATTTCTAGGGTGAGAAGCTGAAATCGTGAGGAAGGTTGTCTAAAAATGTCAGATCTTGGTTCGCAATATTTGAGGAGATATCATCTGTGGAAGTTAGGTATTTGTTCAGGCTCATAAACAGGTCATCGTGGAATTTGCGCTATAAATTTTTTTGTACGAAGGGTCAGAGTCTGAAATTCATATGGTGCGAAGCTGAAATCTTGAGGAAATTCGTCAAAAAATTTCAGAGCTTGGTTCGCAATATTTTTGGAGATATGATCTGTGGAAGGTAGTGCTTTTTCAGGCTCCTGAATTTCATCTCAAAGAGGTGATCGTGGGAAAACTTCAATAACTCTCTCTCTGGGCATTGGATTGAAGTTCCGTAAAAAGTGGTCGCAAGTACACAGACTGAAGTTTTTTGGCTATCAATTTCAGAGACAAAGGACAAAACAGTGACACGTGGCAAGTCATACAAGTTCGCTCTACTAAACCAGTCCAGAATTAGGTCATTGTGGGAGATTGGACACAACTTTGTCTTGGAGAATTCAAATCAGGTCAGACCTGTGGCATTTGAAAGAAGCTTCAGAGATCTACTACAGGGCTGAATTTCAGATATCGAAGATTTTCAACTACAGAGATAATTCAATTTCAATATCGAGCTCCTAAAAGCTAGTAAAAGGTGTGTATTTTTTCCGAATTGCATAAGTCTTGTTTGAAGAATCAAGTTGAATTGATTCCAAGGGAATCTTGTAGAATAGATATCAATATTGGATTCTAAAATGGCCCCTAAAAATAATTCAACACCCATCAAGCCTTTAGAAGGCTCTACCATGACTCATGAAGATGAAGAATTGCAACATGATCTATCAAAATTACAAGAACAAGTGCAACAAATTTCACTCTCGCAAAGAGCAGCAAAAAATGAAATGGAAGTTTTGAAGAAAGGTGTGGAAGTGAAGATGGATGGTTTGAAGAAAGGCATGGAAGCTAAGATGGATGGTGTGGAAGTAAAGATGGAAGGTTTGAAGAAAGGCGTGGAAGCTAAGATGGATGGCATGGAAGTGGGCATGGAAGCTAAGATGGATGACATGAAAGACAACATAGAAAACATGAGGAATGATCTAAAAGCATACATGGAAGGCTTGATGACAAGCTTAAAACCAGAAATGATTCCTAATGGCGGAAATATAGGAGAAGAACCTCCTGATGTGAACAAAATAAATGTTAATTTGATGATGGAAAGGATCTTGTAACATGGATACTACGGATGGAGCAATATTTTGATCTCCATAATGTGAAAAACACACAAAAGGTACGCATTGCAACTTTACATTTAGAACAAAATACATTTGTATGGTATCGATGGCTTTGCTCCCATAAAAAAATTGTCACTTGGTCAATTTTTACGGAGGAAATGATAGCACATTATGAGGGTACAAAGAGCAACACCTTCTTTAGCCAATTGATAAATCTCAAACAAAAGGGTTTAGTGGGGCAGCACATTGAGGACTTCCAAAAATTGAATATAAGGGTAACTGATATTCCAGAGGAACACAGGATTGATCTCTTCATAGGCACTTTAAAGGATAACATCCAACATGAAGTTCGCGTTTTGGAACCTGATTCATTGGAGAAGGCATTCGGGTTGGCAAGAAAAGTTGAATGTAAAATTATGGCGACAAGGAAGCCTACCACTCAATTCTATAAAGAAGGAAGTGTTGCTACGCCTAGATTTCCACAACCTACAAGGTTGACACCACAACAATTGGAAGAAAAAGAGAAAAAGGGCTTTGCTACAGTTGTGATAGCAAATACACTAAAGGTCATAAGTGTGCTGAGAAGAAATTATTTTACATAGATTGTGAAGAGGAAGAAGAAAATGAACAAGAAGAGGATATACACCGGGAACCAACCCTAGAAGAGGAAGAAATGAATCCGACCATATCGTGTAATGCACTGGCAGGAATTACCACTCCTCAAACTCTCAAGATACAAGGACAAATCAAGAAGAAAAAGGTAATAGTGTTGATTGATTCAGGTAGCACCCATAATTTTATTCATTGTAAGGTAGCCAGGGAATTAAATTGTTTCCTATACCCAGCACCAGAATGTCAAGTGATGGTTGCAAATGGAGGAACTATAAATTGCTCTGGAAAATGCCATAATATCAAGCTAACCATGGAGGAATATGTGTTGACAAGTCCAATGATTTCCATTCCTATGGGAGGTGCTGATGTTGTACTAGGAGTACAATGGTTACAATCTTTGGGGACGGTAGCTTTTAATTTTCAAGAACTTTTCTTGAAATTTTTTTCAGAAGGAAAGGAAGTCGAACTACGGGGTATTGAAGGGAAGCCAGGAAGGATAATAAGCTCTAATGGCATGACAAAGCTTCTAAAGAAAGAACAACGAGGAGTAATTGCACAATTATGCTCACTAGAAGTTCCAACATCAAAATCATCTATTTCTGCAGATCTCCAACAAGTCTTGGACAATCATTCCAAGGTGTTTGAAACTCCCAAAAGGACTCCCACCTATTCGTGATCATGATCATGCTATTCATTTGATTCCAGGAAGTGTTCCTCCAAACATCCGGCCTTATAGATATCCTTACTTCCAAAAGAGCGAAATTGAACGCATGATTGCAGAAATGTTAGAGGCGGGTATAATTCAACCTAGTCGAAGTTCTTTCTCTGCTCCTGTAGTATTGGTACACAAGAAGGATGGATCATGGCGAATGTGTCCGGATTATAGGGAGCTCAATAAGCTCACCATTAAAGATAAATTTCCCATTCCTGTGATTGATGAATTATTGGATGAATTACATGGAGCAATTTATTTTACCAAGTTGGATCTTTGTTCGGGATATCATCAAATTAGAATGAAGACTGAAGATATTCCAAAAACAGCATTTCGAACTCATGAGGGTCATTATGAATTTTTGGTCATGCCTTTTGGCCTTACCAATGCACCTTCTAAATTTCAAGGGTTGATGAATTCCATTTTCAAACCCTTCCTTAGAAAATTTGTGCTAATATTTTTTGATGATATACTAATCTACAGCAGGTCTTGGAAGGATCATGTTGAACATGTTGACAGGGTGCTCAAACTATTGCAGGAGAAACAATTATATGCGAAAACATCCAAATGTTTCTTTGGAGTACAAGAGGTGGAATATCTGGGTCATATTGTATCTCACAAGGGTGTTAATTTAGTTCCTAACAAAATTAAAGCCATTAAGGAATGGGAATTCCCCACAACCATAAAGCAGTTGCGAGGATTTCTCAGGTTAACAGGGTATTATCGCAAGTTTGTTAAGAATTATGGGAGAATAGCAGCACCTCTAACAACATTATTGAAGAAAGATGCATTTTCATGGACTCCTGAGGCAACTAAGGCCTTTGAACATCTTAAAGAGGCAATGTGCCTAGCACCGGTCTTAGCTACGCCAGACTTCACAAAAACCTTTATTGTGGAATGTGATGCCTCAGGAAATGGAATTGGTGCAGTTTTAATGCGGGAAGGAAGACCCATTGCTTTTGAAAGTCGTCCAATCAAAGGAAAGTATTTACAGAAACCTATTTATGAGAAGGAAATGTTAGCAATACTACATGCACTAAAGAAATGGCGAACTTACCTAATGGGAAGACACTTCAAGGTAAAAACTGATCATGATAGTCTTAAACACTTTTGGAACAAAGACTATCTTCAGAAGAGAAGAAAAAATGGGTCACAAAGATGTTGGGTTATGACTTTGAAATAATCTACAAAAAAGGAAAGCTTAATGTTGTTGCAGATGCACTCTCAAGAAAGAATGAAGAGGTGGAAGCATTGCTTTGTGCCATTTCTATTATCAAACCAGATTGGATAACCGAAGCAAGAGATGAATGGAAGAAGGACAAAGATGTATGGACACTCATTCAAAAGTTGCAGCAAGATCCTAGTACATCTGATACATTTAGTTGGAAAAATTATTCCTTATGGTACAAAGATCGCTTATATATTTGTAAGAATTCCCAACTAAAACAAAAGATTCTTCTGGAATTGCACACTTCTCCTTTAGGAGGACACTCAGGATTTTTAAAAACTTACCACAGGGTGAAGAAAGAATTTTTTTGGGATGGCCTTAAATCCGATATTCAAAAGTTTGTGGCGGAATGTTTGGTTTGCCAGCAGAATAAAGTGGAAACAATTAAGACCCCGGGACTTCTACAACCTTTATCCATTCCAAGTCAACGTTGGGAGGAGATTTCAATGGATTTTATCACGGGTTTACCTAAGTCCGAAGGAAAGAGTGTCATCATGGTGGTAGTTGATAGACTTACCAAGTATGCACACTTTTGTGCATTATCTCATCAATTTAAAGCAAGTACAGTTGCTACTACATTTATGGACAGAATTCAAAAGCTACATGGAAGCCCAAGGGTTATTGTGAGCGACAGAGATCCCATTTTTACTGGAAATTTTTGGACGGAGTTATTTTCTTGTTTGGGTACTCTATTAGCTCATAGCTCATCTTATCATCCTCAATCTGATGGTCAAACTGAGATAGTAAATAAATGTTTGGAAGGATATCTTCGTTGTTTTGTATCTGATAAACAAACACAATGGGTCAAATGGTTACCTCTTGCTGAATGGTGGTATAACACTTCCTTCCATACTGCAGCAAAAATGACCCCATTCATGGCACTTTATGGATATCATCCACCATCCATCACATCATCTTTAAGGGAAAATTCGAAGGTTCAAGCAGTGGAAGATCACATCGAGCATCAGCAAGAAGTTCTCCAACTCTTAAAGGATAACCTGAATTTGGCACAAAATCGAATGAAACAAGAGGCAGATCAACATCGCAGCGAGAGAAGTTTTGATGTAGGAGATTGGGTATTTTTACGGCTACAACCATACAAACAAATGTCCCTCAAGCAAGCTAAGAAGGATAATAAATTATCGCCAAAGTACTATGGTCCTTACGAGGTGTTGCAAAAGATTGGTACTATGGCATACAAATTGGAGCTTCCTGCTTCTTCACGAGTGCATCCAATTTTCCATGTTTCATGCTTAAAGAAGGTTATAGGTGAAAATCTTCCAGTTCAAACAATATTGCAGAACTTGATGAGGAAGGAAAAATCATATTGGAACCTGAACCAGTCATGGAAACAAGAACTCGACAGCTATGGAATCGATCAATTTCAGAGTATCTCATCAAGTGGAAGAACTTACCCACTGAAGATTCTACATGGGAGGATGAGAATTTTATACAAAAGCACCCAGAGCTACTCAAGCGTTGAGGACAACGCTTTTTTTGAAGGAGAGGGGCATGTTAGGTCCCTATATTACTAGTATAGTCCCTTATTGTTGTTAGTGTAACCCCCTTATTGTTATTATTGTACCCTTGTAACCCCCATATTGTTATTATTGTGCCCTTAAATTATTATTGTTAGGTGGCTAGGATTGAGGATTACATTGTATTGCTTGAGGGGATTACATTATGGCTATGGACTCCTATATATAGAAAGGAGGTTTTGTAAATTGAATCATCCAAGAATTGTTCATTCATGTAATGTATTGGAGGTTGCCCCCTCGAAGTGGCTCATTTCTAAGGCGTGAATATCTCTTTTCTTCTCTCTTTGGAGCTGGTTACACAACATTTGTTTTGGTTGGATTAATTGACATATTGAAGGATCAATGGTGTGACTGATTGAGAGAATGTTTCAGCTGAAAAAATAGACTGTGAGAAGACATAAATTCATTGGGAAATGGATTCATAAAAGGATTTAATTGTTCATCAAATCTGCAAGAGATTTCATAGGGAAAGCTAACTATATCAAGTGGATTCTTTAGATTAGGTTGTGATATGAAACAATAATTAGTTGTGAAGGCAGCAAGCTATAGTCAGTTAAGAATCTTCTAGCTCTACTTAGACAAGAAAATCCTTTTAAGGTAACTATTTGGAGCAAGCCAAAGGACAGAGCAAACCATAAAATCTCTTTGGAAATACTTTAATAAGAAAACCCTTAAGACAAAAATCCAGTAATTCAAAAACTACTTTCAGACAAAGAAAACATATAAGATAATAGTAAGAGTGGTCTAAGATCAAACAGAAATAATCTAATCTACTTTTGACAAAATCTTAAAAGAATCTTCAAAGAAATATTTCAAGGCAGTCCAGAGGGTAGGGCATACCATAAACCTCACTGGTTCAGACTCTAATACGTATAATTTAAAGAAAGGTCTTGAAAACAATATCTCAAGTCTTACTTAAAGGAACGTGAGTTCACCACAATTTCCTTGGTTTCACTCTATTGAATCATTTCCAAGACAACAAACTAGATATAACTAGAAAGAAATTAAGAATTTACAATCAAACCTATGCAGAAGAAAACGTGAATATAAATAATACAGAAAAAAATAGGGTGTTGAAACAACAAATCCTAATATAAAACTTCTGCTTCTTTATCAGAGAAAAATGGACATAATGGAAAACATAAGGAGAAACAATAAAAATTTAGGAAAACTTCACCATTGATATAGCTCAAGGCTCCTGTGAACATGCTTGTATTATTGATGATAAAACCAGTTAGGCTACTCCAGGTACAACAGCTCTATGCAACTCATAGCTTTCTTTAGTTCAGTCTATCATTCCTCAATTAGCTCAGCAGCATAAATCAATCCAATATCCATCAAGTAACCAACATTTAAAATGAGGCTCATATGCAATATTTATAAGCAAAATGAGGATGTGGTACTAAACTAGGGGGTTTAAATGTTATCTTTTACAGAGTTAATGAATTTTGACCTTTCAGACCATGCAAGGCCCAAGGAAAAAATATCTGAAGGAGTTACTCTGAAATAATAACTTCTGACTTAACTTCTAAGTTAGTTTGCTTAAATATTTGACTTTTAAGTCTTTGTAATAACTTTGTAATAACTGTTGAGCTGCTTCAAAATATCTCTGACTGTGTAATAACTTCTTGATGCTTTTATGGAAAGAAACAATGCTGTAGGTGGCAAATTTGTCTTTGGAGAAGTAATTTCTTCTTTGTTGAGTTATTCGAAGCTATCTTTGGGTAATCTGTCTTTGTTCTATTCATCAAATTTTTTTATTAGTCCTTTAACCTTGTTTTAACTTTAATGATCTGCATTACTATCTTTTTGCGTGTTTCTTCTTTGAGACCATTTTGTTTCTTTATCCTTTATCTTAAAATATTTGGCTGTTCATCTTTAAACATTGTCTTAAAGGGCTAATCCTCTGTTTTATCTTTGATCTATAATTAGCCTTTTTTGACTTTCTGTCCTTAATTTTCTTCATTTCTTCTCTGATAGTATATATTCTTTGTGTGGAGGAAGGGTTTCTTCATGGCACAAGGGTTTATAACCCATCGATGATCATGATACATTGATGGGTTAATTCTTTTGTGTAGATCCTCAGTCTTTTTATCTTCGTTAGCGTCTTGTATTGTCATCCAGAGGTTATTTTATCATTGGACTGCCTTTCTGGGAATCTGCTGCCATTAAACCTTCAAAAACATCAAACAACGTTAATTCAAAACCTGTGGGACGAGTAAACTGCAATATTTTGGGTTTCTAAGGGTTTGGGGGTGATCTGTAGAGGAGGTGGGAATGCAGAGGGAAGGTTCCTGAGGTGGAACATGGAGACACTTGAATGGGGGCACGAAACATTGAATTTTGTTGCACAGAGGAGGAAGGTGGTTTTGCAAAAACGCGACGGTTTATCGCGCAGGCTATAGGTGGTAAGCGGTTTTGGCCTAGCGCTGCATGATACCACTCAATGACTGTCGCGTGTCCTGGGCGAAACCACCCATTTTGCGTGGATTGGGGCCGTTAAAACCTAGTGCAAAATCCATGCGATATGCGATTCTGACCATTGGATTTCGAGGAGTGAGATCGATGGTGCGGGTGGAGCCTGAGGATGGGGTGTAGGTCTGAGGGGTGGGAAGTGGAGTACAGGTGGCAAACGATGATTGGGGTGAGGGGTTTGAGTGGAAGGTGGGGCCAGGTGTGGTGACGTGCGTGGTTTGTCAGGTATCCAGGGCTGGGTTATATGTGGGATGAAGAATGGTGAAGGCATGACCATTGGATTAGGGTCGATCAACGACGGAGATGGTCTGGGGAAGGATGAAGCGGGATGAAGTAAAAAGGGGCGGAGGCATAATTTGTATGAGGGAAGGGGCTTAATAATAGGCGAAGGGAATGGTCCTGTGGGGGTAGAGAAGACTGGGTTCGGGAAGTAAAAGGGTTCTTAGGAGAGTAGCAAAGGGTCGAGGTCAGGGTTGTATGAGTGAGGGGGCCAGGGCTTAAGTGGAAAAAGGGTTTAAGGCCTATCTCACAAAAAGTGGGTTTTGAACACAAAAACAAGGTTTTTGTAACATTTTGAGAGGGTCCGTTAGGCCAAATTTTGGGCAAAAACAATGTAAAAGGATTTTTACATTATTTTTAAGGCCTTTTTAGGGAAAATGATGAATGAAGGGGTATTTTTGAGGGTTTTTTAGAGAATTTAAAAGGGATAAATGAGGGTGTTAGTGGAGGGATGAATGAGGGAATTAGGCCCAAAAAATGGAGTTTCTTTAGAGCATCAAGGTGAAATTTCGAGGAGGCATAAATATAGGAAAGTTTAGTGAAAAATAGTCAGACTTAGGATGACGAAGGCAGTGAGACTTCTAAGGATAACTGATAGGCAAATCATGCTATTTTTAGGTGCTTGTATAACATCCACCGTCATCTAGTGAAATATGTAAAATATAGGAGGATAATAGTGGCTCCAGCTGGGGAGGGTAGCTCCTTTAGGAGGTGTCAAGAACCTCAGAAAATAAGTCTGTGGAAGAAGTAGACCAGTGCCTTGATTTTCACCTTAACAGAGCTCTTTTAACTTGATAATTTACTTATTTTAAATTGTGATCTGCAGCATCTAAATCACAACATGATTAATTCCAACTCAACTTCTACCTACCCATCACACTAGTTCTAACATTTTTTCTTCTTCTTTGAGTGCATTTGGACTAGAAACTCTTGACATTTTATTTTTGAAAACAGAAATAAACTATCTATTCCTATCCTTATTTCTTCCAAGAGTTCAGATTAAACTGTTGAACTCTTTTATTCTCTACCTAAAATACTTGGCTTCCAAGATTAAAATGTTTGGCAGTCTTTATTCTCTAATCTAAAACAGAAAATTGAAGACATAACCAAATCAGGATTGGACAATCTGATTCGTCGTGAGAAGTGATACTTTGTAGAAGTCTGCATGTAGAATTTATTTTGTAGAAATTTCAACATAAAAATTTGAGGGCTGAAATTTGGAATTTGATTTTTATCCCTCTCTTCTTTCTTGGTTCAAATTTTGAGCTTTGGAACCAATTTCTAATCTAATCTAGTCTACTGATAATCCAAGTTTAGACAGTTTGGAAAATCCTCATTCACTAACCTATCAGTAGAAATTTAAAGCATGGTTTAAATTAGGATTAGACAGTCTGATTAACCATGGTTGTGGCATTTGAACAAACTACACACAATTTTTTTTTTCATAAAAGTAAATCTAGAAAGATAAGGTTGTTATTTTCCATTAGTGGTGCATCCTTATCTATCTCTTCAGTTTTGTTTTGAGCATGTGGAACCAACATATTCTCCTAATCTATCCTTTTTGATAAGTCAAGTCTGAAATAATCTTGACAATCATTGTTTCTAATAACTTATCAACATAAATTTAAAGCATGTTCAGCCATGATTAGGCTAGATGACTTAACAAGGTATCATTTTGAATCAGCAGTGGAATTTAGACTTGCACACTTTCAGCAGTACTGTTTTTTGGGTATGGGCTGTACCTTTTCTTTTTCTACCCTCTTTTTCTTTGCTTTCTATTTTTGTATTTATTTTTCTCTGATCCTTTATTTAAACAATGTTATATACAATGGATAAAGCTTTAAACTTGACATCACTAACGTAAATAATGTTTGACCATCCTGCCATTGATAAGACCTCCAAAAAGTTCTGTTCCATCCATTTCTTGTAAGAAAAATGCATTGTTGCCTCTGGAAGAATGGATAATATAGGTACCTTTCCACAGATTTTAAAACCTACCATGTTTTCCTTTGTCTTCTCTCCTTGAGTCCCATTTGAGAACTTTGTCACCAATGTTGAAATCATTTGCCTTTTTCCTTCTATCAAACAGCTTCTTAATGTTTTCTTGCACTTGTTGTGTTATGTTATAGACTTCCTCTCTTGTTTGTTGCAACTGTATGGTATGATTTATCCTTCTTATCATGTCATTTTCTTTAGAATATACCTCCTGGATCAGCTTCATGACTGGCACTCCTAGGCTTGCTGGAAAAATTGCACTTGTTCCATAAACTAGTTGATAGGGAGACATTCCAATTGATTTCTTGCATGTTAACTTGTCAGCCCATAATGCATGTACTACCTTGTTGTGCCATGACTTTTGATTTCCCTGCAGCAACTTATTGATGATATTTATTAGAATTTTGTTTGAGGATTCCGCCAACCCATTACCTTGAGGGTAATAAGCTGTGGAATGACCCAAGGTAATCTGATATTTGTGGAAAAAGTCCACCATTCTTTTGGATCTAAAGGTAGCTGCATTGTCAGTAATAATATTTCTAGGACAACCAAATCTAGAAAAAATATGGTTTTCAAGGAATTTAATGATGACTAGATCAGTGGCAGTTCTATAAGGGATGGCCTCTATCCATTTTGTAAAGTAATCAGTTGTTGTGAGGATCAATTTATGTTGAGCAGATGAAGAAGGATGGATTTCCCCAATTAAGTCTAAGCCCCACTGTTGAAAGGAGCTTCAACAGAGATAGGGTGCAGAGGTAAGGGTAAAAGTTTTCTTTTGCCTTCAAATATTTCACATTGGTGGTAGGCAATTACCAATTTATGGATATCTTGGAAGATGGTGGGCCAATAGTAACCAGCTCTGAGGATTTTGTTAATAGTTGTTTTCCAATAGAGGTGGCCTCCACATTCCCCTTCATGAAACTCATGCTTGATCTTCTTTGCATCATTCTCAGGCAAACATTTAAGCAATAGACCAGTATCATTTTTCCAATATAACCATTTATCTATAATTTAGTAATTTACATCTTTTAACTTCAAAAATATTTCCTTTGTCTTTGATAATCTGGGAGGAACATTAAGATGAAATAGCAAAGGGAATTCGGTAATACTTCCTCAACAGGAGGGGTTGTGTATTCTTCTTTTTCTTCTAAAACATCAACCATATTCATATCTAAGGCTTTAAGGTTTGATTCAGCCATAATTTTTGCAAGTCCTTGTCCTTTTATTAGTTTGGTAGGCTTAATTTCTAAGTCATATTCTAATATAACATCAATCCACTTTCCTCTTTTGCCATCAGGATCTTGTGTTAAAATGTCTTTGACAAATGTGTGTGGGACAAATGCAATGATGTGTGAGTGTAAAATGTAAACTCTGAAATCTTTCAAGGCCTTAATTCACGCAAAAGCCTACTTTTCCATTATGTTGTATTTCAGAGGGGAATCTCTTAAAGCCTTGCTAAAAAATGCAATGGGCTGCTCTTGTCCTTCTATGTTTTTCTGTAGTAGGACAACAGCAATTGTATGTTTTGATGCAAAGGAGAAAATGAAAAAATATTTTTTTTAAATCAGGGCTAATGAGAACTGGGGTTTGGGTGAGTGCTTGTTTAACCAGTTCAAAGGATTTTTTTTCTTCAATGGTCCATTTAACTCCTATTTCCCTTTTTAGCATTTTTGTTATGTTTCTAAGGAGTTCAGCTAGGTTTGGTATGAACCTTCCTAAGAAATTAATCTTTCCAATGAAAGATTGCAACTATTTGATGTTTCTAGGATGGTTCATTTTCAATACGCCTTTAATCCTTTTGGGGTCTATTTTTATTCCCTCTTAAGATATAATATGGCCTAGAAGTTTGCTGTCTTGGAGGCCCAATAAATTTTTCTTGGGGTTCAAGGACAGACCATATTTTCTACATTTCTCAAATACTTTTCTTAAGTGAGTAAGGTGTTCTTCATCTATTTTGGAATAGACAGTAATGTCATCTAAATATATCACAATGAAGAAGCCTATCTCTTTTGAAAAACAAATATCCATGGCTCTTTGGAATGTGGCACCAGCATTCATTAGACCAAAGGGAATTTTCACATACATGAAAGTGCCCCAAGGTGTGGTGAAGGTTTTTTTAAGTTGATCATCAGGATATACCAGCACTTGGTTGTATCCTGAAAAGCCATCTAGCAAATAAATTATTTTAGAACCCACTACCCTTTGTAAAATATGATCCATTTTGGGCAAGGGGTAGTTGTCCTTTAAAGAGGCTTTGTATAAGTTTCTAAAGTCTATACAAAGCCTTATTTCTCCTTTTTTCTTCCTCACAGATACAAGATTGGACACCCACTTAGAGTATCTCACTAGGACTATGATTCCAACATCATACATTTTCTTGATTTCTTTCTCAACCAGAGATAATTGCATAGGGTTTATTTTGTGCAAATTTTGTCTAAAAGGTTTCTAGTTTTCTTTGAGGGGTATCTTATGTTGGATTATCTATGTATCATATGATTTTAAATCCTCATAAATCCAAGAAAAAACATCAGAAAATTCTCTAAAAAGCTCAAGATATTTCAATTTTATATGAGCTGGCAGTGTTTTGGATAATGTAATCATTTTGGACCTTTCTTTACTGCCTATATTTCACTCTTCTACTTCAGTTTTAGTGGGTTACATTTTTGGATTTTTAGCAACATCATTAAATTCAAACAATTCTTCTAGAGGCACCAATCCCTTTGGCAAGTTATCAATGTGAGATTGCAGCACTTCAAAATCTTCTTGTTCTAAATTAGTGCTCAGTTTGGTTTTCTGTGGGTGTTCTAGATTTATATCAACGATGTTTATATTTGCAATGTTAGGAGTTTCTTATTCATAAGATTTTTCCTCATTAGGACAATCTTCTTCATACTCTAAGTCTGAATTGGTCATTTTAAACCCATTTCTGGACTGTAGGAAATCCTCTATCTGTTTATCTCCTTCAAAGACTTGTCAATATTTGATATTATCAGGGATTGTTGGTCTATATTTAACTTGGACTGTGTATTTTTTGGTCTCATAAGGCTTCTGACATGAACTAGCAGCAAAGGCTAAACCATTGGCAAGAATTTTTTGGTTTCTAGGGACAAAGTTAAGCTCATATTATGTGAATGTTTTCAAAAGGTCAACAACATCATCTCTATATGCTTGTAATCTTGGATGCCTGGCAGTATATTCTCCATTTACTTGTTTAATAATCAATTTTGAGTCTCCATGAACAGTTATCCTCTTGGCTCCTAGTTTTCTCAATAATTGTAGTCCTAAGAGGAGAGCTTCATATTCAGCTATGTTCTTTGTTCATTGAAAGTTTAGTTTGTATGAATGTCCCTCAACATGATTATTTTCTGTGTTATGTACCCATATTCGTGCTCCTGAACTAGTTTTGCTACAATACCCATCAAAACTCATACTCCAAAGAGGTTCATGTTCAGATTTGTTATTAAAGTCATTTCTGTCCTCTTTGTTCTGTTTCTTTTGGTTGTCATTATGTTGTTTTTTAGGGTCTGCACTATGTTCAGTTTTGTCTTGTTCCTCATGGTTTCCATTGTGTTGAGGATTTTCTATTTGTTTCTCATGGTCAACACTATGTTGGTGATTGGTTTGCTGCCTAGGATCTTCCTTATGTTTGCTGTAATTTTCTGAATTAGCAAACTGTTTTGGCCTTTTCTCCTTTTTTCCCTCTTTTCCTATTATTGGTTTTTCATCTACTTCTTCTTGTTCATTAAGATTTTCATCATTGTAAAGAATGAATGAATCAAGGCCTGTGTGAATAGAATAAAGTGGGGAGTTGTCTGGTTTTTCTTGACTACTAACCATGTATTTCATGTGTGTTTCCCTATATAGTCTTCTTGGTTGACTAAAGACAGGGATGGTTGCATAACTCATATCCATCTGAAGGGTACCTTGGATTTTAGCACCCCATGAAATTGAAAGGAGCATGCCATATTTAGGAGGTATATCAGCCACTATAATGTCTATCACTAAGCTCTTGGCTAGTATTTGTGCTAAGTTTACACATAAATCGTTGATTAGGCCCAGACATTGAACTCTACTGGAATCAAAAGAGTACAAATCCTTGTAAGGTCTAGTTATCTCAAGGCCCAGTCTTTCCATCACTACTTTAGGCATAAGGTTATGGGAGGCTCCTGATTCAAGCATGGCATTGTGAAAAATATTATCATGGATGTTGAGACTGACATAAAAGGGAGGGACACCTCCCTCTTGAAATTTTCCTTCTACCTCTGGTCCAAATAGAAGCTCAGGTTTGTCATTAGTCACATTGATAGAATCAGTTTGTTCTCCTATGTTTAAAGCTCTCAAAAGTTGGGTTTTATATACATCTTGGGTGACTAACTCAGTAAGAGGAACAGGGATCCTAATTTTAGCAACTTCACTCTCTATGCTGAAAGGTATCTGTGTTTTTAATATGTTTAAATCGGCCTTCTTAGTCATTGTTTTCTCAGCAAAATCAACTTGTTGGTTTTTATTATGGACTGTAGTTAAAAAAATTTTACTAGGAGCATTAGCTGAGCTGCTAGTGCTACTTTGGTCACCACTAGGTTTGTCATGATTTTGGGTGTTTTTTCCTTTGTTTTTATCAGAACTTTCAGCCATTGATTTGTTGTTTTCTGTTGTCTTTTTAGGAATGTTTTCAAGATTGTTCCTAACAAATATTTCAGAGGTTTTCTTTTTGGGAGTGTCTTGACTCTTTTTACTCCTAAGGTCATATTGTTTATGTAATTCCATTATAGCATTTTCAAAGCCTTGTTTGTAATCTTCAGATTCTGGGCTTTCCTCATCATAGGGTGTATATATGCCTTGTTCTTCTTCAGTGAGGAAAACAATGTCTTCATTATTTATTCCCAATAATTTTATGTGATCTTCCTCTATTTCTTCAATCACTCCCTCATCTTCATTAGCATAGTTTTGTTGGAAAGAAGGAATGACTTGTTGATCAGGGCCTCTTTGTCTAATTTGAGGGGGATTCCTTCTAAAGTTTTGGTTCTGATTTTGATTTTTACTTTGAGGAGCTGTTTGGTTTTCCTTGGGATAAGCTCTCTCATTCATGTTTATTCTCTCCATCATCCTTTCCATGGTTCTAACAAGACTATCAATTTTGGAATCTGATGTGGAGGGTCCAGCTTCATCTTTGTAGGTAACCTTTTTCTCTGCTTTCAATCTAGCCCTTCTAGCATTTAGGTTAGCTTCTACACTTACTGCCCCTTTCTGCATATCTTATAATGTGAGGGGTTCTCTTTCCCTTAATTTGTAACACATTTCTGGGTCAAATCCTTGAGGAAAATTTATTAAGGCTAAGCCTTCTGGGGGTTTCATTTGTGGAGGGAGTGCATTATAAACACTATTGAATCTAGTGCAATAATCTTGGACACTCTCTCGAGCATTTCTTTTAAGTTCATTGTATTTTTATAGGATTTGGAGGGGATTTCTCATGACTTCCCATTTGTTTAGGAATAGTTGATGAAAAGCAGGGAGGTCATTGATGCTATTAGGGGTTAAGCCTTTGAACCATTTTATTGCTTCTCCCCCTAAACCTTGGGAAAACATTCTAAGTTTAACAGTTTCATAATCTATTTCTTGTTTATCAAAGTAGTCATTCATTATGTCCACATGTTGTTGAGCTATAGTAGAACCACTAGCATCAAATAATGGAATCTTGGACTGATAGTCCAGTGGCAGAACAACTAGAGGTAAAGGAAGGACTAAGGGAGCATACCATGTTGCCATGATATGAACTTATGGAAACATTGGAGGATTAACAAGTGGAGGAAAGTGATGAAGTGGAGTGGTTGGAACAATGGGTGTATGTATGGATGTAGCTAAAGTACTTGGACCAGCTAAGTGATGTTGAGCAGATTTAGGATGAGAGGAGCCAAAGTTATGGAGAAAGTGGAGTTCAAGAGGAGTGGAAGGAGAGGCTTCCCTACTACTACTTTTTTGTGAGTTTACAAGTTCGAGGTTTATCTGGTCTATACCAATTTGTGACTTGGTTCTAGATAGGATTCTTGTATAAGGTAAGTCAACTTGGGTATTTTGCAAGTTTATAAGGTTTTCAGGGACAGAACTTGCTCTTAGGATGGGTATGACAATAGTTGGATTTTTAGATGTAGGATACTTTCTAAGAATTCTTTCAGGATTATCAACTATTGGAGGAGGATTTGTGTCAGGATGGGATCTAGTATGGATCCTTCTAGAAGCTAGGATTTTGGACCCAACAAGTCAGAAAGGTTTTTAGAGGTATAACAGTCTTAAGAGACAAACCAAACTGTAAAAGAGATACTTAATCCACAAAGTATTCTTGACTAGGTATTGTTTTATGTTTTGATGATGGGGTAAGTTTCCCAGTGGAGTTAATGGAAAATTAGTGGAGTCACCAGGTGGAGGATTTTTACTTGTTTTATAGGACAGGTTGTTGTCCACCATCAACAATCAGGAACCATTCTTGGCTGACACTTGATTCATCTTAAACTAATGAGGTTTTCTGAGTTTTGAGCGAATCTGAAATGATTATTACTCAGTATTCCCTAGTATGGCCACCATTATGTTTTCTCCCTGTGATTTGCAAGAATGGAAAAAATAAATACTACAGGGGCCACATCATAACCGCTTTGGAATCCTAGGACCTAACCTTCCTGGATTCAAAGAGCGATCTCTCTATTAAGGTGTTTTTGATTGATTTATCTTTGTGCTTTTTGTTTAAGGTTTTAGGCTAGTTATGAAGTTCTAAGGAATTTTTTTTTTGGTTGGATTAATTGACAGATTGAAGGATCAATGGTGTGACTAATTGAGAGAATGTTTCAGATGAACAAATAGAATGTGAGAAGACATAAATTCATTGGGCAATGGAGTCATAAAAGGATTTAATTGTTCATCAACTCTACAAGGGCTTTCATAGGGCAAGCTAACTATATCAAGTGGATTCTTTAGATTAGGTTGTGATATGAAACAATAATTAGTTGTGAAGGTATCAAGCTATATTCAGTTAATAATCTTCTAGCTCTACTTAGAAAAGAAAAGACTTTTAAGGTAATTGTTTGGAGCAAGCCAAAGGAAAGGGAAAACCATAAAATCTCTTTGGACTGACTTTAATAAGAAAACCCTTAAGAAAACAATACAGTAATTCAAAAACTACTTTCAAATAAAGAAAAAATATAAGATAATAGTAAGAGTGGTCTAAGATCAGACAAAAATAATCTAATCTGCTTTTGAAAAACTCTTAAAAGACTCTTCAAAGAAATATTTCAAGGCAGTCCAGAGGGCAGGACATACCATAAACGTCACTAGTTCAGACTCTAATAAGTATACTTTAAAGAAAGGTCTTGAAAACAATATCTCAAGTCTTACTCAAAGGAACATGAACTCACCACAATTTCCTTGGTTTCACTCTATTGAATCATTTCCAAGACAACAAGCTAGATATAACTGGAAGGAAATTAAGAATCTTCCAATCAAACCTATGCAGAAGAAAACATGAATATAAAAAATATAGACAGAAATAGGGTGTTGAAACAACAAATCCTAATCTAAAACTTCCACTTCTTTATCAGAGAAAGATGGACATAATGGAAAACATAAGGAGAAACAATAACAATTTAGGAAAACTTCACCATTCATATAGCTTAAGGATCCTATGAAAAAGCTTGTATTATTGATGATCAAACCAGTTACAATACTCTAGGTACAATAGCTCTATGCAACTCAAAGCTTTCTTTAGTTCAGTCTAGCATTCCTAAATTAGCTCAGCAGCAGAAATAAATCCAATAACCATCAAGTAACCAACATTTAAAATGAGGCTCATATGCAATATTTGTATGCAAAATGAGGAGGTGCTATTAAACTAGGGTGTTTAAATGTTAGTTATTACAGAGTTAATGATTTTTGACCTTTGAGACCATGCAAGGCCCGAGGAAAAAATATCTGGAGTTACTCTGAAATAATAACTTCTGACTTAACTTCTAAGTTATTTTGCTGAAATATTTGACTTTTAAGGCTTTGTAATAACTTTGTAATAACAATTGAGCTGCTTCAAAATATCTCTAACTGTGTAATAACTGCTTGATCCCTTTATGGAAATAAATAATGATGTAGGTGGAAAATTTGTCTTTGGAGAAGTAATTACTTCTTTGATGAGTTATTTGAAGCTGTCTTTGGGTAATCTGTCTTTGTTCTATTCATCAAAATTATGTATTAGGCCTTTAACCTTGTTTTAACTTTAATGATCTGCATTACTGTCTTTTTGCCTGCTTCTGCTTTGAGACTGTTTTGTTTGTTTATCCTTTATCTTTAAATCTTCGGCTGTTCATCTTTAAACATTATTTTAAAGGGCTAGTCCTCTGTTTTATCTTTGATCTGTAATTAGCCTTTTTTGACTTTCTGTCCTTCATTTTCTTCATTTTTTCTCTAACAATATCTATTATTTGTATTCTAGCAGGTTTTCTTCATGGCACAAGGGTTTATAACCCATCGATGATCATGATACATCGATGGGTTAATTATTTTGTGTAGATCCTTGGTCTTTTTATCTTCATTAGCCTCTTGGATTGTCATCCAGAGGTTATTTTATCATTGGACTTCCTCTTTGGGCATCTTCCGCCATTAAACCTACAAAAACATCAAACAACGTTAATTCAAAACCTGCGAGAGGGGTAAACTGCAATTTTTTGGGTTTCTGAGGGTTTGGGAGTGATTTGCAGAGGAGGTGGGAATGCAAAGGTAAGGTTATGGAGGTGGAACACGGAGACAGTTGAATGGATGTGCGAAATATTGAATTTTGGCGCGCAGAGGAGAAATGCGGTTTTACAAAACCACGACAGTTTATTGCGTGGGCTATAGGCGGTAAGCGGTTTTGGCCTGGAGCTACGCGATACCACTCAGTGACTGACACATGTCCTAGGCGAAACCGCCCATTTCACGTGGACTGGGGCTGTTAAACCCTAGTGAAAAATCCATGCGATATGTGATTCAGACTGTCGGATCTTGAGGAGCGAGATCGACGGTGCGGGTGGAGCCCAAGGATGGGTTGTAGGTCTGAGGGATGGGAAGTGGAGTACAGGTGGCAGACGATGATTGGGGCGAGGGGTTTGAGTGGAAGGTGGGGCCAGGTGTGGTGACATCTGTGGTTTGTTCGGTAGCGGGGACTGGGTTATATGTGGGATGAAGAATGGGGAAGGGATGACCGTTGGATCAGGGTCGATCAATGGTGGGGATGGTCTAGGGAAGGATGAAGCGGGATGAAGTAAAAAGGGGCAGAGGCATAATTTGTATGAGGGAAGGGGCTTAAGAATAGCTGAGGGGAACAGTCTTTTCTGGGTAGAGAGGACCGGGGTCGGGAAGGAAAAGGGTTCTTAGGAGAATAGCAGAAGGTTGGGGTCAATTTTGTATGAGTGATGGGGTCAGGGCTTAAGCGGAAAAAGGGCTTAAGGGCTATCTCACAAAAAGTGGGTTTTTAACACAAAACAGGGTTTTTGTAAGGTTTTGACAGGGTCCGATAGGCCAAATTTAGGGAAAAAACAATGTAAAAGGATTTTTACATTGTTTTTAAGGCCTTTTTAGGGAAAAAGATGAATGAAGGGGGATTTTTGAGGATTTTTTAGAGAAGAAGGAAAAAGGTATAAATGAGGGTGTCAGTGGAGGGATGAATGTTAGGTCCCTATATTACTATTATAGTCCCTTATTATTGTTAGTGTAACCCCTTTATTGTTATTATTGTACCCCTGTAACCCCCATATTGTTATTATTATGCCCTTAAATTATTATTTTTAGGTCGACTAGGATTACATTGTGGCCCACTAGGATTACATTGTGGCCCCATGGACTCATATATATAGAAAGGAGGTTTTGTAATTTGTATCATCCAAGAATTGTTCATTCATGTAATTTATTGGAGGTTGCCCCCTCGAAGAGGGTTATTTCTAAGGCGTTGATATCTCTTTTCTTCTATTTTTGGAGCTGGTTTCACAACATTTGGTATCAGAGCTTTGGGATTCTAGGGTTTTGCTGCTCCAAACAGGTCATTGTGGAATTTTCACTATAAATTTTTTTCTACGAAGGTTCAAAAGCTGAAAGCTTTAGAGTGCGAAGCAAAAATCTTTAGGAACATCTTCGCAAAATTTTAGAGCTTGGTTCGCAATAATTTTGGAGATATGATCTGTTGAACGTAGGTCATTTTGCAGGCTCCTGAGTTTAACCTAAACAAGTCATCATGGAATTTTCACTATAACTTTGTTTCTACGAAGGTTCAGAAGCTGAAATTTTTAGAGTGTGAAGCCAAAATCCTGAGGAACATCTTCGCAAAAATTCAGATCTTGGTTCGGAATATTGGAGGATATATGATCTGTGGAAGTTAGGGATTTTTCAGGCTTCTGAATTTCATCTCAAAGAGGTGATCATGGGAAAATATTCATAACTCTCTCTCTGAGCATCATATTGGAATGCTGTAAAAAGTGACCACAATTACACGGACTGTAGTTTTCTGTCTATCAATTTTAGAGCAAAAGGAGGAAAAAGTGACACGTGGCAAGTCATAAAAGTTTTCTCTACTGAACTAGTCCATAATTGGGTCATTCTGGGAGATTGGACATAAATTTGTCTTGAAGAATCCAAATCAAATCAAAACTGTGGCATTGGAAAGAAGCTTCAGAGGGATAATACAGGGCCAAATTTCAGATATTTAGGATCCACAATTATAGAGATAATTCAATTTCAATGTCAAGCTCCTCCAAAGCAAGTAAAAGGTGTGTATTATAGAGGAGAGGAATAACCTGTTTGTGTATTTTGTTTCCGAATTGCATAAGTCTTGTTTTAAGAATCAAGTTGAATTGATTCCAAGAGCATATTGTAGAATAGATATCAGTATTGGATTCTAAAATGGCCCCTAAAAATAATTCAACACCCATTAAGCCTTTAGAAGGCTCTACTATGACTCATGAAGACGAAGAATGGCAACATGACATATCAAAATTACAAGAGCAAGTGCAACACATTTCGCTCTCACAAAGAGAAACAAAAAATGACATGGAAGTTTTGAAGAAAGGCATGGAAGCTAAGATGGATGGTTTGAAGAAATGCGTGGAATCTAATATGGATGGTTTGAAGAATGGCATGGATGGCATGGAAGCTAGCATGGAATCTAAGATGGATGACATGGAAGCTAAGATCGATGAAAAAATGGAAAACATGAAGAATGATCTAAAAATAGACATGGAAGGTTTGAGAAAGTTGATACAAGAAATGTTTCCTAATGGTGAAAAGACAGTAGAGGAAACTCATGATGAGAAAAAAATAAATGTTAATCATGATTTCATAAACTCTAATGTTGGAAGGAAGAACCACCATATTCCAAAAATGGATATGAGGAAATTTGATGGAAAGGATCCTGTAACATGGATACTACAGATGGAGCAATATTTTGATCTCCATAATGTGCAAAACACACAAAAGGTACGCATTGCAACTTTACATTTAGAAAAAAATACATTTGTATGGTATCGATGGCTTTGCTCCCGTAAAAAAATTGTCACTTTGTCAATTTTTATGGAGGAAATGATAGCACATTATGAGGATACAAAGAGCAACACTTTCTTAGCCAATTGATAAATCTCTAAAAAAAGTGTTCAAGTGGGGAGCACTGTGAGGACTTCCAAAAAATTGAATATATATAACTATATTTCGTGAGGAACACAAGATTAATCTCTTCATAGGCACTTTAAAAGATAACATCCAACATGAAGTTTGCATTTTGGAACCTGATTCATTGGAGAAGGCATTCAGGTTGGCAAGAAAAATTGAAAGTAAAATTATGGCGACAAGGAAGCCTACCACTAACTTCTATAAAGAAGGAAGTGTTGCTACGCCTAGATTTCGACAACCTAAAAGGTTGACACCACAAAAATTGGAAGAAAAAAGAGCAAAAGGGCTTTGCTTCAGTTGTGATGGAAAATACACTAAAGGTCATAAGTGTGCTGAGAAGAAATTATTTTACATAGATTGTGAAGGGGAAGAAGAAAATGAACAAGAAGCCTCAAAAGAAGAGGATACACACCAAGAACCAACCCTAGAAGAAGAAGAAATGAGTCTAACCATATCGTGTAATGTATTGGTAGGAATTACCACTCCTCAAACTCTCAAGATAGAAGGACATATCAAGAAGAAAAAGGTAATAGTGTTGATTGATTCCAATACCCATAATTTTATTCATTGTAAGGTAGCTAAGGAATTGAATTGTTTCTTATACCCAACACCAGAATTTCAAGTGATGATTGCAAATGAGGAACTATATAAATTGCTCTGAAAATGCCATAATATCACAATCCATGGGGGATATGTTGAATATTCCAATGCTTTCCATTCCTATGGGAGGTGCTGATGTTGTACTAGGAGTACAATGGTTGCAATCTTTGGGGACGGTAGCTTTTAATTTTCAAGAACTTTTCTTGAAATTTTTTTTAGAAGGAAAGGAAGTCGAATTACGAGGTATTGTAGGAAAGCCGGGAAAGATAATAAGCTCTAATGTCATGAAAAATCTTCTAAAGAAAGAACAACGGGCGTAATTGCACAATTATGCTCACTATAAGTTCCAACATAAAAATCATCTATTTCGGTAGATCTCCAACAAGTCTTGGACAATCATTCCAAGGTGTTTGAAACTCCCAAAGGACTCCCACCTATTCGTGATCATGATCATGCTATTCATTTGATTTCAGGAAGTGTTCCTCCAAACATTAGGCCTTATAGATATCCTTATGTCCAAAAGAGCGAAATTGAACGTATGATTGCATAAATGTTAGAGGCTGGTATAATTCAACCTAGTAAAAGTTCTTTCTCTACTCTAGTAGTATTGGTGCACAAGAAATATGGATCATGGCACATGTGTCCAGATTAGAGGGAGCTCAATAAGCTCACTATTAAAGATAAATTTCCCATTCCTGTGATTGATGAATTATTGGATGAATTACATGGAGAAATTTACTTTACCAAGTTGGATCTTCGTTCAGGATATCGTCAAATTAGAATGAAGACTCAAGATATTCCAAAAATAGCATTTCGAACTCATGAGGGTCATTATGAATTTTTGGCCATGCCTTTTGGCCTTACCAATGCACCTTCTACATTTTCAAACCATTCCTTAGAAAATTTGTGCTAGTATTTTTTGATGATATACTAATCTACAGCAGGTCTTGGAAAGATCATGTTCAACATGTTGACAAAAGTGGTGCTCAACTATTGGCAAGAGTAAACAATTGTATGCGAAAACATCCAAATGTTTCTTTGGAGTAGAAGGTGTGGAATTTTTGGGTCATATTGTATCTAAGGAAGGTGTTAAGGTAAACCCTAACAAAATTAAAGACATTAAGGAATGGAAAATCCCCACAACCATAAAGCTATTGCGAGGATTTTTTAGGTTAACCGTGTATTATCGCAAGTTTGTTAAGAATTATGGGATATTAGCACCACCTCTAACAACATTATTGAAGAAAGATGCATTTTCATGGACTCGTGAAGCGACTAAGGCCTTTGAATATCTTAAAGAGGAAATGTTCGAAGCACCAGTCTTAGCTACACCATACTTCACAAAAAACTTTATTGTGGAATGTGATTCCTCAGGAAATGGAATTGGTGTTGTTTTAGTGCAAGAAGGAAGACCCATTTCTTTTGAAATACATCGAATGAAAGGAAATTATTTACAGAAAGCTATTTATGAGAAGGAAATGTTGGAAATACTACATGAACTAAAGAAATCGTGACCTTAGCTAATGGGAAGACACTTCAAGGTAAAAAATAACCATGATAGTCTTAAACACTTTTTGGAAAAAATTATATCTTCAGAAGAGCAGCAAAAATGGGTCACAAAGATGTTGGGTTATGACTTTGAAATAATCTACAAAAAAAGGGAATTTAAATGTCGTTACAGATGCACTCTCAATAAATAATTAAGACGTGGAAGCATTGCTTTATATCATTTATATTATCCAACCGTGAGCTGGGATAACCACAAGGGAGAATGGAAGGACAAAGATGTATGGACACTCATTCAAAAGTTGCAGCAAGATCTTAGTACATCTGATACATTTAGTTGGAAAAAGGATTCCTTATGGTACAAAGATCGTTTATATCTTTGTAAGAATTCCCAACTAAAACAAAAGATTCTTTTGGAACTGCACACTTCTCCTTTAGGAGGACACTCAAGATTTTTAAAAACTTACCACAGGGTGAAGAAATAATTTTTTTGGGATGGCCTTATTGATCATGTCAACATTCTATTGAAATCTTGATAAGCAACCTCGCTTAAACCTTTCAAGCCCCATCTTTTTACCCTGAGAAATTCATCTTTTGCTCATCGTTACCTTCTCCCAGCCTCAAAACTGCATAAAAGGGCCGAAATCCCACATTACATTATATTTAAGGTCTAGCACCTTTCGGCCCTAGCCCCTGCACCTTGTTCTCCACATGACCGGAAGTCAAAACTGAGTGCTAGTCATGAAGGCGCTTATCACATATATATATCGGGCACGTTTATAACCGTCGATATGTGCAGATCCGACGGCATTCACAAGTCATCATCGTGCTCGTGGCCCACTTCGTTCATCGCCCAAATCGCCTGTCCACCGTCCGTTTAAACCACAGATCAACGGCTCACAGTACTCCCGCCCGGTGGTCCCCGCACCGTGCACTGCTCAAAACCAGCCCAGTTTCTATCGCACTGCCTTTGGGCGGTAGGCGATATTTTATTTTTTGGAGCGATTCCATACATTGTTCGTCGCGTGTCCCCACGTATGGCTCAAAAACTGCCCTCCATCGCGCGTTATCGTTCGTCCGTAGACGCGGTGCGATATCCACGAGAGCCGTCCGATTTGGGGCGATCCATCCGATGGTAGTCACTCCACGAAACTGCGCAGAAGATAACCTGAGGAAATCGTACCCCCGGCCCACCGTCAGCACTCCACGTCATCCGTTTCCCATTTTCCTGGTATCGCGCCACCTGTCCTCCAGTTTTTCACCATGTGCTCTCTGCCACCCTGGGTCCATAATCGGTTCATTTCTTCGTTTTTTCACATTTTCACGTTCATTTCTCACTGTGTCCGCCGTGCTGCATCACCATTCCGCAACGCCTTCTGCTGCACTTTTCACCATATCTCTACAGTCCCATCACCAGTCCGACGACCACCAATGCATCCATTCTCTCCGTGCATAGTTTTCTTAACACGTTTTCGGGTTTTGCAGGGTTACAGCGGCGGAAAATTGCCATGATTTACAGTTTCCATTACTGTAATAGAGAGCACATCAAAGGACCATTTTTCAGAGGCTGTAATTATGGAGAAAGGCCTAGGAAGGTATGTCGACAAGACTTCCGTTAAAGAAGCAGGGTTAAAATTTGTCAAACCCTCCAGAGTTATTCAAAGCACAGATTGCGAGATGGAGACATTAATGGAGTAGCAAAGAAATATCAGTGAATAATTGAGGAATTCAACGTTCAGCATTGAAGACCTTAAACCTTAATTCAGGGTGTAGAAGGCAGAGGGTACCATTCGTAGAAAACAATACCCTAAAGTTTTCTTTTCAGCACCATTTTCTTTCAGGAAAGGACAGAATGTCTATGTGATTTTACTTCTTTTCCGTGTTCCTGAAGAGACTTCTACCCAGTGCATTTATTTCAGTAAGCACATAGGGTGAAGAATGTAATTACGTAGTCATCAAGCAATATGGGTGTGCATAAAATTTCCGCCTAATTGTCTTAGAGTTTAAAAATTAAATTTTCATCACCTACTCCCTTTTCGCTTTCTTTTCTCCTATAGCTCCCCAAGAACAAATGGGATTAGGTTCCATTTTATTAGAAATTATGGCAAAGTGAGCGGATTTTTCAGTACATTTTTTTGAACTCTTGTATGAAGGCTCAGAGCCCATAGGGTCTCAGTGAGGAGGAGTTCCATCTGTTAAGAGGATTATGGTCTTTGATATTTCACATTTTGTAACTTTCTTTTATATGTGTTATTTTAATAGATCATTTCATTTCATCCATATTTCCTGTATCATGTTTCTGGTATGCGAGTGGCTCACTAATTTTTGGTATGGATTTATCCTAGTTGATACCCATGCTCGGATTAGGCAAGTGCTTTAAATATGGCTTAGGCATGATATTTTGTTCCACTATTCATCTAAACCGTATTTCTGCTATATTAGTTTATTTGGGAGGGTGTTTTTAAAACGCTATTGTCATGTATGGATTCTTAGATTGGTAAGCCCATGCATGGTGGTAATGTGTATCTGGATATCGCTGGGAGTTAATGCTTACATTCCATATTTAAGAAGTTGGTTTGTGACGATTGAGAAATTCTCTCAACCTCTCTCTCTAAATTAGGAATAAGTTGGATCTCAGAAACTCTATTTAATAGAGTAATCTGATTGTAATCCGTGTGTGTGAGTGTGTTTACACATACACCATTTGTGCATAATATATGATTGTGTTTCTGTAATTGTGTGATTTTAGCTATTTCTATCATGGTATCAGAGCTAGATCGACCCTCTGCATGTTGTTGAAGAGTGGCTGCCTGCTACTGCCTATTGCAGTTATAACATTCATGTTGACAACGATCTTATTTATTCCCTGCTAAACCATTCTTTATCAAGGGGGCTGTGAGTAATGATCGTACCTGCCTGTTAACAGCGTTGGATGCCAATTACCTAAAAAATTTCTGATGCCCAGTGCTCGCCCACATTTTGATTTCAACGATGGATGATGAGGATCGATTCTGCAAAAGCCTCCTTCCACTTGATGATAGCCAGCCTTTCGTTTGTTGTTGCATTAATGTCAGTTGATATCGTGAGTCTGCAGAGCCACCGAGTCATCGGTCAAGTACCAAGCCAGAAAGAAAAGAGTTGAAAATTCCTCCGTCGAGTACATTCTTGGAGTTGTTTCCTTCACCACTAGTTGAAGAGACCCTGCCTGTCGTTGTGAAGAGGAAGAGGCCACATTTATGGAAGCTAAGCCCATTCGATACGAGAGAGACTCTGCATGCTCGAAGAGGAAGGACTCGCCTTTACGAGTGATTACAATTTTTTTAAGACGCATCTTATGAGTCGATGCAGCATAGAATGCAGCGCACGGTAATCGCATGGTATTTTTAATGAGCATCTCCTTCTTCGGTCATGAACATGTGGTCAATGTAGGTGATTGGTCGTGCTTCATCCGTTTCAGCACCAGATTAGGCAATAGAGGACATTCTTCCAAACACACTGCAAATGAGCGGAGACTTTCCTCCATGTTTTATTGCATATATACTCGCGACATCTTATTGGGGTTTTGTGTCATGAAAATTATCTTCCTTTGCTTCGGTGAAATTTATATTTTGAAATGCATGATAATGGAGAGGAGAATGGTGAACAAATCAACATAGAAATGCGTTGTTACAATCACTGTTAGCGTGACTATATTGGTTTTTGGAGTCTACAATCTTCTATTATATATTCCACGGCTCAACTGCATAAACAAGCACATTTTCTCTGTTGCAGATAGTGATGGTGCAATACAAGTCATTTTGCAGGATTGAAAATGAGGCTATGTTGGGCATGTCACGGATTTTGGAAAATACATTTGTGATTACATTAGTTTAATTTGTATTTATCTATTATTATAAATTGTTTGTAAATTTAAGTGGCAGTAAGGCTCAATATGGATGGTTGTCCAGATAGTATGGAAGTTTCAGATCTAGGGAAGGATCCCTCATTAGTGGTAGACATGGAAGTATTTTCAATGGGTGCAGCAGTGGCCAGATTGGATGTCATTCAAAGAATTGACTTCGGAGGTCCTGATTCGGGAGTTGAGGACTTGAGGAAGGGAACTGGAATACAACTTCTACAACTACACCTTCCGAGAGTTATGAGGCAATGGATGGAGCATCTATCATAAGATTATTATTTGTTGTTTTTGTAATGTAATCATTAAGGGGGATGTTGAGCACCTACATTCATTGTTGTTGAGCTATGACGGTTGAGAAATTCTCTCAACCTCTCTCTCTAAATTAGGAATAAGTTGGATCTCAAAAACTCTATTTAATAGAGTAATCTGATTGTAATCCGTGTGTGAGTGTGTTTACACATACACCATTTGTGCATAATATATGATTGTGTTTCTGTAATTGTGTGATTTTAGCTATTTCTATCAGATATCAGCTCAATGGAAACTAGTATTCTCTCAATATTTCATTCACAACAAACACCTTCTGATAATTGATTTCTGTGACATATCACTTGAATCGGCCCTCTTTACAGTAAGCTATCTCTGAATTGTTTGTTTCTTTTATACAATATTTTTGCATTTTGCCTCTGCAGTGTTCTTTTCCCTGTGTCAGTTTCTGAAGGTCTTGGTCCCATTCAGATAAATATTCCTTGTTTTCAGGAAGTAGCATGAGAGCTTTTTGTTGATAATTCTCCTTTTTATAATATATGCTCCTTGCTATATACAAGATGTCCTAGGCACTGGTCTTTCACAACTCAAGGCTGTCTCTAGGAATGAAAAAATATTTTTGGCGCCATTGCCGGGGAACGAAGTTGAGAAAATTTAAATCCCTGGGCATCGACAAAACCTAATTCACTCTTCAAGTAGGTGAGTATGGAGAGTTGAGAGTTGTATATCCCTCACCTTGGCGACTCCACATTTGTTTATTAGATAAATTCATTTGCAGTCCTGGCTCCTCGTAAGCCACACCTGAGGTCAGATACGTCTCAGCCAAATACACCTTCAGTGTCTGACCCTCAAAAGATCATACATAGAAGAAATTGGAGGGAAAGAAAATCAGTCCACTCTGAAATTCCTGAATTGTCTATAGAAAACTTTCCATCCTCTTCTTCTCAAGTAGCCCAAGTGCTAGGTAGTGACCCCACTGTGGGAGATACCGATTACTATTCAGATAGTCCACCCCGAGGAGGTGTCAGAAATAAATATAATTTTCACCCTACTCCTGAGGACGAAGAGGTCAAAGAAGTCACTGAAGTATCTGCTATCAATAGACCATTATTCCCCTCAACACCTCAAGCTGTTGTTCATTACATTCCTATTGTTATTCATACTCCACTACCACCTCCTATTACTCATAAAAATATTTCACTTCTCCCACCCCCTCCAATGGCCAATGTTCTAGGGTTCTTGCTAAATAAATATTCCCCTCTGGCATTACCCCAAGTGTTGAATGATATGCCACAATATTATTTGAAGATTTTACCCTGATTCAATGGGGAAAATGAGATTGATGCTCAAAAACATCTTGAGGTTTTCTGTTCTTTTGCAGAGAATTTTAATGTGGAACATTTAGATGTGGTATTAAGGCTGTTTTTCCAATCTCTTGATGGTGAAGCTTGGAAATGGTTTAATACATTGGTAGGCCGTTCTATTACCACTTGGGAAATAATGGAAGATACTTTCCTCGGGAAATGGGAAGAGAAGAAAGACCATGGACATTATCTTACTGAGTTTAATACACTCAAGAAAAGACATAATGAAGGAGTGTTAGAATTTATCATGAGATTTAATAAATTGTATTTGAGTCTTCCTACTGATATGAAACCTCATCAAACTGCTGCTAAAGTTGTTTTTGTAGCAGCCTTTGATTCAAAATTTGGTTTCTCTCTTGGAGAAAGAAAGCCTGCTACTCTGGATGATGCTCAGATAGATGCACTAGAGTTGGAAGAAAACTTTGCCTCCACTGGTAAATCAAGGGGAAAATCTGAACAAGATACTAGAAGAAGGGGCAAAGAGGAGGTGTCCACCTCTTATCAAGATAGAGACTCAACTAATGACATAATTGAAGAAATGAGAAAAATTATTAAGAACCTTTCTGGTAAACTGGTCAAGCTTGAATTGGAGGCCAAGAATTTAGCCTCCAAGAATTTCCACAATGCTCCAAACAGAGGTTACAATCCTCAGTATAGGAAGCCACCCCTGCAAATATTGCCAAGGGAAACAAAGGAGCAAAAGGATCAAGTACCACACCCATTGTACTTGGAAGGTCCAGTAGATGATCCTACTGAAGACACTGCCTATGGACTGGAGGATGAAAATCTTTCTTTTTCAAATAGTGATGGAGAAGAATGCCCCTTGCGAGGAAATGATGGAACCGAGTGCTCATTACAAGAAGAAGAAAAAGCCAGAGACACAGAAGACATAGAAATTGATCATTATAGTAAGCAATTTGCTGATTTCATGCAAGCACAGTTCAATAGAAGATATGATCTCAGACCTTCTAGGAAGAGGACTCGTACTTAAGATCAAGAAGAAGAGCTACCCTTGAAAGAAGCACCTTCTCAGAAGGAATCAACAATGCAGAAAGTCACAGACAAAGGTAAGGGCCCTCTAAACAAACCTTTGCAGTCTAATGATCAAATTCCTTCCTCTTCAAAAGTAGTCATTCCCCCTAATACCTAGCATGTGTTAAAAGAAGTCAAACCCTCAGCTGAAAATAAAGAGTCAAAAGAGGTTTTAACAGAGAAGTCCTCTCATGTTTTCAGTCTACAAAAGGAACTTGAGAAAGTCAAAATCCCAGTTCCCCTGATTGAACTATTGAAGCAACCTGCATATCAATCCCAACTCACCTATTTTATGATCCCTATAGAAGCAGAACTCACCCCGGATAGTCTCAACCTTCAGGAAGAAAGGCCCATGGTTGTCTTTGGCCCATATGTTGAGGAATTAGATGCTTCTACTCCTCCCTTCTATGTGTCTCTAGTAATTCATGACCTGCTATTACATAACTGTATGTTAGATTCTGGAGCTTCCCATAATCTACTGCCTCTGTCATTCATGGAACAACTAGGATTACAAATCACCCATCCATACAAAGACCTCTATTCATTTGATTCCAAAAGAGTTAAATGCTTGGGGATGATCAAGGATTTGGTGTTCAATTTGGCCCAAGTCCCAGCAAAAAGTGTGGTAATGGACATCGTGGTAGTTGACATCCCAGCTCGCTTTGGCATGTTATTGTCAAGATCCTGGGGAACAAAAATTGGTGGGTCTATTAAGTTGGATTTAACATATGCCACCATCCCAGTTTTTGGTGGCCAGGAGAGGAGGTTGTACAGGGAAACTAGATTTTTCAAGATGGTGACTAAGGCTGAAAACTCTGTTAATTCACCAGTCTACAGTAAAGAAGGAGATTTCTCATGCTTGATTCTGGAAGAAGATCAAGATTATTCTCATGAACCATCCTTCTGCCAGATCAAGACTGAGAATCCCTCTGAGAGCCATGAAACAGGAATTTGGACACTTCATTTTGATGGAGAAAATTCAAGAGAGGGTAATGGAGCTGGAATATTATTGATTTCTCCTACAGGGAAATGGGTCCCATTGTCCTTCAAACTGGAATATGAAGCTACTAATAATGTGGCTGAATATGAAGCACTTCTGCTAGGATTGAAGATAGCCAGGAACATGAACATACGAAGTTTAAAAGTTCTGGGAGATCCAGAACTGGTGGTTAGACAAGTCAGGAATCAGTGTCAAACCAAACATCATCAGCTGAGGGCTTATAGGAACTAAGTTTGGGATATGGTAGAGAATTTCTTCTCAGTGTTTAATATCCAGTTCATGCCCCGAGAACGGAATAGGATGGTTGATTCCCTTTCCGTGGCTGCTAGTACATTCCGTCCACCTCAGAACCCCCTTTTAAGATATGAAATCGAGGTACGTTATCAACCATCAATCCCAGATAACATCAAACACTGGAAGGTATTTGAGGATGAAGAAAAGATGAAGAGATTCCTGGAAACAGTAGGGGAATTCTCAAATATGGAGATTGATGCTGAAGAAGAAGGAGAATCTGAAGATACTTCAGAAAGAAATTGGGAGGAGAAAATGCCAGGTAATAAAGTGTTTCAATTAAAGGGAAACATTATACCTAAAGGGCTGGTGCCTCTAGAAAGATTATTTGACAAGAATTATGTCCCACTGCAGCCAAGCAAAGTGGTAGAAGAAAATCAGGTAGAAGAATTGAATCTGGGTACTGATGCTGATCCCAATATTGTAAAATTGTCCAAGAAGATCCCAAGAGAATATAAAAAGCTATACCAGAAATTATTTCAGTCTTACAGAGATGTGTTTGCATGGTCCTATCAGGACTTGAAAAATTTTGACATCAATATAATGCAGCACAAAATTCCACTAAAGGGAGATGCAAAACTTCATAAGCAGAAGCTCAGACAAATAAATCCCCTGCTGCTTCCCTCTATTGAGAAGGAAATTAAGAAGTTGTTAAACGCCAAAATAATTGTGCCATTGAGGTACTCTGAATGGGTGGAAAACCTGGTCCCTGTCCAAAAGAAGAATGGAGAAATAAGGTTGTGTGTGGATTTCTGAAATTTAAATAGATCATCCTTAAAGGATAACTATCCACTTCCTAAGATGGATCACATCCTACAGAAGGTGGTTGGAGCTTCTAGGATGTCAATGATGGATGGATTCTCTAGTTATAATCAGGTGGTTGTGCTTCCAGAAGATCAAAAGAAGACTGCTTTCACCACACCATGGGGTACATTTATGTATGCCAGGATGCCTTTTGGATTGATTAATGCAGGGGCCACTTTTCAGAGGGCCATGGACATTTCTTTTGTTGGGGAGCAAGATAAATTCTTGGTAGTCTACCTCGATGATATCACTATATTTTCGAAGAATGATACTGAGCACATTGAGCATCTGCGTAGAACCTTTGAGAAATGCAGAAGGTATGGTCTCTCTCTAAACCCTCAGAAGTCTTTATTTGCATTAGAAGAGGGTAAAATTTTGGGACACATTATGACTAAAGATGGGGTGAGGATAGATCCTAAGAGGGTAGAGGTTATAAATGGTATTGCTCTTCCCAAAAAAAAGAAGGAGGTACAGGTGTTCCTAGGGCGTATTAATTTCCTGAGAAGGTTTATTCCTAATTATGCTAAAATAGTTAGACATATAAACGACATGCTGAAGAAAGATAATGAAGTTAGATGGTCCTAGGAATCACAAGAGGCCTTTATCAGGATAAAAAGTTCTTTTGCAGAAGCCCCTGTACTAGTTGGACCAGATTATGCTAAACCTTTCACGATATTTTCTTTTGCATCACCTCATACAATTGCAGGAGTTTTATTGCAGAAAAATGAGGAAGGGTACGGGCAGCCCATTGCCTTCTTCAGTCAGGTGCTCCGTGATGCAGAATTGAAATATAACATATTGGAAAAGCAAGCATATGCCCTAGTAAAATCCCTCAAAGCATTCCGCATGTATATCTTGCAGTCCCATATCACTGCATTTGTGCCTACAGCTGCTGTAAAAGATATTCTTATCCAAGGGGATAGTGAAGGAAAAAGGGGGAAGTGGATTGCTAAAATACAGGAGTATGAATTAGACATCCGCCCTGCTAAGCTGATCAAAGGACAAGGGTTTTCCAAGATATTATTTGAATCAAACTATCAGGCTCTGGGTATAAATTTGTCCATAATATAAAGTGAGGAATCTGAGGAGAAAGAACAGCGACAGGGAATTGGGGTAGCTACTCTGGAAACACATATAAAGTACCTCACCAGTCAGTGGTACAAATAGATAGTAGAATATCTCCTCACACTCAGCTGCGATAAAGCTAAATACAGAACGTTGAGATTGAAATCACAGGAGTACATAGTCGCCAATGGCTGGCTATATTGGTGAGATCCCTCGGGAATCCTACTCTTGTGTCTCACAGAGGATGAGGTAGAGAATATCATAGCCGAATTTCATGAAGGAATCTGTGGGGGTCATTACAGTTGGAGGGCCACTGCTCACAAGATCCTGAAGGCTAGTTTCTATTGGCCCAAGATTTTTGGAGATGTTTTTTCCCCGATTAGAGCTTGTGAGAAGTATCAGAAATTTGCTGAAAGACAAAAATTAGCACCTCTGCCCATGATTCTCGTGCACGTGGATGAACCATTCTGACAATGGGGAATTGATTTTATAGGTGAAATACACCCTCCATAAAGTGGTCAGCATAGGTGGATTTTAACTTCCAGTGATTATTTCACAAAATGGGTGGAAGCCATACCTGCAAGGAATGCCACGGATACTGTGATAATAAAATTCATGGAAGAAAACATCATATCCAGGTTTGGCTGCCCTACCAGAATAGTGACCGATAATGCACAGGCCTTCAAATATGCAAATTTTGTGAGTTTTTGTCAGCAGTATAACATCACACTAAGCCACTCTACATCCTATTATCCACAAGGAAATGGCTTGGTAGAATCTTCCAATAAAACCCTGGTGAGGGCACTGAAGAAGGCTATAAATGAAAACCAGAAAAATTTGGATTCCGAGTTGAAATTTTCTCTATGGGCCAATAGAATTACCAGCAAGAGAGCAACTGGGAAATCCCCATATGAATTAGTATATGGGAAGGCAACAGTATTACGTATACAGTTAGCCCTACCAGTAGCCCGATTCATGCAGGAAAGTCAAGAAGAGCCTGATGATATGACCAGGAGAATAAATCAGTTCGTGGAATTGGAAGAAACACGAAACCATGTAAGTCAAAGGCTGACTGAATATCAAGAGAAGGCGAAGTACCTTTTTGATCAGCATGCCAAGGACAGGAATTTGCAGATTGGTGATCAAGTGCTTAGGTGGGATATCCGGAGGGCTGAAAAAGGAAAACATGGTAAATTCGACCCACTCTGGTTCGGTCCTTTCAAAATTGTGGAACAAGGAGGTAACAACACTTTCAAGTTGGAAAATTTACTGGGTGACTTGCTTAACGCCCCTGTAAATGGTCAGTTTCTTAAACCCTACTTCCAGTTATAATTCAGGCAGAGATAGCCCGATGTATCATACTGTATATTAGTTTCTTGTTTTCCCCGTTGTTTGAATAATGTGGGTGTTGTGATGAATTATGAAAATAAAATTAGAAGTGTGGAAGATCACAGTTCACACAGAAGATTATCAGGTGGTCTGTGAAGTTCTCGACATGCTCAGGGATGAACGTGCCATCCCCAGGTGGAGCCAATGTTGATCATGTCAACATTCTATTGAAATCTTGATAAGCAACCTCGCTTAAACCTTTCAAGCCCCCTCTTTTTGCCTTGAGAAATTCATCTTTTGCTTATCGTTACCTTCTCCCCGCCTCAAAACTGCATAAAAGGGCCGAAATCCCACATTACATTATATTTAAGGTCTAGCACCTTTCGGCCCTAGCCCCTGCACCTTGTTCTCCACATGACTGGAAGTCAAAATCGAGTGCTGGTCATGAAGGTGCTTATCACATATATATATCGGGCACATTTATAACCGTCGATCTGTGCAGATATGATGGAATTCGCAAGTTATCATCGCGCCTGTGGCCCACTCCGTTCATCGCCCAAATTTCCTATCTGTCGTCCATTTAAACCGCAGATCAACGGCTCACAGTACTCCCGCCCGGTGGTCCCCGCACTGTGCACTGCGCAAAACCAACCCAGTTTCTATCGCACCGCCTTTGGGCGGTAGGCGGTATTTTATTTTTCAAAGCGATTCCATACATTGTTCGTCGCGTGTCCTTGCGTACGGCTCAAAAACCTCCCTCCATCACGCATTATCATTCGTCCGTAGACATGGCGCAATATCCACAGGAGCCGTTCGATTTGGGGCGATCCATCCAACGGTAGTCTCTCCACGAAACTGCGCAGAAGATAACCCGAGGAAATCATACCCCCGACCCACCATCAGCACTCCACATAATCCATTTCCCATTTTCCCAGTATCGCGCCACCTGTCCTCCATTTTTTCACCATGTGCTCTCTGCCACCCCGGGTCCATAATCGGCTCATTTCTTCGTTTTTTCGCATTTTCACGTTCATTTCTCACTATGTCCACCGTGCTGCATCACCATTCCGCAACGCCTTCCGCTACACTTTTCACCATCTCTCCATAGTCCCATCACTAGTCCGACAGCCATCCATGCATCCATTCTCTCCGTGCATATTTTTCTTAACACGTTTTCGGGTTTTGCTGGGTTACAGCGGCGGAAAACTTCCATGATTTACAGTTTCCATTACTGTAATAGAGAGCACATCAAAGGACCATTTTTCAGAGGCTATAATTATGGAGAAAGGCCTGGGAAGGTATGTCGACAAGACTTCCATTAAAGAAGCAGGGTTAAAATCTGTCAAACCCTCCAGAGTCATTCAAAGCACAGATTGCGCAGATGGAGACATTAATGGATCAGCAGAGAAATATCAGTGAATGATCGAGGAATTCAACGTTCAGCATTGAAGACCTTAAACCTTAATTCAGGGTGTAGAAGGCAGACGGTACCATTCGCAGAAAACAATACCCTAAAGTTTTCTTTTCAGCACCATTTTCTTTTAGGAAAGGACGGAATGTTTATGTGATTTTACTTCTTTGTCGTGTTCCTGAAGAGACTTCTACCGAGTGAATTTATTTCAGTAAGTAGGCCATAGGGTACAAACAACATTACAGAGTCATCAAGCAGTATGGGCATGCACGATTCCGCCACCTTGTCGTAATGTGGCAAATTAAATGTTCATCACCTACTCCCTTTTCAAGCTTTCTTTTTCTCCTATAGAGCTCCCGAAGAACAGATGATTTAGGGTTCCAGATTTTATCAGACAATTATGCAGTGAAAGGATTTTTTTATACATTTTTTTGAACTCTTGTATGAAGGCTCAGAGCCCGTAGGGTCTCAGTGAGGAGGATTTCCATCTGTCAAGAGGATTCTGGTCTTTGGTATTTCACAGTTTGTAACTCTTTATTATATGTGTTATTTTAATAGATCATTTCATTTCATCCATTTTTCCTGTATCATGTTTCTGGAATGCGAGTGGCTCACTGATTTTTGGTATGGATTTATCCTATTTGATACCCATGCTTGAATTAGTCAAGCGCTTTAAATATGGCTCAGGCATGATATTTTGTTCCACTATTCATCTAAACCGTATTTCTGCTATATTAGTTTCTTTGGGAGGGTGTTTTTAAAACGCTATTTTCATGTACGGATTCTTAGATTGGTAAGCCCATTACATGGTAATATTGTGTATTCGGATATCATCTCAATGAAAACTAGTATTCTCTCAATATTTCATTCACAACAAACACCTTCTGATAATTTATTTCTGTGAAATATCACTTAAATCGGCCCTCTTTACAGTAAGCTATCTCTGAATTGTCTGTTTCTTTTATATAAGATTTTTTCATTTTTCCTCTGCAGTGTTCTTTTCCCTGTGTCATTTTCTGAAGGTCTTGGTCCCATTCAAATAAATATTCCTTGTTTTCATGAAGTAGCATGAGAGCTTTTTGTTGATAATTCTCCTTGTTATACTATATTCTCCTTGCTATATATAAGATGTCCTAGGCACTGGTCTTTCACAACTCAAGGCTATCTCTAGGAATGACAACAGGCCTTAAATCTGATATTCAAAAGTTTGTGGCGGAATGTTTGGTTTGCCAGCAGAATAAATTTGAGACAATTTAGACCCCGGTTCTTCTACAACCTTTATCCATTCCAAGCCAATATTGGGAGAATATTTCAATGGATTTTATCACAGGTTTACCTAAGTCCGAAGGAAAAAGTGTCATTATGGTGGTAGTTGATAGACTTACCAAGTATGCACACTTTTGTGCATTATCTCATCCATTTAAAGCTAGTACAATTGCTAATACATTTATGGAAACAATTCAAAATATACATGGAAACCCAAAGGTTATTGTGAGCGACAGAGATCCCATTTTTACTGAAAATTTTTTGGTGGAGTTATTTTCTTGTTTGGGTACTCAATTAGCTCATAGCTCATCTTATCATCCTCAATCCGATGGTCAAACTGAGATAGTAAATAAATGTTTGGAAGGATATCTTCATTTTTTTGTATCTGATAAACAAACACAATAGGTCAAGTGGTTACCTCTCGCTGAATGGTGGTATAACACTTCCTTCCATACTGCAGCAAAAATGACCCCATTTATGGCACTTTATGGATATCATCCACCATCCATCACATCATCTTTAAGAGAAAATTCTAAGGTTCAAGCAGTGGAAGATCACATCGAGCATCAACAAGAAGTTATCCAACTCTTAAAGGATAACCTGAATTTGGCACAAAATCGAATGAAACAACAGGCAGATCAACATCGCAGCGAGAGAAGTTTTGATGTAGGAGATTGGGTATTTTTACGGCTACAACCATATAAACAAATGTCCCTCAAGCAAGCTAAGAAGGATAATAAATTATCGCCAAGTACTATGGTCCTTACAAGGTGTTGCAAAAGATTGGTACTATGGCATACAAATTGGAGCTTCCTGCTTCTTCACGAGTGCATCCAATTTTCCATGTTTCATGCTTAAATAAGGTTATAGGTGAAAATATTCTAGTTCAAACAATATTTCCAGAACTTGATGAGGAAGGAAAAATCATATTGGAACCTAAAGCGGTCACGGAAACAAGAACTCGACAACTACGGAATCGATCAATTTCAGAGTATCTCATCAAGTGGAAGAACTTACCCACTGAAGATTCTACATGGGAGGATGAGAATTTTATACAGAAGCACCCAGAGCTACTCAAGCGTTGAGGACAACACTTTTTGAAGGGGAGGGGCATGTTAGGTCCCTATATTACTAGTATAGTCCCTTATTATTGTTAGTGTAACCCCCTTATTGTTATTATTGTACCCCTGTAACCCCCATATTGTTATTATTATGCCCTTAAATTAATATTTTTAGGTCGGCTAGGATTACATTGTGGCCCACTAGGATTACATTATGGCCCCATGGACTCCTATATATAGAAATGAGGTTTTGTAATTTGTATCATCCAATAATTGTTCATTCATGTAATGTATTGGAGGTTGCCCCCTCGAAGTGGCTTATTTCTAAGGCATTGATATCTCTTTTCTTCTATTTTTGGAGCTGGTTTCACAACAATGAATGAGGGAATTAGGCCCAAAAAATGGAAATTCATTAGAGCAACAGGGTGAACTTTTAAGGAGGCATAAAGATAGGAAAGTTTAGTGAAAAATAGTTAGACTTAGGATGATCAAGGCAATGAGATTTCTAAAGATAGATGATAGTAAAATCATGCTATCTTTAGGTTCTTGTAGAATATCCACATTCATATAGTGAAATCTATAAAATACAGGAGGATAACACATACATTCTCTGGTACAATTTGGCATAATGTCATTATTGCAAAATGTAAATGTATGTGTATCTAGCATTATTGATATAATGAAAATTTTAAGTTGCATGATTTTGTTTTATACATCTATTAAGAAAATTATAATATTCATTCTTGAATGAAAAATGTGTGGTACGTGTTTTGTAATTTCCAGATTACTATCAACTCAAAGTAGATTTTATATCTACATTAATAAAAAATGTTGTGTACTAGATATATGTTTTAATGCAATTTTAAAATTTTATGATTGTTTGACACATCTATGAATACCTATAATTTTATGATTGTTCTTAGATATATACATCGATATGTATTGTACTTCAATAATTTTTACATATATTCAAATGTACTTAAATCATTTTTACATATATTCAAACATGTACTTCAATCAATTTTACATATATTCATGAACTTAAATATGTAAAACCATCTATGATTGTTTTAAATGACATGTCTGATCATGCAAAATGTACCTAAATATCACCTTCAATAGACATCCTAATTATATAACATTCACGCGTTCAAATGCATAACATGTACCAATGTATGTGTTAAATGTAATTTGAAATTTCCATCTAGATTCATTTTATATTTAACAAATAACGAAACAACTTGAGTTTTAAAAACAAAACATTATATCACAACATGTGATCCCATGCCAAATGTAACAACTATCCAAAATTTAAAATCATTCTTGATAAAAGTAAATGTACTACAACTAATATTCCAAAATGTAAAATATGTCCAAAATTTATATCATGAACAATAAAGTAAATTTATATTTAACATTGTATAGTATTATTGTTTTTAGATATATACATCGACATGTATTGTACTTCAATAATTTTTACATATATTCAAATTCAGTTCAATCATTTTTACATATATTCATGAACTTAAATAAAACCATCTATCATTGTTTTAAATAAGACATGTGATCATGCAAAATGTACCTAAATATCACCTTTAATAGACATCTTAATTATATAACATTCACACATGTTCAAATGCTTAACATGTACCACATGTGTTTTGTAATTTGAAATTTCCATATAGATTCATTTTATATTTAACAAATAACAAAATAAATTTAGTTTTAAAAACAAAACCTTATATCACAACATGTGATCACATGCCAAATATAACTATTCAAAATTTAAAATCATTCTTGATGAAATTAAATGCAATTCAACTATATCCAAAATGTAAAATATGTCCAAAATTTATATCATGAACAATAAAAGTATATATATAGTGTTACAAGTATCAAGTTATATAGAAAAGTAAATATGAATGCATAAATAAGACTATCTATATAGAAAATTAAATTTAAGACTATCTATCAAATAAAATGTTGCATGTGCATCATCAATCAAATAGAGATGGATGCAATGTATTTTCTAGCAGCGTCCTGAGCCTCTTTGTGCTAGCATTTTAAGAATGGGGAACCTCTACGCAACGTATACAAACATTAAAATTTAATGTTTTAAAATTGAATGAGAATGTAGAACTTCATATAAAACAAAATGAAAAAAAAAATTAATGCGATACCTCGGGTAGTTCTCTCTCCATTGACCTGTGTTGGTAGTCCATCAATACATCCTCCACAATAAACTGTATAATATATATATATATATTAAAAATTTTCAAATGAAAATGCATAAACTAATTTGCAATTTAATATTAAAAAAAAAGTTAGACAACTTCTTGTTCAAATTGTTTGGATGTTCCTATCTCCATCATACACTCCATCGCTAGAGTCCTTGGAGAATGGAAATCATCTCCACAAACCTAATTTAAAAAATTTAAAACTTTAAAATAACTCAATTATATCTAGATCTCATTTTTTAATGAAACTTTGACTTCAATTTATAACTTATAAACATAAGTGAAAAATTGAATACTTGTGACGGTGGATTTGGCACATCTCCTAATAGGGAAGAAGAGGGTGGATCCAAATAAAAATCATCTCCACAAACCTAAAATTCAAAAATTTTAATACTATAAAATAACTCAAGGTATAGATCTCATTTTTTAATGAAAATTTCACTTTAATTTATAACTTAAAAACATATTTAAGTGAAAAATTGTACATACTTGTTATGGTGGCTTTGGCATGTCTCTTAATAGGGAAGAAGAGGGTGACTCCATTGCGAAAACATCGAACAAAATCAGAATATGTTAAAATTTAATTATATGCACATATGTGTACACAATTATTTATTTTAAAAATTTCATCATGATACCGATATAATAATAGATTAATAATTATACATCAACATGATGAACACTTAAAAAACACTAAAATTTTCCAGCATATCTTTTTGATTGTGAGAACCTGAAGCTTCGACCATGATATTATTAAAATCTTCGTTCATCAAGCACGTTAACTGCAAATGGTGTTCACATATGATACATTTTTGTTAGATTAACATATCCAAATAAACAAGTATATGTATTTATTACAAATTGTACATTAAAATATTCACCCTAACCATTAACGCATACTAATCCCATGCCCTCTTCCTCATGAATAATTAAGTCCTGGAAACCATTGCGACAGTTCTTTGCATATTTTCTAAGCTCTTCAACACTCATGTTTTCTATCTCATCATCTGTATGATACACAAAATTAGCACGTGCATTCTCTCGTGCTCTTTGTTGATTCAGAAAAATATCAATTCCACCAAGTCCACTATGAACATTATCTATAATGGCATCCCTTTCTTCTCGACTAATTTGGGAAGTGGCATCCATCTCTGACCTCAAAGTTTCCACACGAAGAGGTTGTCTTACCAATGGTGGCTCAGGGCGAGGAAACTCAGCATCATTCTTAGCACCCCTACGGTCACATAATCGACCTTTCCCAGGACCAAAAAATTCAGAGGGAAGGTCATTATAAATGGGTTTCATTCTCACAAATAACTCTACATAAAATATTTTTTCAAAATAAAGAGGAACCTCTTCATTCCATAATAGTCTTCCATAGGTAGTAAGGTGCCTATCATACAAATGGAAAACTATATCAGGGTGCTTGAAATATTGCACCTTTATAATCTTTCTTTTTGGCCCTTCTTTGAAATTAAACATAGACTTGGCCATTTCTGTTGTAGCTCTATGTTTAACAACATCCCATGTATCAAGACCCATCATTGTTTCATTTCTTTTCCTCATCACTTCTACAAAAGTATCAGTGGTTGGACCAAGCTTTTTGTACACATCTACAAGTGTGCTTAAACAGTGAGTAAATATTTCTAAGCTTTCTCAACTCTCAGCAGGGAGTTTCAAAGACACAATATATCTCTTTAGTTTTGAGTAAAGATGTTGACACCTTTGTAATGTGCATTGCTGGATGTTCGTTTCCCAAGGTAAATCGTAAATTTCAGAAGGATAAGTCATGGTTGGTGTACAACCTTCTTCTTTAATAACGCGGTCTGGCCTACGTATTTTTTGAGCAACATTTTCACCCTCTGCATCAATATATAAAATTATGTATAAATAAAAAAACATGTGAACAAATTTGTACAAATTTGTTTTTTAACCATAAAAAATTATAAAAATAATCTAACAAATTAATAATTGAATGAAAATAATATTCAGATTGATGGCCACCTCGACATGGATGGGCAACATCATGCCCACCCTGACATGGTTGAGAACCAGCATGACCACCCATTGATTGTCCACCGGGGGAATGCATACCACCACCATCACATGATTGGCCACCACCTATTGATTGGCCACCAGGGGAATGTTTACCATCACCACCCTCACACGATGTGAGGGAAGCTTCATAAGAAAAATTGAATTTATAATCAATTCAAAAATACATAGATACATATAAATACATACATATGATTGATTAGATTGCGTGAACCATATCATGATTGTGTGAACGATGGCCAGGCTCCATTGATGGATTAGATACAATTTTTCGTCCTAACTCCTAAAAATAAATTGAAATTTATTAAAAATTAATTTAACTCACAAAATCGATAAAAAATCAATTTGATATGTATATATGTATGTACATGGGGATAATACTATATATATTCAATACAAAAATCAATTCCACATGTATGTACATGTATGTATGGGGATAAGATTATATAGTCAAATGTCATTTAAAAACATGCAAATTTAATATAAATAACATGAACATCCCTCGATCCATGATCCCCATCTCTCGTAGAGGCATGGGATTCTATTGATTTCCTTAAAGAATCACGTGCCAAATGATCATCCTCCATGATATATATATATATATATATATAACTACAGTGGAAATTTAAAATTATTTTTAAAATTACTAAATTTTTAATAAATTCAAAGTGATTAAAAAAATTGATGTAATTTAGTACACAAATGTTGAGCAAAAACACAAATTATGTAAAACAAAAAAATTTCAAAGCACAAATTAACGTGTAAAACTCACTTTGAACAAAAATTTGTTGAAGTCCTACACATTTTTATTTTATAAAACATGAAATTCACCAAATTTTGCTTACATGGTGGGAGCACACTTAGTATATAATTGAAAAAAATACATGGTCATTAAAAATGATGCATTTATAAGTACAAAACACACACATATCAAAGATATGTTACAATGTCCATCAATAAATTTTGAAGGAGAGCGTCTCAACACTAATTCATCTTTGAGAGATGAATCTTGAATTGGAATTTCCCTATACAATACTAATTCATCTTTGACGGATGAATCTTAAATTGGCATTGCCCGACACAATAGATCACCAAAAATATTATTAACATTTGCACAATGTCTTATACTAAAAATTTGAAATTGTCTAACAATATTGTTTTCTTTTCCATGCAGTTGTTTTAGCCTCTCCTTCTTAACTTGGTACACGTCTTTCATCTAGTTGCACAAAATTTCAGAATTGGTGAAAACTACAATTTTATTTGATCCATACTCCCTAGTTGTTCCCAAGCCTTCTATCAATGCAATATAATATGATTCATTGTTTTTGTTCTTCCTGGTCTATTCATTTTCCTTTGGAGGACCTTCTTAGTCACAATATTGCAAAGAACATATGTAATCACTGCTTTCCCTAGATTGTGATAGAAAGAAACATCTATGCATAATGTCCATTTTTCAACCATGTTTAGTGAGATTTTGATCCCTGAAAAAAAAAAAAAAAACAAATTCAATAAAGTATATTAAATGAAAATTTATTGAAAATTCCTTAAAGTTTATGGTAGAAATTACATGTACATGGTTTGACTTAAATTTTATGGGAGAAATGACATGTGGATGGTTCCCAAAAACACTAGAAAATGCCTTAAATTTTATGGGAGAAATGACATGTACATGGTTCCCAAATGAAATGAAACGAAATGAAATGTACATGGTTCATGGGAGTGAGTCTAACAAATAAACAACACAGCCAAAACTGAAGTTTAAATAAATGGAATATGTTTAAAAGAATCAACAGAATATGTTTAAAATAAAAGGACATTAACTGCACAAAACGATGATACATATGCGGCTGGTGGCACTGTTGATGTCAACATTTTCAATGGTGTTGTTGGGCATAGGAGGTGATGAGTTTCCTGAGGCATAGGATGGAATTTTATAGTCACCCATCGATACAACTAATGACAATCTAGGTTTGTGCCTACAATTCTAACAGGGTAGCAAAGATTCCAACAAAAAAGAGTTGTCACCAAAGAAGAGGGTCCAGAAGTCCTGGAAACCTAGAATGTAGAAGAGGAAGGTTGCAAGGAAAAATATTATATTTAATATCATAAAACATTTACCTTATGTGAAATGGACATTAACTATGTCAACTTCCAATGTTTCTTAGGGTCTAAAGAAAGTTTTGAAAGGGATGATAAGCCGACAAAAATGCAAAGTTGTAATGTATGTCAATTGTATAAATTCAGGCATTGTAAACAAAATTATGGTCTGGACGATATGACAGAAAAAATGCCATTGGTTGATATCGTCTCGGAAAAATGCCACTGGTTGATGGTAAAAAATTTAAACAATAGTATAGGTGAATTATTTATGCAAATTAATAAAGGTTAATTTGCAATTTTAAACATATAATTTAACAATTTAACAGAGTTAAATTCTAAAGCAAAACAATTTAACAATTTAGCAAAAATCAAAACAATTTAACAAAAAAAAATATGCATACATGTATAAATGCAATTTTTGAACAACAAAATAATAGATTTTAATTTTAATTTTTTTCGAATTGCACAGTCAATTCTAATTTTTTCTGTCAAAAATTTAAAGCAGAAGAATAGTGTGGCTTGGCATGACACTGAATACTTCTTAACTTGGTGACTATGAGGATGCAAAAACATAACAAAGTACCAAAATTCGTTGGTTTGTTAGTGGATTATGTTGTTTAAGTCGTCATTACTGGGGTACTTATTTGACTTTGTCAATTTGAAACGCAATTGAACCTATTGCACGAAGTCCTATCAAATTAGTAGGTAGTTGAGTTTGTAAATTCCAAGCACAATCGACCCTGTAAAGTGAAGGTTATCAATTCAGTGGCTAGTATAATTTTCATTACAATGTGATATCAGTTTTTCAACCAATGAAATGATAACATTATTCAAATTTTTTAAGAGTAAAAAAATCTATAGACTCTAAGTTGTTATATAATGACGTAGGAATGGAATTTAGAAAAAATTATTTAACTTCAGGAACACATATTTCCATTTTCCATTGATCAACAAAGGGGCATTAGTTTATTAGGTAACATTAGATATATTGATGGAAACCATATAGGGATGAGTTGTTCATGCCAATATATCAAGTGAGCTTAAAGGAATTGGGTAAGAATTCCTTGTGTTATGCTTCAATATCTCAATTGATATGTATGTGATGACATCTGAATGCATGTATGTGAATTGATTCCCATGTAGGGGTATGGTAAAGGAAGGAAGCCTAGAGGACATTTCAAAATTGTAATGAAATGTTTTTTATGCATTCATATGATAATATGTCATGTTGAGTTCATTAATAGAAGGAAGAGTTTCTTGAGGGACTATTCAGTAGTGAAAGGAAGGTTTCTTTATGGATTGTTGAAAAATGAAGGGAGGGTAAATTCCTCATGTGTGGTGATTAAAGAAGGTGTCCAAATTTGTTGAAGATTTGAGTGAATTTTGAATTTGGTCGAGGATGGTATGACATGGGATATATTGTAATTATTATATCAGATACAAGTCTAGATGTATGGAGGATGTGTAAAATTTATATGAAGTGAAGATGATGAAGACAATGATATAGAGATGTATGTCTATATGCCTGGAGGATGTGTAAAATTTATAGGAAGTGAAGATGATGAAGACAATGATATAGAGATGTACGTCTAGATGCCTGGAGGATGTGTAAAATTTATAGGAAGTGAACATGATGAAGACAATGATACAGAGTTAGCCAAGATACATATATCAAGATGGATTGAGTATGAATTCAATTTCGTGCAAGGGTGTAGTGAGTGAATGTGGTGAATGTGAAAAAAGTATGAATGTGCATGAAGTATACTATGAAGATGTGAAAATTTTGATTGTGTATAAATGAGTATTAACGCATATGTTTGAATGAATTATGTGAATGTTTTTCTATTATAGTATTGCATATATAGTTAATGAAACTTATTGGCATTTATTATGTTTATATCTTAAAATAATGGAATGACCGGTATGTCATAATTCTAAGATCATTTCAAAAGCTACTGGAAATATGGAAATGAAATTTTACATGCTTGAATACTCACAAATGTTTGGATGAATGAAAATTCTGTGAGGTATGACAAATTTGAAGTAGAAATTGATTGGACATGTAATCCCATAATGAATATCGGTTGCTACTACATACAAGCACCAAGCATTATGATAATAATCTCATAGTTGTTCAATCTAGTTTCTAAGTTATATAGATTTCAATTTTTTATTTGAACATCTTGTGGTGACTTTATGTTTATGACACAAGTGAGATGATGGATTTGTATAGTATGGACAGATGATGGCTGCTATAAACTAGGAAGCATGGGGAGAATGCTATTATGATGACACTAGAACCCTGTGATATGCCTTAATTTCAATGAGATATTGAGTGACTAGATGTTGTTAGTCGTATGAATTGGCAGTAAGATTCGATAGGTGCCTGCACTTCATGAAAGGGTGAATAACATGCCTTCCCCTGCTCTTCTTGGTTGAAGCAATAACATTTCAAAGGCAAACAAAAACACTTTTTTGTAAAGGTAGTTTTATGTAGATTTTAAAATATTTTAGGAATGTCATAAATATTTAAAAAAATTAACTATTTATTTAACTTCACTTATAAATAATTTTTTTAAAATATTTTATAATTTACAATAAAATTACATAAATAATAAACAAACTATCCTTGTGTACAACCATCAAGATAATTTTTAATTCCTACCGCATTTGTGTTTTGTTATTTTTTTGGAGGCTTAACAACTAAATTGTTGAGTTGAAGCTTGTATAATGACATATAAGTTGATGAGTTGATAAAAAACAACTATGGGTCGATCCAATTCTACCTGTTCATATCTCTCTTAAAACAATTTTATACCATAGTGGGTAAATGAATATGGAAAATTTATTTTACTCAGGGATTTCTTCTCAATAAATCAATCCAATTCTTACAACCAGATCCAATAATCATTTAAACTAATAAATTATTATACAAAAGTTCTCATTCTAAAATAATATTTCAAGTCAGGAAAAAAATTCTTCTCAATAAATCAATCCAATTATTACAACCAGCTCTAATAATCATTTAAACTAATAAGTTATTATACAAAAGTTCTCATTCTAAAATAATATTACAATTCAGGAAAAAAAATTAAAGTAAAATGAACTCCAAAATACATGCTCTTAATACCTATTTTATAGAAGACCAAGTCACACTAAAAAAACAGAGAACATAGATACAAATTCAAGTTCCAAGTGTCCCATATTTTTACTATTTTCGGTGAGTGTTTCTTAGAATTTTATGTTATTTTGAGTATTTACAAGAATTCATTTTGCAAAAAATGCCCTTATTTCAAGACTAAGCTCTAAACACTAAAATATAACCTTTGTATATAAGTTTAGAAAATAGAAAGTGATTCTCTGTATTGTACAACAAAAGTAGTAAAAGAAAGGTAGTAGAGATAAAATCTTGAATATGTTTTTTCATAAAAACTAACTCAGCAACCAGCAAAAGAGGAGGAGGTCACTATGAGTAGCTACAAGAGCTAGATTGCTGATAGCAATGCTCAAGAATAAGTGCCCAACAACAATTAACAAGAAGAGGAAGAAACTAATCACAACAACGTGCAAGGATTAGAAGGTGGACCGAGTGAGAAAACTGAGAATATTGTGGGATCAAACACAAGTAACAAGACATGGGAAGAAGAGACATAATTCATTCTGCAAAAAATGCCCTTATTTCAAGACTAACATCTAACCTTTGTATATAAGTCTAGAGAAAATAGAAAGTGATTCTATGTATTGTACAACAAATGTAGTAAAAGAAAGGTAGTAGAGATACAATCTTGAATATGTTTTCTTAGAAAAATTAACTCGGCAATGAGCAGAAGAGGAAGAGGCCACTACGAGTAGCTGCAGGAGATGGAGTGATGACAACAATTCTCAAGAAGAAGAGATAAAAACAAAAAAAATAAAAAGAGGAAAAAACTAATCACAATAACGTGCAAGAATAAGAAGGTAGATAGAGTGAGGAAACTGAGAATACTGTGGGACAAAGCACAAGAAACAAGAGATAGGAAGAAGAGACATAATTCATTCTGCAAAAAATGCCCTTATTTCAGGACTAACATCTAACCTTTGTATATAATTCTAGCAAATAGAAAGTGATTTTATGTATTTTACAACAAATGTAGTAAAATAAAGGAAGTAGAGATACAATCTTGAATATGTTTTTTCAGAAAAAATAACTCAACAATGAGCAGAAGAGGAGGAGGTCACTACAAGTAGCTGCATGAGCTAGAGTGATGACAAAAATTCTCAAGAATAAGATACCAACAACAATAAACAAGAAGAGGAAGAAACTAATCACAACAACGTGCATGAATCAGAAGGTGGACAAAGTGAGGAAACTGAGAATACTATGGGGCAGAGCGCAAGCAACAAGACACGGGAAGAAAAGACATAATTCATTATGAAAAAAATGTCCTTATTTCAATACTAACATCTAAAAACTAACATATAACCTTTGTATATAATTCTAGAAAATAGAAAGTGATTCTATGCATCGTACAACAAACATAGTAAAAGAAAGGAAGTAGAGATATAATCTTTAATATGTTTTTTTGGAAAAATTAACTCAGAAATGAGAAGACGAGGAGGAGGCCACTACGAGTAGTTGCAGGAGATGGAGTGATGACAAAAATTCTCAAGAAGAAGAGACCAACAAAAATAAACAAGAGGAAGAAACTAATCACAACAACGTGCAAGAATCAGAAGGTGGACAAAGTGATGAAACTAAGAATATTGTGGGACAGAGCATAAGTAACAAGACACAGGAAGAAATAATTTGAAACAATGCATATCATGAAAGAACTAGATTTCATTCCTACTATTTCGAGTGAAAATCTAAAAATGTACAATGGAAAGTGATGCAGGAGCAAAACCACCCCAAGTCAAAGTTGAAATTCGTGAACCTTCCAAAATGCAAGCGTGGCATGAGAACGAGATTTACTCACGTTCGGTTGAGTTTGTTAATTTTTCATTAATGAAATTTTTATTTTAAGTGATTGTGAGCGAAGTTATGGATTGATCATATCTCACTTGATCTGATCCATATTGTATTATTCTATTTAAATTGTATGTGTGAATGCTTAGAGTGGGTGGACAATTGTGTGAGAATTGGCTCAACCATGGCGTCATATGTAATTGTGTAATTCCCGATTTATTTGAAATAGAGTATGGATTTCAGTGTTGAATTATTTCTGTGTAATTCAAGTTTAGATGGAATCTGTGTGTTTCATGAATGTTTTGATATCTGTGTTTTATGTGCATTTTTTCTTAGAATCACAATCATTTTATGAGCTGAGGAGAAGCTAGGCAGAAATATGGTGTGCCATGTTGGTTGTGGGTAATTGCAAAGCCAGATTGACCAAGAGAGTGAGAGATCCGGAGAAGGACGACTGTACAAGAGAGCAGTGAGTATCGTTAGATATGGGCATAGATCCACGATGGATATTAATTCGCAAACAGTGGGATTTGCACATCGACAAGTTTGGTGTTTATTGTTAAGACTTCGTTGGTAAGTGATTTGGTTTGCGATGCGATGAGGAGTGGCCACGTGTCGGCATAAGTGATCTAGTGCATATCACATTCGGTAACAGGAACTTGGAATGAATATAATTTTTGGGTTGTGATGTGGCAACGCAATATCGCCATCACAACTTCACATCGGCCTTTTCCTTGTTTACCATTTAAGTTAAATGTTATAAATAGTGACTTGCGATAAGGGTTTCGACAGATATTGTGAAATGATATAAGTTATGATATGTGATGTATGCTAGATCTGTGATCTGTGAAGCTTTAAAACTCCGATATTGTGATCCTCTGTTGCTTGTTTCTGACTTTATTTCATCCCATAACCCACAGGCACGGGTATATTGTGTAAATCTCAGTTTGGCTGCATCAAAGTGGTATCAGAGCAGAAAAACATTTTGCGTGCAAAGGAAGGAGGTGAAAATTTATTGTGGATTGGTAAAGCTTGTGGTATTTATATTTTTGTGCAAGTAGCGGTAGAAGAAAGTGAAACATTGCAGTAGCCTAGAGCAAGGAGTACTCAAATGCTTCCATCGGAGAGAACTGGAGAGATACCGAAAGACTGAGCTCAAAGGAGAGAAGCTTAGTGAGGTATCGTGTAGCAGGGAGGACTTTCTACTGCATAGGTTTTGTTGCAACTCACGAATGTTATTACGGAAATATCACAAAGGCAATTCCATGGAGGATGTGCGTAGAATTGCTAAAGAAGAGGACTTGGTACCGGTAGCAAGTAGCAAGCTTGTTACAGAGATCAAGAAGGCATATGACTAGGAGGTCATAAAATTTTGTACCTTGGGAGCTATTTTCAGGAGAAAAACCTCCCCAAGTCAAAGCTAAAATTGGTGAACCTTCCAGAATGCAAGCGTGGCATGAGAATGAGATTTACTCACGTTCGGTTGAGTTTGTTAATTTTTCATTAATGAAATTGTTATTTTAAGCGATTGTGAGTGAAGTTAGAGATTAATCGAATCTCACTTGATCTGATCCATATTGTATTATTCTATTTAAATTGTAAGTGTGAATGCTTAGAGGGGGTGGCCAATTGTGTGAGAATTGACTCAACCATGGTGCCATATGTAATTTTGTAATTCCTGATTTATTTGAAATAGAGTATGGATTTAAGTGTAGAATGATTTCTGTGTAATTCGAGTTTAGATGGAATCTGTGTGTTTCATGAATGTTTTGATTCTTGTGTTCTGCATGCATTTGTCCGAGAATCACAATTGTTTTATGAGCTAACGAGAAGCTCGATAGAACTATGGTGTGCCATGTTGGTTGAGGGGAATTGCATAGCCAGATTGACCAGCAAAGTGAGAGATCTGGAGAAGGATGACTGTGCAAGCAAGTAGTAAGGATTGTTAGATCTGGTCGTAGATCCACAGTGGAGATTAATTCGCAAACAGTGGCATTCGCACATCAACAAGTTTGGTGTTTATTGTTAAGACTTCACCGGTAAGTGATTTTTTTTGCGATGCGATGAGGAGTGGCCACCTGTCAGCATAAGTGATCCAGCACATATCGCATTCGGTAACAGGAACTTGAAATGGCTATAATTTTTGGGTTGCGATGTGGCGGTGCAATATTTCCATCAAAACTTCACATAGGGCTTGTCATTGTTTACCATTTGAGTTATTTGTTATAAATAGTGACTTGTGATAAGGGTTTCGGCCGATATTGCGAAATTATATAAGTTCCGATCTGTGATGTATGTTAGATATGCGGTCTGTGAAGTTTTAAAACTCCAATATTGTGATCCGTTGTTGCCTATTTCTGACTTTATGTGGGCCCATAACCCACAGGCATGGGTATATTGTCTAAATTGCAGTTTTGTTGCATTAGAAGGTAATGGTAAGATGTGCATTCTAATATTAAAGAGAAAATAGTCCAAGAAACACAAGATAATTAGCATTCTAGATACTATCCATTTATCTCTGCCCTTTAAAGACTAATTTATATTAAGATGACCATCCTGAGGAGAAGATTCAATAAAATAATGGTAGAATAAAAAAAATAATATACTTTTTGACAACATTAACTTTTTTTTATAAGTGGCAATGAAACTTTCAAGGAGACCAAAACAAGATCTCCTATTTAACTCAAAATGTGTTATTTAAGAAGATGTGTAATGATATTTTTGTGTTGTCATCCATATGTGTAATAATATTTGTTTTAGTTATTTTGAAGGAAATATGAAACAATGGAACACTGATCTAAATAATATTGCTCCATGGCCCTGAGAAACATTGAAAATTTTAATGAGGTCTAAAATATTTTTGACATTTGAACCAATCTTCTTCGCTGGAAATGATCTGTGTAAGGATTTCATGGTTTGGATTCGTTATTATTTGATAGGTTTGTTGAAAATGAATATTGACCTATATAAATGGTAAATCCCTTATACATTTTGGCATTAAAAATCGTATTATCTGATATGGAGAAGTAGCGATCAGTGTTGCCTTGAAGAAATTTTGAAGGTCCAATTACTGGAAGGATTGCTAGGGTCATGATATTGCTAAGGTTTCGTTAGAATTGTCTTACAGGTGACACATTTACAATGGAAGAAAGAACCAATAACATATTCCTAAGCATTCTTGGACCTCAAGGCTTATACTTTTTTCATATTACAGCAGATCTACAAATTTGAAGTAATTAGAACAAGAAAAATTAATATTTCTCATTTTCTTTTCCCATTTGTCATTTCAATAGTGATTTTTAAGCTACAATAATAAAGAAACATGGTTGTTTGAGATAATGGATAGAGAGAAAAAAAATGATACTTCATATTAGTCTTGAATGGAGTTGAATTGGAAAAATTCTAGACCCTAAAATTTCATGATTGAGAAACATTTACACAGGTAATAAAATTTTGAAGAATACCTGGAGCATAGACGTAGAGCGTATGAGCACATACGTAGAGCAGACGAGTGGACGAGCACAGATGCACCAACGGCCACAAACTAGAAAATGAAATAACTCTTCTTCTGGGATAAGAGCCGCTATTTATAAAAACATAGTTTGACCGAACTTTTTCAAAAGTATATCCTTTAAATTTTGAGGAAATACTTCAGTTTCCTCCCCCGTCTTCTATTCGTCAACTTCAGAGTATCCAAGGAAAAGCCAATTTATTGAGGAGATTTATCTTTAACTATGATGAGATTACGAAAGGGTTTATGAGATTGTTGAAAAAATGAATTCCGTTCTTGTGGGATGACTTAGCTCAATGCTCATTTGATGCTTTGAAAAAAACATTGACCTATGCTTCTTTATTGATTCCACCTTATTATAGTGGATATTTCCTTTTGTATCTTTTCACAGAATAATATACTATAGGGATGGTTCTGGTTCAGGAGGAAAATTCTCTCTCTATGCATGTGATTTATTATCTAAACTGAGGCTCGGTACGTCCTAAATTGAGATTTTCTATGATCGAGAATTTAGCTTTGGCAGCAATCCATTTTGTCTAGCGACTTAGGCATTATATTATGCTTCACAATACTTATGTTTTGCCAATTGTCAATCCATTTCAATTCGTTCTCAATAGGCGAGTGATTGGGGGAAAATACAATAGATGGATTCTCATTTTACAAGAATTCGATTTTGAGTTCCTGTCTGCTAAATCCAAGAAATCATTGATATTTGCAGAATTAATCTTCGAGTTGCCTTGTGGAGAAGAAATATTTTATGAGGAATCATTCCCTGATGACATATTTTCCTTATTTCTTCACAATATCCTTGGTATGGAGATATTATCGTCTATCTCCAAACTTCGAAGTTTCCCCTCGCTTTTTCGAAGGATGAGAGTAGAAATTTTCGTCACTTGGAAAACAGTTATCTTATCATTGGTGACACTTTATATCATTGCAGGGTTAACTCAATCCTCAGATGTTGCTTAACCCTAGAATAAGTTGAGTTTGTATTGAATGATTTCCACAATGGAGCTTGTGGTGGTCATTTATTTGGGCTTGCTACAACCCAAAAAATTCTACGTGCTAGATATTTTTGGCCCTTGATTTTCAAATACTGTTTTGAAGCGGTCAAAAAATGTCATCCTTGTCAAGTTTATACTTGGAATATGCGCATTCATCTAGCTCCGCTCTTTCCTGTTATTACCGTCGATCTGTTCACAAAGTGGGGAATTGATTTTAAAACTTGTAACCCGCCTTCGGCAAAGGGTCATAAGTATATCATTGTAGCAGTGGACTACTTCACGAAGTGGGCCGAGGCTATGCCTACTTTTTCAAACGATGGTGAAACAACAACCTTGTTTCTGTTCGACCAAGTCATTTCTTGCTTTGGTATTCCCAAATAGATTTTCACAGAGCATGGTAGTCATTTTCAAAACTCCATGATGGATGAATTGGCTCTAAAGTTATGTTTCAGGTAGGATCATTCATCACCTTATTATCCTCAAGCTAATGGGCAAGTGGAAGTCGTGAATAAATCCTTTAAGGTTATCCTGCAAAGGACGATAAATAAAGCTAGATCCAATTGGCATGTCATGTTGTATCTTGCGCTTTGGGCATATTGGATGTCACTCAAGACTACAACCGATTTCATTCCTTTCCAAATGGTTTACAGATTGGAATCAATATTCCCTGTGGAATGTGAAATTCCTTCCCTTAACCTAGCTATTGGGATTCTTCCAGACACTACAAGTCTTGAAGAGTTCCTAGTTTATCTGGAACATCTTAATGAGCAACATTGAGACGCAACCACAATTAACGACGCTCATAAGAAAAGAGTGAAGTTTCAGTATGATAAGACTGTGTGACCTAGGGTTTTCTCTAAAGGCGACCTTGTCCTAGTCTATGATGAAGACAAGGATGCCTTGGGGGTAGGTAATTTTAAATCCATTTGGTATGGTCCTTTCATCGTCAAAATATTCCTTAAAAATGGATCTTATGATTTGGTTGACTTTAATGGAAACGAGCTAGCGGAGCCCAAAAATGGGCTCTATCTTAAGAAGTATTATGCCTAGGCTTCTGCCTAGCATTTTCTTTGGTTTGTTAATATTGTATTTTTTGTGCATATATTCCTATCGGTTTCGTTGTGACATTGATATTTTTTATCTTCTTTGGCAGGTATCTATGGATGATATGATCTATTTAGGCTTTGTCGATGGTGCTAGTCAACATAGCGGGAATTTGGCTTTCGCGGCTTGGGTAATTTACTATCCATCAAATCAGTTGTTTGTCTCAAGGGGAATATGTATTAGACCTACTTTGAATAATGTTGAAGAATATATTGTTGTGGTAAATCTACTGTCTAAAGAAATATCTCTTGATGTTGGTTCGTTAGTAGTGTACATGGACTCACAACTGGTGGTATCTCAAATGAATAACATTTTTCATGTCAGAGATCCATATTTATATCGCCTATTTCTAAGAGTTCTTTTATTAAAAATATCATTTAATTATATTACATATATCCATATTATACGATCAGAAAATACATTTTCTGATTCATTAGCTAATCAAGAAATTGATTGGCATATAATTCATTCATCAAATTAAACATCAAAATCATCAATAATCATTGTATATATGAGAGAGTCACATCAAGAAATTGCCTGTATATAGATGAGAGTCATATGTTCAAAAATATACAAAATTGGACATCAATGTCCTACAAAAGTAGGGCTTATGCACGATCATGTCTATCATAAAAATATCAAGTTATCTAGTCATCCTAAAATATATGTCTGAGGGCGCTTCCTTGGATGAGCATCTCGGAAGAACACTATGGCAGTTGCCACATGGCGAAATAATCGCACCCAATCCTGTGGTACACCAACCACACGTCTCTGAATAGATTCTGGGAGATCTTCCACTGCAACCATAGGCACATGGTAGGTCAAACCCTCCAAGTTCCTCTGTATGGCATGGAGGACTCTCTCAAGATCACCTTCGACATTCTCTTCCTCTCTTCCGTAGTTTCTATGCCTCGGTAGATCCTCAAGTATAAATGGTCCAACATATGTGTCATGATCAATAATTTGGTAAGTACTTTGTCCTATCAAAAATATTTTCATTTCATATTTTTCGAAAATCCAAAATATCAAATAATTAAAAATCATTAAATGTGATCTTACCAATCGCTGCCCATGCAGCTTCAGGTGGAAGTGGCAGATCGGGATCTGCCCCGAAGTCCATACATGCATATGGATAATCCTCTATGGAAATCACTTCTTCTCCCCTACACAGGAAGAACTCATCATAAAAGGTAGCTCTAGGGAATTCGTCGCCCCCTAGTCTCTTCATCAGATCATCCCACCATGCTATGTGTGGATCTCTCAGGCTGCTAATTATCAATATCAATTTGGTTCGAAGCCCAGGTTGTCTCTCAAAAAATAAAGTACAAAGGATAGTCCCATATCCAATGTTCTTGGTCTTACCTTTCGAATTGAAGTCAATTGTATTTTCAAATTGATCAATAATGTTATGCACCAATCATACAGTGTGGTTAGGAAATAAGTTTCCAAACTCATGGTAGCTTGTGAGGCCTGGTGTAGTGATGTGGATCTGGCTACTCAGATAATAGTGAAAAGAATGATTTTCATGTGTAATCCCTCTACATCTCTGATTGGGATTTGAGTCCCAACCTTCTAAGTATCTGCTAAGAAATATAGTCAAATGTAGTCCTCTACATTCAGTCCTCCTGGGGCCTTCCCCTGCAAGTTTACTGGCTCTCCTCTTTTGGAACTTCCAGTGATGAAGTATGCATCTTCAATCTCAATTCACAGAGGCATTTGATCAATCATAAATGCATCTTCTTCAGGATCCTAGTAATCCACAAGCATCTCGATCAATTTTGTTTTTTCTTCATATTTGGAATTTTGAATAATTTTAACAATCCACATCCTCAGAGCTCTTCCAGTGAAAAAGCATATTCCATTACCTCATTTTCAATAGCACTGTGTTCCCTCTCTCTCCAAATAATAGTCATCCTACATCAATTCAATTTTTCATCAATTAGATATTTGATTTGAAAAATTGTGTTGCGCATACGCAGGTTTCTTTTATACACAGTCATGTATATACACAGCTTCAATATATTCAAATCGTGTATACATAGAGGGTTAATCTAGAAATTCGATTCCCACGATTAAATCAACTAAAAATTACATGAATTGATAAGGAAAATCATTAGAAATGAGTTTGAGAGGATTACCTGGAAGATTTGCAGTGATTCGGCTAAGAAATTGACCAAATTGAACTTGAATGTTTTTTTCTCCAGAGCCTTTTTCTCCACATCTTTTACATACATCAATAAAGAAGCTATGTCACATTCCTGATATCATTATCCTTAGTTATTTTATACATGTTATGATCTTTTTATAGTTGATTTCATGTTATTTTCTATATCCTTAAAGGATCTAACCACTGCCATCTAGAACATGATTTCTATTAATACTAGTCTATGTGCTTTTCTTGAATGAGTTGCAGGTTTTGAAGCACATGGAGAAGCAGAAGGTTTGAACCCTGCGATGTACAACCTCAAACATAGGACCTACAGGTAAGGTCACTTCTCCCTATTTTACTAGTTTAAGCATTAGAATCATTAGGTAAGGTCACTTCTCCCAGACCCTAGGGTGATTCATCCTGAACCAAAAAGTATCTTAGGGGCATATCCCTTGAAAGGAGGAATGATCCGCTCCAAAATCTTGAAATTTGTGGCTCTGTTTCCCTTTGATCTTCACATTTACTAGAGTTCCTCAAGTGCTAGTGAATTTGATTTTTTGGTGAGGAATATTTGATTTCAAGTCGAGTTGGAGAGTTAATGAAGTGGAAAAACCCCTTATATTCTATTTCGATGTCTCCACTAATCCCCTACATAGTAAATATCTCCAAAAATTATTCATTTACCTTCATATTAATCACATTTTGCCATGGAATACAAAAATCACCGTCCAGTTTTCTTATTAAGCATATTATGGCTAAAAATGTGAATTAATGTGAGAAAATGAGAGTTTTAAGGGTTGGAAGATAGAAAAATGGACCTCAACATATACCTATTGATGGTGCCCATCATGCGTCCCATTGAAACCCTCCAACTACATGGATAAGCCTGCATGCCTACGATTGCAACTGAAAATTCCATGTGACAACCCTGTGGTTGCATATCAAAACTCTAGATCACATATGTGAGCTTTAGACCCTACAATATATGACATGTACAAACCAATCTCTGCAAATAAACCTCATACTTGTGCGATCAAAAACAAAGAATAGAGAAAGAAGAATTCTTGATGAAAATTATCTCCAAATAAGGGTCACTTGACTTGTATTTATAGCCATCCATGGGTGTCAAATTTCCTTTTGGACCAACCTATCATTTTTGTGTATATTTGGGTTTCCATATTAAAATATATATTTCATTAACCAAATTAGATTCTTCCAAGATCTAAGATGGGTCTTTCTTGACGAAGGAGATTGTCCAAAGGAGGGAATTTATCCCTGAGCTCCCAAAAATTAAAATAAATTTCATTGTGCAGGAGTACGAAGCTCAACACAATGAGCTAAGTTCATTTGGCAAAGCTCTACACTCCCGCACAATGGGGAATTTTTTTAAGTTGTGAATTGAATGAAGACATCAAATACTAAAGTTATACTGAATCTAGTCTCCCCTAGAAAGACTCTATATGCATGTGGGCCCTACAAATAATGTTCAAAAATAAACTTACCAAAGTACGAACCACCGCCAAATTTAGCATGACGTAGAACACAATCTTTGTACACTTTTTTCCCACCTTTTAATACTGATATTTAATGTCATTTTTTTAGAAATGTTACAATCTTTAGTGACACACTCTAGAAACTACACTCTAACATGCATCCTCACATACCTTCCATCCTCCGCAATCGATAACCGCTTCTATATATTCACCTCCACCATATCTGAATTCAACAAAGATTTGTTCACTATGACATATGTTCTATGGGGGTACCATTTTCATTTTTATTACAAAGAATTTTTCATCTTTAAGTGGCATTTTCATAATAGCTAATACATCATCATGACTTGCATATTTTTATTACGATAATTTTCTCATTAGCTAAATCGAATCTAATCAACCAAATTGGAATGAAAAAAACTGCCTAAATGGATTTTATTTCACCCTTGGAACCAAGTTAATGAATTTTATTTGCTAACAAATCGATGATGTAGTTTATGATCATATAAAATTTCTTAATTCTCATTTTCCATAGTTAGAATTGAGTGATTCAATTTATTATGCCATATATTGAATATAGAGATACACATTATCCTTATACAGTTTTATTTAAGTATTTTAAAACATATGCATCATGACCATGGAGTCTATACACTAATGTTATCTATGATCTTCTTGGAAATAATGTTCTCGCAATATTTTAAAATATTTGCATCGAATATTGCTTGAACATGATCCAGGAGAATAAGAGGCATAGACTAAGTAAGAAGGCGATAATAGGAAAAGGTTGAGACAAAATACCTTGGGAAGACCCTCCCAAAATCCCAAAAGTAGGAAGACAGGTGAGAAACCAATTGGAAAAACTCCCGGCCATTGCCAATACAAAAATGACGAGGACAAGATCTTAGGAACAGAAGGGATGGAGGAGTCACCTAAATTGTCCTAGAAGCGGAGAGAGGCTAAATGAATGGTATCTTTTTTTTGAAGGATCTAGTAATAATAACCTCAAACTACCTCTGATATTTGGATGTGAGACATGTTATATGAATGATCAATCAAGTAGACTCTCAATCCACCCAGTCACATGAATGGTTAAGCGTAATCACATTATGTTAAAATATATACCATTGGAGGTTGGAATCACTTATGAATTTTATCTTTAAAAGAGTGGTTCCCTTCTCTAGAATCATAACATGGACCTCCATATTGTTGATTAGATATTGCATCTAGGTCAAGACCTAATTCAAATGCTTTGACCTCCACCTTTGGTTTTTATTCATGTTTACTATTTAATTAAGCTTTATACACCATCCAAAAATGAAGGGGCCATACCATAAACATATAATATCGGATAATCATCATCCTAGACGATTACTTCATGTCGGAGATGGAGGTGGATTAATGAAAAGGAACTCTTTGTGTAATTGCAACAAAAAATGTACCCAAAATCTTGCCAACACAAGCAGTCACGATAACCAAAAAGAGAATACCCCAAGTCATGCTTCCATATATCATTGCCACATTATTCTTCAAACCACTCAAATCAAAATATAGTGCCAGCAAGACAGATACATAGTCTCCAATATTTTCAATAAGCATCCTTGCAAACATGCCATAGTTGGGAATATCCAATCCAAACACAAAATATCTGAAGATTGTGTGAATCCCAATTGCATCTATTGCAAAGAGAGCTACTAGGACTCCCTCCATATTAACCTAAGCATAAGTCTCAATCACGGGATCATTGTCAGGTTACTATATATTTGTGCAAAGATTTCCTTGTGCAGATATTTCACTATTTAGAGGAAACTTACTCAGCACAGTGAAAGATCTGCACAAGGAAGCTCCACACAATGAGATGTAATAATATTAATTTTACATTTTCTCACTCCCCCCTCCTCTAAGTAAAGGACCTGCAACCGTGTCAGTTATGACCTCATTGGGCAGAGAAGTAGCATAATAGTGTCACTCTCAGTGACAGTTTTAGTGTCATTTTCAGAGCAGTCGTCAATGGAATGACCACTCACAAATTTTTATTTTTTTTAAATTTTCAGGCACTAAAAAATACCAAAAATAAAATTCCCTCCACCACGGGAATTATGTCCTATCAGAGCTCGCCCATCCAATAGAAAATTAGGAGTAATCTTTCTATAAAATTAGAAAAACAAAATTGAATTTATGGAAACGTAGAAATATTAAGAATTTTCTCCAAATTTTAGTTAAAATTGCAAAAACACACCAAAATAATGCAAAGTAAATGCACTTTGATCGCAAGGTGGATTTTATATCCCCTGGCGAGGCAAGGACTAATAACAAGTCAAATTAGCAGCAAGTTTCTTATACATGTGCCTTAAAAATGTTTTAATGTAATAATTCTTTGTAGTACAAAATATTTACTAAAATTATGATTTGGATTTGTTAAAATTGCTAATTTTAATATAAAAATGGATTATGCATCCTTAACAAAATGTCACTGGACAATAGATCTCAAATCCATTACAAAAATATACACATTATAAGCTTTACATGTCGCTTGCAATAATTGAACCTAGTTGAAGAGGAGAGGATAACAATCATTCCTCCAATGACCCAAACTAGACCCAATTGATAGTTAAGCATCCTCATATGCCTAAATCAAAAATTGAGTTTGCAATGTTAATGGTTTACATTTACAATTGTATTAATTTAAAATAAGTCATGTTTGTGTGTGTGTGTGTGTGTGTGTGTGTGTGTAATCAATCAGGATTATCTACTGTGGTTGAGTGAAATGGCTATTATCTTCCCACCCAGATTTAAATCCCTACTAGTGACATGGTGAGCTATAATATCTTGATAATTATTGTTGTGTGCTCTTACGTGAGTATACTTGTGGGTTGTCCTACTAAAAACAACATCATTCTATCCCTCTGACTGAGAAGGAGGTTGTTTTATTTCCTCGACATATGTGTGTGTGTGTGTGTGTGTGTGTGTTTGTGTGTGTGTGTGTGTGTGTTTGTGTGTGTGTGCGCACGCATCTATCTGAGACTTAAACTAGAAAGTGATAATGTTATGAATTTTGTAAGAATTGTAAGCCCACAGAGGCATTGTCGAATATAAAGCTGCAATGGCTAGTGTTAAAACTATTATCGTTAGTAATTAAAGGTCATTGTTAGAATATTATTACTCCTTCTTATTTTATAGATTTCTATAAGAGTCTTGAGGATTAGATCTAGAATATTTCATTGGAAAAATATCTAGATGATCTTATTTGTAAAGTTAGATTATTAGTAGTCCTAATTCTACATAGTTCTCCAAGAGTTATCCTAGGTTTCTCTAAAATAAATTATGTGCATTTATATTTGATTTTTGAAGCAATCAATGCATCAAATTTTAAGAGCCATAGCTCATTCTTGTGAGTTGTTTATGTGATTTGTTTTGTGTGTGTTTATGAGTTACATAGCTTTAGCTATAGGTAATCCATTACACCCTCCATGAGGCTCATTATTTTTCTATTTTTCCAACCAAAAATATTAGTATGTATGTACAAAAACAAAAATAAAGAAAATTGTGTTTTTTCCTCTTCTTGCGACAATTTCGATGATATTCTTAAGAGTATACTTCTTTACTAGCATGATGTGATTTGCACTAGATTTTCATCTTTTTATCTTGATCGTTTTAATTTATTTTAATTTATTGTTAGCTCATGTACAAGGATGTTGTGTCATGCTTCTTCATCTCTATGAGAAAATTTTATCAATCAACCAAAGATATGCACTTTTAGTCTCAACCTAATTTTGTTTGCAGCACAATCATGATATTATCATGTCATTAATATGTATACAACGTGTTACATGTAAAATTAATTAATAGTTTTACCATGAGCAAATACAATTCTCTCTCTCTCTCTCTCTCTCTCTCTCTCTCTCTCTCTCTCTCTCTATATATATATATATATATATATATATATATATATATATATATATATATATAGCATTGAGGAAAGGGTAAATAGAGGCTAGAAAGCTTATTATCGGTTTGAAAAAAATTGTCATTCAACTGATATTTGGATTTGGGATAAAAAGAAACTCCTCTTTGAAACTCCGATCACTCTTATTATTGTATATGGATGTGAGGTTTGGGTATGCAATATCTCCTAGGAGTTGTGGTGGAAGATAAAAGAAATCCAAAAGAAAATTATAATGTATGATCTAACGATTAAAGGAAATTCACCTTATCTTATCCTCCTGGATGAGGCAAGCCTTCCCTTCATTAAAATGATGACTATGACTAAGTATCTTATGCATAATAAGAAGTTAAACAACATGGAATACAAGAGGATTTCTAAAAAAAATTCTTACTCTAGGCAAAACCACCACCTTTGGCATGAATAAGGATGGCATAAGGGTTCCCAATCTTGGCTAGACCATTGGGGGATAAACAACGAGATCATTTTGCAGAATAAGAATAATATTAAAAATATTATTACATCAAAATTTATGAGAAATTGTGGAGTGATAAAGAGTTAGAGAGGAAAAGTAAAATAAGATATTCAAAAGAGGAGATCAATGTTAATCTAAAATTTCAAAAACATATCTTTTTCTTCACTAATGTAAAGAAGAAAATAAGTATTTCTTAAATAAGAACAAAGTCTCATTAGATTCATAGTGAAACTAGGCACTGGGAAATCCCAAAACACCACGAGATGATAGAATGAAAATTTTGTGACACTAAGAGGGTTGAATATGAAAAGCATGTTCTCTTATATTCTTCGGTTTATATTCATATTAGATATAAATTTCAAAAAAAAATTCACTACCAAATTTCTTTACTTTTTAAGTAAAAAAATCAATGGTAATCTTAGAATGTTTCTCTTATTATTTTTTGAGCATAGAAATAAAATGCTAAAAAATTCCAAATAATCTATTACCTTCTTAAGGTTCCATAAATCATCTCTATTTTAATGAACAACAACACCACCACCACCACTAATATAAACCATCATTAAGTTGTTATCATTTCAAAATTAATATAAATAAAAATATATAACAACAATAATTATATTTCTTTTTTTGTAAAATAAAAATGATAAATAAAATGTTAAAAACCTAATAAAATTAGGTATGAAACTCAACAATAATTTCATTTCTTTTAATAATAAAATATATGAAAATTAAATTAAAATGTTACCCTTCTTATTCAAATCTATATATAGTAAATATGATTTTAAGGAAACATAATAGAAGGGCATGTGAAATTCAAATTTAATTACCATTCCATTCAAAATTTATTAGAAGAAAATTTATTTTTATTTTATGATTAAATGTTAAAATACAGTTCAAAAATAGTGAAATGTTAAATGAAATCGAATTAAAATCATAGGGTACAATTCAAAATATTCTGAGTAATATTATCTTACTTAGAGTACAAAGGTTTCAGTCCAAATCCATGATATCCACTTAATATGATATCATTTAACATCTACTAAAAAAGGATTATTCTAGTTGTCTTTCTGCCTTTCAACAATAGCCTACCAAAAGGTCTCCCGTCTTGTTTTGAGATCACTATATTCAAAAAATGTGTAGAGGTTAAAGAAGCGTTTTTATTCTATCCTTTATTTTATTCAAAATAATCAATGGAAAGGAAAAAGAATGGGAAGGCATCTCATGTTAGAGTCTCTCATGGGTTTTTTCATTATATTTAGGTATTAAAATGCATTTTATGTCAAATTTTTATGGGATTTTTCCATTGTATTTAAGAAGATAATTTTTCAAGAGATGATACATGTGAGTATTTATTTTAAAATGCATGAATTATTACTATTTTTTCGTATTAAAAAAAAAACCTTGTATTTTTTTATTATAAATAAAATTATGTAAACACACAAGAAGTGTTTATGCATATCCACTGCCCATTATCTAAACATATCTTCATTGCATGTCTGTAAAGGGCTTATATGAAACATGCGCCCCAAAAAAATAGTATTGCAGTATGTTTATATAAAAGCACTAAAAAGGATCAGCAGATGCAAAATATAAGCAAAAGTGTATCAGTTTGTAGTAGAAGTTGCAAAATAAAGACTAATATATACAAAATAAACTAGTAATACTACAACGAATAAATATTCATAAAAACCATGATCATGGAGGTTGTCAATCAGTCAGATAGCCCTCTCACCTGGCTGAGAAATGTGAAGGAGCATTGTTGTGAAATTTTGTAATAGCCATAAATAATTGTCTTGTAGCAATGTAGCTTTTGAGAGGCCATCAACAATCTAGTTTAGTTCCCAGAACTAGGATGCTCCAGGGGAGCCACAGAGATTCCATCCACATTCATAGGATTCACCTGAGGAGCATCAAGAGTGGATTCCAATTCCTTAAAGCACTAAGAAATAGCTATTTTTTCCCCACTAGAAGATGAGGGGTCATTTAGCATGCCGAAATATGCCCAAAAAAATCGACCGCCTTCCATCGGAGCATATTGAACCATCGGGAAATTCTGAGAAAGGTGCCCATAAAGATTAAATCTATGGCACTTGAAAGGGACACCTTCATAATCAAGCTTATGTATTTTTTCTTCACCTTCCCTAAGCTCCATCTCCTCAGGAATTCCTTTAATGAGATCCACTAGCACCAGAATGCATTCCATTGTCAAAATGTCAGTAGTTAAATATGACGAATCATGGCCCAAATAAGAATTGATATAGTTTCCCAGGTCCTAAAAAATTATGTATTTCTTGTAGTCTAATGCCAAACCAGGCCAACAAATCCAAATTGGCACCACGTGCAACTGCTCTTTCTTGGCATTAAATGAAGGGGACCAAAATTTGAAAATAACAGTTGATAATCCAATGTTCCAAACCCTACCTTTAATGGTTTGAGCGTCAACTGGGGTCAAAAATTGAAGATGAATCAAGCCATTTGAAAATAATTCAACCCACGGTGGACACTAAATAGTAGGAGCAATATCTTGATTGACCCATGTATTGAGTGTATGAATAGAGAACTAACGATCTTGCACCCTTCCAACCATAGAGTTCTCAACTATGTTGAAATATTACTTTCAACCGCAGCCCTGTACAATGAACCGCCTTCCAAAATTGTTTTTCAAAACCACTAACACGGCCGCTTTCCAAATCTGTTGGTATTTCGTGACAGCACCATGAAGTTTCCAAATCAGTGAATAGTCCCTCTCACAGTTTAAACATAGATTTCTTAGCCCATTTGCATTGAAATTTTCTGGACCCGAAAAAGATTAAGTTGTATTTGATTCACAAATCACGTCACAGTCTTCCCTCCATACGCCAAGCCCAAATTGGACCCGAATTTTTATAAGGCACATTTTATTGAGTTTTCGCGTCACAAATTTGGCCGACGTCAGCATCCAAATTTGTAACGTGAAATATATCATTGCATTTTGGCTTTATCAGTTTCATGTCCGGCAGATAATTTACAATGGGTTCGTTTGAAAGGTTTGATTTTTGTTTTTTGTTTATCACGCGAATGAGAGGTTTGTTAACCTTTGAGTTTTATGTATGCTTTAATATATACATATGTTTTAAACATATGTTATATATATTATATGTGAAATGTAAGGTGGGCCATAGAGTTTAGTTTTAATTTTATTTAAAAAAAAAGGTTTGTTATAATATGTTTTATATGTTACGGAATATAAAAATGAAAAGGGCAAAAAAGCAAAGTAGTCATTTTTTTTTACAATAGACATTATGTAAGTTTTTTTTTACACAACAACACTGTAATTTTTTTTTTGTGCACAACAGTGTGTTTTGTTTTGTAATAGAACAGATTTTTTAAATAGAGAGACAAAGTGTTGTCTTGTGAATGACAGAGTGATAGTTTTGCACTGCGTTTGCAGCAGTCAAACTATTTTTTGTAATCCCTCTCAGTGAGGAAGAATTTGTAATAGTTTTTTTTAAGGAATAGAATTTTGTTTTCAAGTGGAAACTCTGTCTCCTATGAATAAAATTTTAATATTTTCTCTGTGTTGAAGAGGGGAGTTTTATTCTCCATTTATTGTTCTGGAATTTTCAAATATTCCAACATGGTATCAGAGCTAGTCTAGGTTCTTTGAAGGTCAAAGAAGCTGAAGGAAAGGAGTTCTTTGTTGCAGCATCTTCTCCAGCAGTGTGAAGACTCAGCCAAAAATAATCCAAGGTATTTCTCTATACATTTTATTGTGTTATTATTGCAGAATAGTCAGCTATTTTAAATACACAGTCAAGTATTTTTAAAGCATAGTTAAGAGTGCAAGAATGGTTGGAGCCAGCACTAGCATGGGTATTGGAAATACCCAGCTCCCACAATTTAATGGGAAAAATTATGACTACTGGTCAATAACTATGAGAGCTTTATTTGCTTCCCAATATTTATGGGAACTTGTTGAGGATGGATTTTATGAGCCAGCAAATGAAAATGAGCTTGATGATTTAACACAAGCAGAGAAGGAACTGCTGAAGAGAAATAAGAAGAAGGATTCAAGAGCCCTCTACTTTTTGGATCAAGCAGTCCATGAGAGTGTGTTTCTTAGGATAGCAACAGCCAAGAGATCCAAAGAAGCATGGACAACTCTCAAGACAGCCTATCAAGGCATGGAAAAAGTGAAGAAAGCAAAACTTCAGTTGCTGAGGAGAGACTTTGAGACTCTTTGTATGAAAGAGTCAGATACTATTGACTCATTCTTCACTCATTTGATTGGAATGGTCACACAGATAAGGTCTCGTGGAGAGACTCTTGAAGAGAAGAGGATTGTGGAAAAACTCTTGAGGAGTCTGCCCTCAATATTTGATGTGATTGTCACCACCATAGAGGAGACTAAGGATCTCACAAATTTTTCAGTGGATGAACTACATGCATCACTGATGACCCATGAGCAGAGATTGGGTAGGAGTGAAAAATCATCTCTGGAACATGCCTTTAAGACCTAAATTTCTTTCAGAAGAGGAAGAGGGCAAGGCAGAGGAAACAAGAGAGGAAGAGGCAAAAGCCAAAACATAGGTGGAAGGAATAGTCCAGCAAATTCTGAAGGAAGGGGCAGCAATCCAAATCAGCATCAAGGCCAAGGCAGCAGTCAGGAAAGTGTTCAGCAAAATTCTCAAGGAAAAAGGTATGATAAGTCCAATGTCTAATGTCACTATTGTAAAAAATATGTTCATTATGCTAATGAATGTAGAAAGAAGCAACATGATATGGGAAATAGAAAAAATGCAAATTTTACTAGAGAAAATATCAGCCAAGACAAACTGTTTTTAGCTTGTAATATGGCTGAAGAAAAGAATGAAGACTTATGGTTTCTAGAATCTGGTTGTAGTAACCATATGACAGGAAACATAGCAATGTTTTCTATGCTAGATGAGAGTGTGAATTCATAAGTCACACTAGGAACTGATAGCAAAGTTTCTGTTATGGGAAAAGGAGATGTAAATTTTTTAACAAGGAAAGGAGCAAAGAAATCCATAGCAGATGTTTATTATGTTCCAGGAATGAAGTGTAACCTCTTAAGTACTGGACATCTTGTTCAAAAGGGGTACAATGTATTTTTTGAGGACGATGTTTGTACCATCATGGACAAACCACCCAGCAAAAAATGTATTGCTGAAGTGAAGATGACAAGGAATGGGATGTTCCCTCTCATAATGAGAGAAGATTTGAAAAATGAAGAAGAGATAGCAGCAGTGACACGAGAGGCTATCCAAAGCGAAGCAAAAGATGAAAATTGGTTGTGGCACTTGAGATTTGGACACCTCAACTTTGGAGGTCTTAACTTGTTGAACAGAAAAGGAATGGTAAGAAGTTTACCATTTATAGAGAAACCAGACAGCCTTTGTGAAGGTTGTCTCTTGGGGAAACAACACAGAGAAAGTTTTCCTTCCGGGAAAAGCATAAGAGAAAAGGCACCCGTAGAGATTGTCCACTCAGATTTATGTGGACCGATGCAAACTCCATCGCTTGCTAGCAACCAATACATGTTAACATTCATAGATGATTTTACAAGAAAAACTTGGGTTCACTTTTTGAAAAACAAAAGTGAAGTGTTTGAAAGACTCAGAAATTTCAAAGCACTTGTTGAGAACCAAAGTGGGCTGCACATCAAAGTCCTAAGGATTGATAGAGGAGGTGAGTATATCTCTAAATATTTTCTACGTTTTTGTAGAGAAAATGGTATTCATAAGCAGTTTACAACTAGATATACTCCGCAGCAAAATGGATTAGCTGAAAGGAAGAACATAACCATAATGGACATGGTAAGAAGTATGTTAAAGGAAAAGCATTTTCCTAATTATTATTGGGTTGAATCTGTACATTGTGCAGCATACATTTTGAATAGGTTCCCTACAAAAGCAGTTATGAACAAAGTGTCGGAAGAGGCATGGAGTGGCACAAAGCAAGGTGTCACACACATGAAGGTTTTTGGATGTGTGGCTTATGCACACATACCGGATCAGCTCAGGAAGAAGTTGGACAACGAGGGGGAGAAATGTATTTTCATTAGATACATTGAAGAATCCAAGGCTTACAGGTTATACAACCCATCCACCAGGAATTTTATTGTGAGCAGAGATGTTCAATTTATTGAAGAGGAAGCTTGGGATGGAAGCATAGAGAAAACAGTGAATTTTAAACACTGTTTATCTCAGGATGAAAATGATGATGAGTTGGCTGAAATACATCCCCAAAAAGTAGCACCAACACAAGGGAAACAAGGCACACCTTTGATGAGAAATGAAAGTGCTTCTCCAAGCACACCACAAGGAGGAAATTCAAGTGCTTCTTCAAGCACTTGTACACCTAATGAAAGAGGTAAGAAGTTCAGAAATTTGAATGACATTTATGAACAAGAGGTAGAAAATGAAGGTATCAATTCTTTGTTTGCTTTATATTGTCATGTTGATGACCCTATCCACTTTGAAGAAGCTATTAAGGATAAGAAATGGATAGAAGCTATGGATGAGAAGATTAATGCCATAGAAAGAAACAATACATGGGATTTAGTTGAACTCCCAAAAGTTAAAGATGTCATTGGATTTAAATGGGTCTACAAGACCAAGAGTAATGTTGAAGGAAAAATAAAGAGACATAAGGAAATACTTGTTGTCAAAGGTTATAAGCAGAAGCATGGGATATATTATGAGGAAAATTTCGCACCAGTTGCCAGAATGGAAACCGTGAGAGTAGTGTTGTCCATAGCAGCACAAAACAAGTGGAAAGTTTACCAAATGGACGTGAAGTCAGCATTCCTAAATGGAGTGTTAATGGAAGAGGTTTACATTGAACAACCTCTCGGCTATGAAAAGAAAGGCCAAGAGCACAAAGTATGCAAGTTGAAGAAAGCTCTTTATGGGCTAAAGCAAGCACCAAGAGCATGGTACAATAGGATAGACTCCTATCTACTGGAAAATGGATTTGAAAAGTGTGAGGGAGAACCCACCCTCTACATCAAAGAAAAATATGGTAAAATGTTGATTGTGGTTTTATATGTTGATGATGTTATTTTCACAGGTAATGCTGATTACCTTATTGAAAATTTTAAAACAGTCATGAAAGAAGAATTTGAAAAGACTGACATGGGTTTGTTGAAATACTTCTTAGGAATAGAAGTAGAACAAGATGAAAATGGGATTTTTATCTCACAGGAAAAATATGTTAATGAAGTGCTTGAAAGATTTAATATGCAGGAGAGAAAAGTGGTAATCACTCCTGTTTTGGATGATTTTGTCACACCCCCCCCTAGAGACAGCCTAGAGTTGCCATAGACCAGTTCCTAGGACATCTTAATATAGCAAGGAGCCCTTTATAGTTTGGGTTGTCAGTCCAAGAGCTCACTTACTATCTCTTATTTGAAACAAGGAAACTAAAATTTGAATGGGACCAATCTCTTTCAGAAGCTGACACAAGGATAACAATAATGTAAGAACATTATGTAAAACTTCAGCATGAAAGTATCAGACAGTTAAGAGACCGCTTACTGTAAAGAGGGCCGATTCAACTAATATATCATAGAAGTCAGATATCAAGAAGTGAGTGCAGTGAGGAATCATAAGAAGATATTAGCAGACATAAGGGCGCACCAATTTACGAATCCTTAAGTCACTAATATAGCAGAAAATATGGAAGTAGTGAACATGGAACAACATATCATGACTAGGCCTATTTAAAGCGCTTGACTAATTCCAGGAAGGGCACCATTTAAGATGAATCCTTACTGCAAACTAGTGAGCCACTCGCATTCTAGAACATGATACAAGAAGACAAATTGCATGAAAGAGATAATGTATTAACACATAAGAAAAGTTACATACTGTGAGATATCAAAGACCAGAATCCTCAATACAGTTATAACCCCTCCTCACTGAGACCCTACGGGCTCTGAAACTTCATACAGAAATCTTACAAGATGGATACAGTAGTCTTCTCGGTGCACAGTTTGCTGACCGAAATCTGGAACCCTAACAATGTCTTCTTTTTCAGTATTTATAGAGAAGACTGAAACTTCTAGAGGAGGAGAGAGAAGAGGAACAATTAATGACTCCATTTGAACCCTATGGCGGAAAACACTCGCGCCTTTTTATGAATGACTAGCTATAAATAAATACCTAACCATCTGTATACAGAAATTAATGCTGGGAGATAAAAATCTCCTTATGTACAAGGCAGAAATAATAAAATATATACATCGGGGTGCTTCTGGCTGAAGGCAAATCTGCTACCATAAGAGTCCTGAGAAAATCTTCAATTCAGTACTGTACGCCTGGCCCTTGATTTTGAATTAGAATCCTGGATTTTTAATGCGGGGCGAACTTCTCTGGAGGGTTCCGAGAATCTATATCTGTATTTTCTTTAATGGCAGTCATCTCATGCACCTGTTCTCAGTCTCTTTAATTAAATTTCGCCCACAGAAAATCATCTTCTAGTATGTTCTTGATCTCTGAAATGGAGGCGACGAATAAAAACGCCTTCTCTGCTATTTTGAAACCTGAAAAAACCTCAAAAATGTCAGGAAGACCGACTCGGACGAAGGCGTGAACAATGGAGGAGATGGCATGGAAATGGAGGGGATGATGTGGACACAGACCAAAGATGGGAACACACAGGTTGGCGGGAGCAAACAATGGAGGCTTTGACGACCAGGCAGAGGGCGACTTTTCCATAAAAAGGTTTGGGCATGACGGAGGAATAAAAACTACGAAAACAAAATGAAAAACACGCCCACACACATATATATCTATATATCCATATACGACAAGACAATGCCACGGATGACGCTACATATATACGGTAGCTTAACACATGGGCGTACGGGGGCGAGACGCGCAGGCGCATGAGGGACAAGTGGGGAGACGGCGTGGCGGAGGGGTTCAACGGGTGGAAGCGGGTAACAGTGACACGGTGGCGGGCCATAGGCCATACGAACATGGGATAACGGGCGGATGGTTCTGCTGCATCTCCGCCGTTGGATGGAGATCGGGAGATCTAACGGCCCTTGTGAATCCCGCTGCCCGGCGATGGGATGACTTTTAATGCGCGGGGGATGGGCAGTTTTCCGCCCGTATTGAGGACAAGCGGCGCCATTCGTGTGGAATCGCTGGCGTTCGGTCCAAAACCACCAGCCCAGTGGAAGCGGTGCGGGGGGGTATACTGCTGGTTTTTCTGCGCGCGGGGGCCACCACCCAATACAACTGCCGCTCCATTGATCTGACTTGATCGGACGGCTACCGTGGCACCCGAAAAACAAAACGATAAGCCCCTTTTCCTTTTAACTTACGGTTTTCGGACCTCGATCACGTGATGACGGCTGGGAAGGGGCTTAGGACTTGGGGGCTTCGGCCCGATATATAAAATATACATGTTCTAAACATTATAAAGCAAATTTTCGGGCGGGGATAATAAAACTAAATGGAGACATTGGGGTTTTTGATCTCAAAAACATTGGAAATGGATTTAAAAAGAAATGGTGGCGAAAATTTGAATGAAGGAGGAAATATGTACAACATCGGCTCCATCTGGGGACGGCATGTTCGTCCTCGGACATGTCGAGAACACGCAGACCATTCAATTCCTCATTTCGCTTCTCTATTCTTTCTGCGCCCCTTCTCCAGGTAATTATCAACATTCTTTCTCCTTTGCAAAAATTAAAATCAAAGAAATTTATATGCAGTATATACAATCTGGCATTCTTCACCTGGGTCAGAATTGAAAATATGGCTTGAGGAATTGGCCATTCACGGGCGCATCCAACAAATCACCCTGTAGATTTTCCAACATAAAAGTATTATTTCGCCCCTGACTCACGATTCTGAATGGACCAAACCATAATGGATCAAACTTAGCGTGCTTTCCCTTTTCTGCTCTGCGAACATCCCATCTGAGAACCAGGTCTCCAACTTGGAAATTTCTGTCCTTTGCATGCTGATCAAAAACCTTCTTCATTTTTTCCTGGTATTCTATTAATCTCTGGTCTACCTGGTTCCTTGTTTCCTCCAATTCTACCAGCTGATTAATTCTTCTAATCATCTCATCTGGTTCCTCCTGGTTTTCCTGCAAAAAACGTGCCACCGGCAATGCCAATTGCACGGGAAACACTGCAGCCCGTCCATACACCAGCTCATATGGAGACTTGCCTGTTGCTCTTTTGCTGGTTATCCTATTTGCCCATAGAGCAAACTTCAATTGAGAGTCCCAGTTTTTCTGATTTTCAGCTATTGTTTTCTTCAGGGCCCTCACCAGGGTTTTATTGGATGATTCTGCTAAACCATTCCCTTGGGGATAATATGTTGTGGAATGAGTTAATACAATATTATATCTTTGGCAGAAATTTACAAATCTGGCAGACTTAAAAGCTTGAGCATTATCAGTTACAATCCTTGCAGGACAGCCAAACCTAGATATGATATTATCTTCTATAAAATTCATGATTACAGCATCTGTAGCTCTTCTTGTAGGTATGGCTTCCACCCACTTCGTAAAATAGTCTGTGGCTGTGAGTATCCATTTATGTTGGCCACTTGATGGGGGGTGTATTTCTCCTATAAAATCTAATCCCCACTTCTGGAAGGGTTCATTTACATGAATGGGAATTAAGGGCAAAGATGCTAACTTCTGTCTTTCTGCAAACCTTTGGCACTTGTCACATGCTCTGACCCAAGCAAAGGTATCTGAATACAATTTTGGCCTGTAAAAATCAGCCTTCAAGATTTTATTGGTTGTAGCTCTCCAGCTGTAGTGTCCTCCACATATTCCCTCATGGAATTCTGTCATTATATTCTGCACTTCATTTTCTGTGAGGCATAACAGCAATATACCCAAAGGGTCTCTCCAATAGAGCTGTCCATTGGCAATGACATATTTCTGAGATTTCATCCTTATAGCTCTGTACTTTACTTTGTCACAGCCTGGTGGACAACTAAGTGTTAAAAGATATTCAACAATTTCTTTATAACAAGGACTAGTTAAATATTTTACATGTATCTTTTGAGTGGCCATTTCTAGTCCTTGCTGCTCCTCTTCTTTTTGTGATTCTTCATTTTCCACCATGGATAGATTAATGCCCAGAGCCTGATGATTAGATTCAGATAACATCTTGGCAAGTCCCTGTCCTTTGACCAACCTAGTGGGCTTTATGTCCAGATCATACTCCTGGATTTTTGCAATCCATCTTTCTCTCCTGCCTTCACTGTCTCCTTGAACTAGAATGTCTTTCACAGTTGCTGAGGGAACATAAGCAGTAATATGAGATTGCAAAATATAAACTCTAAAATCTTTAAGGGACTTTACCAGGGCATATGCCTGCTTCTCCAGTATATTATATTTCAATTCAGCATCGTACAGCACTTGACTGAAGAAGGCTATAGGCTGTTCATATCCCTCTTCATTTTTCTGCAATAATACTCCAGCAATTGTATGAGGTGAAGCAAATGAAAATACCATAAATGGCTTACTGTAATCTGGCCCTGTTAACACAGGAGCTTCAGCAAATGCTTGTTTTATCCTTGTGAATGAATCTCTTGACTCCTGGGACCATTTTACCTCATTTTCCTTTTTCAACATATTGGTTATGTGCCTAACTATCTCTGCATAGTTAGGGATAAATCTTCTCAAAAAATTTATTCCGCCCAAAAACACCTGTACTTCTTTCTTATTTCTTGGCAAAGGAATGATGTTTATCACTTCAACTCTCTTAGGGTCAATTTTTACACCATCTTTAGTCACAATATGCCCTAAGAGTCTTCCCTCATCCGATGCAAACAAAGATTTTTGAGGATTTAGAGAAAGGCCATACCTTCTGCATTTTTCAAAAGTTCTTCTCAAATGCTTAATATGCTCATCATCATTCTTTGAGAATACTGTGATATCATCAAGATACACCACCAAGAACTTGTCTTTCTCTCCAACAAAGGCTATGTCCATTGCCCTCTGAAAAGTAGCACCTGCATTAATCAATCCAAATGGCATCCTGGCATACATAAAGGTTCCCCATGGTGTAGTAAATGCAGTCTTCTTCTGATCTTCTGGGAAAACAGCCACCTGATTGTAGCCTAAAAATCCATCCATCATTGACATCCTGGATGCCCCCACTACTTTCTGCAGGATGTGGTCCATCTTAGGCAGTGGATAGTTATCTTTGAGAGATGCTCTGTTCAAATTCCTGAAGTCTACACACAACCTTATTTCTCCATTCTTCTTCCTAGCAGGAACAATATTTGCTATCCATTCTGAGTACCTTAGTGGCACAATTATTTTGGCCTTCAACAATTTTTTAATTTCCTTTTCAATTGAGGGAAGGAGCAGAGGATTAATCTGCCTAAGCTTCTGCTTGTATGGCTTTGCATCCTCCCTCGATGGAATCTTATGTTGTATTATATTTACATCAAAAGTTTTTAGGTCCTGATAGGACCAGGCAAAAACATCTTTATAAGATTGAAATAATTTCAAATACTTTTCTTTGTATTCTTCTGGGACTCTTTTAGATAATTTAACAATTTTGGGGTCAGTGTGAGTACCCAGATTCAAATCTCCCACTTGGTCTTCTTCTATTTTTTTGATTGGCTGCAAAGGAACATCATCTTTATTGAACAACCTTTCTAAACGCACCAGTCCCTTAGGTATAACATTTCCTTTCAGCTGCAACACTCTATTTCCTGCTATACTCTCTTCCCATTTATTTTCTGCAATATTTTCGGCTTCCTCCTCATCATCATCATCAATCTCCATATTTGTGAATTCTCCCACTGTCTCCATGAATCTTTTCATCTATTCATCATCTTCGAAAACCTGCCAATGCTTTATATTATCTGGAACGGATGGTCTGTACCGTACCTCCACTTCATATCTTAGAAGCGGGTTATGAGGAGGACGGAAAGTATTGGCAGCTACAGCGAGAGAATCTGCTATTCTGTTTTGCTCCCGGGGCATGAACTGTATGTTAAACGCTGAGAAGATATTTTCTATCATGTCCCATACTTCGTTTCTATATGCTCTGAGCCGTGGATGCTTAGTCTGACATTCATTCTTAATCTGTCTCACTACCAGCTCGGAATCTCCAAACACTTTCAGACATTGGATGCCCATGTTTTTAGCTGTCTGTAGTCCCAGTAATAGTGCTTCATATTCGGCTACATTATTTGTATCCTCATATTCTAATTTAAAAGACAGTGGCACCCATTTTCCTGCAGGGGAAATTAACAATACCCCAGCTCCATTACCTTCCCTGGAATTTGCCCCATCAAAATGCAAAGTCCATATTTCTGATTCCTTCCTTCCTTTAGGCTGCTCAGCTTGAATTTGGTCAAAGAGGGGCTCATGCGCATAATCCTGATTTTCTTCTAACACAAAACATGAGAAATCACCCTCTTTGTTATACACGGGTGAATTGTCTGGGCAGTCAGCATTAGTTACCATTTTAACAAATCTTGTTTCCCTGTAAATCCTCCTCTCCTGACCACCAAAGACTGGGACAGTAGCATATTTTAAATCCAATTTAATTGATCCCCCAATCTTCGTACCCCAGGACCTTGACAACAGCATGCTAAAGCGGGCTGGGATATCAACCACCACAATGTCCATGACCACGCTTTTTGCTGGGATCTGAGCTAAATTGACCACTAAATCTTTTATCATTCCCAAGAATTTAACCCTTTTAGAATCAAATGAATATAAATCTTTATAGGGTCTTGTAATTTGCAGCCCTAGTTGCTCCATGACAGACAAAGGCATAAGATTATAGGATGCCCCAGAATCTAACATACAATTGTGCAACAACAGGTCATGAATGACTAAGGACACATAAAAGGGAGGAGTAGAAGGGTCTATCTCCTCGACATGGGGGCCAAAGACTACCATGGGTCTTTCTTCTTGGAGATTTAAACTATCAGGTGCAATAGGTAGTTCAGGAGGAAGCATAAAAGAGGTAACTTGAGAGTGATATACAGGCTGTTTCAATAACTCAGTCAGAGGGACAGGAATCTTAATTTTTTCAAGCTCTTTTTGCAAATTAAAAGCAGATAGGGGTTTTTCTATCACAACTTCTTTGGACTCCCTATTTTCAACTGCAGACTTGACTTCTTTTGACACTGGCTCAGCAGTAGGAGGATTGACTGTTTTAGAAGAAGAAGGAATCTGAATATTAGACTGTAAGGAAGTATTTAGAGGACTCTTACCTTTCTCCGCGCTTTTCTTTGTTGCTAATTCCTTCTGAGCAAATACTTCTCCTTGAGGTGGTTCTTCCTCTTGCTCCTGAGTCCTGGTCCTCTTCCTCGAGGATCTGAGATCATATTTGACGTTGAATTGGGCTTCCATGAAATCAGCAAACTGCTTACAGTAATGATCAATCTCTGCCTCTTCATCTTCTTCTTGCAGGGGGCACTCCATATCATCATTGTGTGAAAAAGCCAGATTTGAATCTTCTAATCCATAAGCTGCATCTCCAGTTGAGTCATCGGCCGGTCTTTCCAGGTACAAGGGATGAGGTACCTGATCTTGTTGTTCCTTTGTCTCTCTCGGCAATATCTGGAGAGGTGGTCTTCTATACTGGGGATTATATCCTCTGTTTGGAGCAGTATAATAATTTTTGGGAGTTGCATTCTTAGCTTCTAGTTCCATCTTAACCATCTTCTTTATCATTTTACTTATTTTATCCATTTTATCTGAATCTTTTTCTTGATTAGAGGTAGAGACCTCTTCTTTGCCTCTCCTTCTGATTTCTTGCTCAGCTTTTCCTTTCAACTTCCCTGTGGAGGCAAAGTTTGCTTCTAGTTCCAGAGCATCTCATTGTGCATCATCCAGAGTGGCAGACTTCCTTTCTCTTAAGGAGAATCCAAAATCAGAATCAAAGGCTGCTATGAAAATTATCCTGGCAGCAACTTCATTTGGCTTCATTTCTGGAGGCAAGCTTAGATATAACTTGTTGAATCTTTTGATAAATTCTGATACCCCTTCATTCTGTTTCTTCTTGATAGTATTAAACTCAGTAAGGCACATTCCATAGTCTTTCTTTTCTCCCCACTTCTTGAGAAAAGCATTCTCCATTTGATCCCAGGTGGTTATTGAGCGATTTCCTAATGTTTTAAACCATTTTCTGGCTTCACCTTCTAAAGACTGCACAAATAATCTCAAAACTACATCCAGGTGTTCAACATTCAAATTTTCTGCAAAAGAGCAGAAGGTCTCGAGATGTTTCTGAGCATCAATATCATTTTCACCGTTAAACCTTGGCAAAATCTTCAGATAATCCTGCGGCATATCATTTAACACATGAGGTAAAGCCAGAGGAGCATATTTGTTCAGGAGAAATGCAGGAACATTGGCCATTGGAGGCAGTGGGGGTTGCACAACAGTCTGAGAAACAAATGAAGGGAGAGGGGTAGGAGGAAGCGGAGTATGAATAACAATGGGAATATATTGCACAGAGGTCTGAGGTGTGGATGGGAATAATTCTCGGTTAACAGGAGCTACTTCAGTGACCTCTTTAATTTCTTCAGCCTCGAAAACAGGATAAGATTCTTCTCCAATTGAGGCACTTCCCCTACGTGGGGTTTCTAAATAAAACTCGGGATTTTCTGTTCTAACTTCTTGAGAAGAAGAGGGCGAATAACCTTCAACAGAACACTCGAAATTTTCAGCACGGGCTGACTTCCTCTCCTTCCAAACTCTTTTATGAATAATTTTCTCTGGGTCAGACACGTAGGGTGTTTTCAGTTGAGCTGTATCTGACCTCAAATGCGGCCTACGAGGAGCCAGGACTACCGATAAGATTTATCCAATAAAGACCAGTGGAGTCGCCAAGGTGAGAAATCTGCAACTCTTCACCTCTCTGTGCTCACCTGATTAGAGAGTGAAATAAGATGTCGAAAACCCAGGGAAACTGATATTCTTGAATTCGCTCCCCGGCAACGGCGCCAAAAAGATGTTGTGGATGATTTTGTCACCCTCCTAGAGACAGCCTAGAGTTGCCATAGACCAGTGCCTAGGACATCTTAATATAGCAAGGAGCCCTTTATAGTTTGGGTTGTCAGTCCAAGAGCTCACTTACTATCTCTTGTTTGAAACAAGGAAACTAAAATTTGAATGGGACCAATCTCTTTCAGAAGCTGACACAAGGATAAGAATAATGTAAGAACATTATGTAAAACTTTAGCATGAAAGTATCAGACAGTTAAGAGACCGCTTACTGTAAAGAGGGCCGATTCAACTAATATATCACAGAAGTCAGATATCAAGAAGTGAGTGCAGTGAGGAATCATAAGAAGATATTAGCAGACATAAGGGCGCACCAATTTACGAATCCTTAAGTCACTAATATAGCAGAAAATATGGAAGTAGTGAACATGGAACAGCATATCATGACTAGGCCTATTTAAAGCGCTTGACTAATTCTAGGAAGGGCACCATTTAAGATGAATCCTTACTGCAAACTAGTGAGCCACTCGCATTCTAGAACATGATACAAGAAGACAAATTGCATGAAAAGAGATAATGTATTAACACATAAGAAAAGTTACATACTGTGAGATATCAAAGACCAGAATCCTCAATACAGTTATAACCCCTCCTCACTGAGACCCTACGGGCTCTGAAACTTCATACAGAAATCTTACAAGATGGATACAGTAGTCTTCTCGGTGCACAGTTTGCTGACCGAAATCTGGAACCCTAACAATGTCTTCTTTTTCAGTATTTATAGAGAAGACTGAAACTTCTAGAGGAGGAGAGAGAAGAGGAACAATTAATGACTCCATTTGAACCCTATGGCGGAAAACACTCGCGCCTTTTTATGAATGACTAGCTATAAATAAATACCTAACCATCTATATACAGAAATTAATGCTGGGAGATAAAAATCTCCTTATGTACAAGGCAGAAATAATAAAATATATACATCGGGGTGCTTCTGGCTGAGGGAAAATCTGCTACCATAAGAGTCCCGAGAAAATCTTCAATTCAGTACTGTACGCCTGGCCCTTGATTTTGAATTAGAATCCTGGATTTTTAATGCGGGGCGAACTTCTCTGGAGGGTTCCGAGAATCTATATATGTATTTTCTTTAATGGCAGTCATCTCATGCACCTGTTCTGAGTCTCTTTCATTAAATTTCGCCCACAGAAAATCATCTTCTAGTATGTTCTTGATCTCTGAAATGGAGGCGGCGAATAAAAACGCCTTCTCTGCTATTTTGAAACCTGCAAAAACCTCAAAAATGTCAGGAAGACCGACTCGGAAGAAGGCGTGAACAATGGAGGAGATGGCATGGAAATGGAGGGGATGATGTGGACACAGACCAAAGACGGGAACACACAGGTTGGCGGGAGCAAACAGTGGAGGCTTTGACGACCAGGCAGAGGGCGACTTTTCCATAAAAAGGTTTGGGCGTGACGGAGGAATAAAAACTATGAAAACAAAATGAAAAACACGCCCACACACATATATATCTATATATCCATATACGACAAGACAATGCCACGGATGACGCTACAGATATACGGTAGCTTAACACATGGGCGTACGGGGGCGAGACGCGCAGGCGCACGAGGGACAAGTGGGGAGACGGCGTGGCGGAGGGGTTCAACGGGTGGAAGCGGGTAACAGTGACACGGTGGCGGGCCATAGGCCATACGAACATGGGATAACGGGCGGATGGTTCTGCTGCATCTCCGTCGTTGGATGGAGATTGGGATATCTAACGGCCCTTGTGAATCCCGCTGCCCGGCGATGGGATGAGTTTTAACGCACGGGGGATGGGCAGTTTTCCGCCCGTATTGAGGACACGCGGCGCCATTCGTGTGGAATCGCTGGCGTTCGGTCCAAAACCACCAGCCCAGTGGAAGCGGTGCGGGGGGGTATACTGCTGGTTTTGCTGCGCGCGGGGGCCACCGCCCAATACAACTGCTGCTCCATTGATCTGACTTGATCGGACGGTTACCGTGGCACCCGAAAAACAAAACGATAAGCCCCTTTTCCTTTTAACTTACGGTTTTCGGACCCCGATCACGTGATGACGGCTGGGAAGGGGCTTAGGACTTGGGGGCTTTGGCCCGATATATAAAATATACATGTTCTAAACATTATAAAGCAAATTTTCGGGCGGGGATAATAAAACTAAATGGAGACATTGGGGTTTTTGATCTCAAAAACATTGGAAATGGATTTAAAAAGAAATGGTGGCGAAAATTTGAATGAAGGAGGAAATATGTACAACAACTCCCACAGTGATGGGATTAAAACTCAGCAGAGAGGACAGCAGCAAGGATTTTGATCAGAGCTTGTACAAGAGCATAGTTGGCAGCCTCATGTATTTGACTGCAACTAGGCCCGACATAATGCATGCTGTTAGTTTGATTTCCAGATTCATGGAGAAGCCAAAGGATGCACATTGGCAGGCAGCGAAGAGAATTCTGAAGTATGTTAAAGGTACTAAAAGGTTTGGTATTTTATATACTGCTTCAGAATGTCCAGATTTAGTTGGATACACTGACAGTGATTGGGTTGGAAGTGTAGATGATAGGAAGAGCACTTCCGGTTATGTTTTTCACATGGGTTCAGGAGCCATTTCATGGGCTTCTAAAAAACAGCCCATTGTAGCATTGTCTACAGCAGAGGTAGAATATGTGGCAGCTACAGCAGCAGCGTGTCAAGCAATTTGGATGAGGAGGATGTTAAGAAGTTTGTGCCAAGAGCAGACAAAAGGAACAATGATTTATTGTGACAATATCTTAGCTATTGCATTATCCAAGAATTTTGTGTTTCATAAGAGAATAAAACACATTGACACAAATTTTCACTACATCAGAGAAGTGGTAAACAATGGAGAAATTTTTTTGGAACACTGCAGAACTCAGGAGCAGTTTGCAGAAATTCTGACCAAGCCATTGGGGCAGAAGAGTTTTTAATTTTTGAGGAAAATTCTGGGTATGACAGATAACCCAGCAACTGTAAGTAAGGGGGAGTGTTGAAAAATGTTGAAAATTCAGCAAGATGATGGAGCTTAGTGAAATGAAGTCGCCTTCACTAAGTGGGCCCGCAGGCAAATTCTGGCGCAAAATCTATTTTTAGACTATGTCTATTTTTAGACATATGGAGCATGGTCCGGGGATTGCAGTATGAGATTCTTGGAGTATTGGTCATGTTGGTAAAAATAGATGGGACTCTATTTTTTGGACCTATAGGTCGAAGTCTACTTTTAGACTGCCTCTCCTTAAAATAGGGAAGTCAAATATTATTTACCCTTAATAATATTTGGACTATAAACTTCAGTTTACTCTCTTGGAGCACTTCAGTTCGAGCCTTGGAAGTGGCTCATGTATCTGACAGAGGAATTACGCTATTCCTAAGGGTTTGGTGAGCACATGCATGGTTGACTTCAGTTAGGACTTCAGTGGCAGAAGTTTGGTGGAGTTAATGAGATAGCTAGTGGAGTTGTGTTCGGTTTAATTTAGTTGAATTGGTTGAGATTAGTTTAACTAGCTAATCAACTAGTTATGAGTGGAGTGAATTAAATATTATTTAATTCATTAATTAGTAACTCATTATTCAACTCAAGAACACATCAGTTCACTACAGTGCATGGACAGTTCAGTGGAGACCAATGAAAGAGGTAGATGAAAGGGTGGAGTTAGCTATCAGTGGCGACATCAGTTGTGCATGAGATTTGCACCACACTTGGAGGAATTGCCCATGATGATTGCGCTGCCAAGCCAAGGAGATTCGAACCTTGGATCTCTATATAGACAGGCCTGGATTGCGCAATAGAGGCAAGGCAATTGGCGGTGAGTTTTGAACCAGTAACCTGTTCAAAACTGAGCTAGATTATGTGTAACTTCATGAGAAAGTACCGAGTACTTGTGAGGAGTATTGTACTGAGTTTGTTACATGATTTCTCCATTATAATATACACAATAGCTGCGGGGTTTTCAGCTATAAGCTTTCCCCATACATACTGTGTTAATGTGTATGATGATTTGATGTGTTATCGCTTGTTTTATTTCCGCATGTTTGATGATCTGAGTGGAAGAGATTATGTGTTGCATATAAATTCGAATTGTATGTGATCAGGATAGTATCGATGGATAATTAATCATTATTCAGCAAATTTCTACATGGTATCGGAGCTATTGAAGCAGAGATTGATCATCACAGTGATTACAAACTTATTTCGGTAGACAGAGTCTGCATGCGGGCCAGGTAGCCTCTGGATCCATCCTTTCTTTGAAAGGTGATATATCCAGTAAACGCCCCTTGCAGTCAATCTCTATGCTAGAAATAATTTGTTCTCACAGATCTAGAGCAGTTGAGCTTTGAGGTGGAATTCGAATTTTGCAGCAGTTTTGTTTTCTTGGTGTCGGTGTTGAAAATGTCTTTCAACGGTTTGCGACTCGAATATGCTCTTGAAGGTAGTTCGAATTATGTTGCATGGAAGGATCGCATGGAGGCAGTATTAGAAGATAATGGTCTAAAGGAGTTCGTAGATACGGATGTCCAAAAGCCCACTGATCCTGCTGAAGTCGAAGCATGGCAAAAGAAGATGGCGAAATGTCGAAGGATCCTGTTGGAAGGCGTCAAGGATCATATTGTATCCAGCCTGCATGGAAAGGCTTCTCCATATTTAATGTGGAAAGCTTTGACGGATCTATTCCAGAGTAAGAGCGACCAAAGGAAGCTGGCGCTCAAAGATAAGCTCGGGAACATCAAGATGGAGAAGGGCGACAGTATCGCCAAATACCTCACGAAGTTCACTCAGTGCAGAGATGAGCTGGGAAGTGTGGGGGTGACCGTCGAAGATGAGGACATGGTCGACCTGGCTCTCCTTGGTCTTCCGAAGGCTTGGCACTCATATCAAGATAGTGTCAATGGTCGGGAGAAGCTGCCGGGATGGGAGCGCCTTTGGGCGTATCTCATGCAGGAGGAGATAAGGAGGACTACTCGTGATGGATCTTCATCAAAGGGAGTTGATGAAGAAAATTGCGCTTTGGTGGCCAAAGAAAAGAAGGGGAAGGGTAAGAAAACTTCTCATTCCGGTGCAAAGGGCAAGAAGCAGGATATGGCGAAAGTGAAGTGTTTTCACTGCCATGATCACGGAAATTATGCTACCAATTGTCCAAAGAAGAAGAAGAACAAGCAAGCGAGAAGATCTGCAGATGGAGAAGCTTTGGCTTCACAGTTTGAGCTTGACTTTTCACTGATAGCATGCTTGGTTTCAAGTGTGATGGGATCGGTATGGTTCTTGGACAGCGGTGCGTCATTTCATATGACGGGAGATCGGGAGTTGTTCTCAGATCTGGAGGACAAAGATTTGGGTGTGCACATCGAGATGGGCGATGATGGTAGATACAGTGCGACTGGTATCGGTACCATATCCTTTCAGAGGGAGTCTGGTAAACCCTTTGTATTGAGGGATGTCATGCATGTACCTGGATTGAAGAAGAACTTGATCTCTGTGGCGATGTTGGAGGATAAGGGGTATGATGTGGTCTTCAGCGAAGGAAAATCATTCCTGCACAATAAGACTACTGGAGAGACCCGGAAGATAGGGGTTCGAACCAAGAACCTTTATCATTTGTAGGTAGATGGCTGCGCAGCAATGGCATGCAAGGCGGGAGAAGTGGTGAGCCAGGATGATGAGGGCGAACTGTGGCACAGGAGATTGGGCCACCTTCACCATGGAGCTTTGAAGATCCTGCAGCAGATTTCTACTCGGCTTCCTAAGGGCACTCTTGTGGAGTCAGATCAGTGCAAGGGGTGTACTTTAGGGAAGTATGTGAAAGCCACCTTTCACGAGAAGGATAGTCGCGCCATGACGATCCTTGAGAGAGTTCACACAGACGTGTGTGGTCCTTTCTCAGTTGCTTCGACAGCAAAGCACAAGTATTATGTGATCTTTGTTGATGATTTCTCTCGAAAGAGCTGGATCCGACCGTTGAGGTTGGAATATTTGTGGGGTACACTGATACACATCACAACTATCGGGTGTATTTTTCAGACAGTCGAAATATTGTTGTGCGACGGGATATCAAGTTTCAGGAGGATAAAGCCATGCTGTGTTCGCTTGAGAGGGAGCTACACTTGCATGCAGATGAGGAGTTTTTAGTTCCTAAGGAGGAGCTTCCGGATGTGGATCAGTGACAAGAGGAAGTTCAGGAGGTGGAAGAAACCACCCATGCAGCGCCAACCATCAGAGGGCGCATGCGCACTACAGAAGCTGAGCGACTGGCTCGAGATGCAGAGAAGGTTGTAGGACCACCTACAGCACAGCGCAGACAGAGGCAGTCACTAGATCGGTACACTGGATACATGACTCTTGTGAGTCAATGTGTCATGACGGAGCCAACCTCTTTTGAGGAAGTTGTGGAGGAACCCGCATGGGTTGATGCCATGATCGAAGAATATGATTCGATCATCATAAACAGTGCATGGGAGATTGTCCCAAGACCGGTGGGAAAATCAGTGGTGGGTTCGCGATGGATCTACAAAGTGAAGCAGGCGGTTGACGGGAGTGTGGAGAAGTACAAGGCGAGATTTTTCGCCCGTGGCTTTTCACAGATCAAGGGGATTGACTATGAGGAGACCTTTGCACCTGTCGCAAGGTACTCTTCATACGGACGATCCTTGCTCTCTCAGCGCAGATGGGGTGGCACATTCATCAGATGGATGTGAAGACTGCGTTCCTCAATGGAGTTATTGAGGAGGAGGTGTCCATAGAGTAGCCTGAAGGTTTTGAGATATTCAGCAGTGAGTCGCATGTGTGCCAACTCAAGAGAGCACTGTATGGGCTGAAGCAAGCACCTCATGCTTGGTACACTTAGATACACAGCTACTTCACCAGGCTTGGATTCTCCAAGAGCGAGGTGGATCCAAACCTGTACCAGATTGTGGTGGAGGGGAAGTTGTTGATCATCGTACTGTATGTAGATGATCTGATTTTGACTGGTGATGAGCAGTTGATACTTTCATGCAAGGAGGATCTTGCACGAGAGTTTGAGATGAAGGACTTGGGCATCCTTCATTATTTCTTGGGATTGGAGATTTGGCAGCGCAACGGAGGACTGTTTGTTTCTCAGGGAAAGTATGCTCGGGAGATTCTGGAGAGGTTCAACATGCAAGGCTGCAAGCCTGTTGACACTCCTCTTCCTGGTGGTTGGAGGAAGGAGGATGCTACTTCAGCGAAGGTAGTGGATGCCACTGTCTATCAAAAGTTGGTGGGGTCGCTTATGTATCTGGTCAATACAGGACCCGATATATGCTATGTTGTTAACCAACTTTCGCAAGCTATGGTTAAGCCTACCAAGCTCTTTTGGAATGCAGGAAAGCATGTATTACGCTATATTAGAGGCACATCGGGATATGGTCTATGGTACAGACAGGAGGATGGAGCGAAGCTTTCTGGCTTCACTGATGCAGATTGGGCAGGGAGTCCAACGAACCGGAAGAGCACTTCTGGAGGAGTTTTCAGCATTGGGTCGACAGCAGTTTCCTGGTACAGCAGGAAGCAGAGATCCGTGGCACTCAGTTCAGCAGAGGCCGAGTACATGGCAGCTAGCTTGGCTGCATGCGAGGCTATTTGGATGAGGAAGATCCTCGCAGGATTGTTCAGGTTGTATTTGGAGCCTACAGTGATCTACTGTGATAACCAAAGTTGCATTAAACTCTCAGCTAATCCAGTATTTCATGATAGATCCAAACACATCGACATCAGGTACCATCATATCATAGATTGTGTTTAGCGGAGAATCATGATGCTTTCATATGTTCCCACGGAGGATCAGGATGCCGACATCCTGACGAAGGCGCTCACCAGGAGCAAGTTCGAATTCCACAGAGGCAGGATAGGGGTTGCAGATAATCCATATCTTGCTGAGAGGGAGTGTTGAGAATGCAGTAAGATGATGGAGCTTAGTGAAATGAAGTCGCCTTCACTAAGTGGGCCCGCAGGCAAATTCTGGCGCAAAATCTATTTTTAGACTATGTCTATTTTTAGACATATGGAGCATGGTCCGGGGATTGCAGTATGTTATTCTTGGAGTATTGGTCATGTTGGTAAAAATAGATGGGACTCTATTTTTGGACCTATAGGTCGAAGTCTATTTTTAGACTGCCTCTCCTTAAAATAGGGAAGTCAAATATTATTTACCCTTAATTATATTTGGACTCTAAACTTCAGTTTACTCTCTTGGAGCACTTCAGTTCGAGCCTTGGAAGTGGCTCATGCATCTGATAGAGGAATTATGCTATTCCTAGGGTTTGGTGAGAACATGCATGGTTGACTTCAGTTAGGACTTTAGTGGCAGAAGTTTGGTGGAGTTAATGAGACAGCTAGTGGAGTTGTGTTCGGTTTAATTTAGTTGAACTGGTTGAGATTAGTTTAACTAGCTAATCAACTAGTTATGATTGGAGTGAATTAAATATTATTTAATTCATTAATTAGTAACTCATTATTCAACTCAAGAACACATCAGTTCACTACAGTGCATGATCAGTTCAGTGGAGACCAGTGAAAGAGGTAGATGAAAGGGTGGAGTTAGCTATCAGTGGCGACATCAGTTGTGCATGAGATTTGCACCACACTTGGAGGAATTTCCCATGATTATTGCGCTATCAAGCCAAGGAGATTCAAACCTTGGATCTCTATATAGACAGGCCATGATTGCGCAATAGAGGCAAAGGAAATTAGTGGTGAGTTTTGAACCAGTAACCTGTTCAAAACCAAGCTAGTTTGTGTGTAACTTTATGAGAAAGTACTGAGTACTTGTGAGGAGTATTGTACTGAGTTTGTTACATGATTTATCCATTATAATATACACAATAGCTGCGGGGTTTTCAGCTATAATTTTTCCCCATACATAATGTGTTAATGTGTATGATGAATTGATGTGCTATCGTTTGTTTTATTTCCGCATGTGTGATGATCTGAGTGGAAGAGATTATGTGTTGCATATGAATTTGAATTGATATGTGATCAGGATAGTCTCGGTGGATAATTAATCATTATTCAGCAAATTTCTACAAAAAATTACTTTCAACCGCAGCCCTGTACAATGAGCCGCCTTCCAAAATTGTTTTTCAAAACCACTGACGTGGCCGCTTTCCAAATCTAGTGGTATTTCGTGATAGCACCATGAAGTTTCCAAATCAGTGAACAATCCCTCTCACAGTTTAAACACAGATTTCTTGGCCCTTTTGCATTAAAATTTTCCGGACCCGAAAAATATTAAGTTGCATTTGATTGACAAATCGCGTCACAGTATTCCCTCCGTACACCAAGCCCAAATCGGACCCGAATTTTTATAAGGCACATTTTATTGAGTTTTCGCGTCACAAATTTGGCCGACGTCAGCATCCAAATTTGTAATGCGAAATCTATCATTCCATTTTGGCTTTATCAGTTTCAAGTCCGGCGGATAATTTGCAATGGGTTCGTTTGCAAAGGTTTGATTTTTGTTTTTTGTTTATCACACGAACGAGAGGTTTGTTAACCTTTGAGTTTTATGTATGCTTTAATATATACATATGTTTAAACATATGTTATATATATTATATGCGAAATGTAAGGTGGGCGATAGATTTTAGTTTTAATTTTATTTTTTTAAAAAGGTTTGTTATAATATGTTTTATATGTTACGGCATATAAAAACAAAAAGGGAAAAAAAGCATTGTAGTCGTTTTTTCTTCAATAGACAGTAGGTAAGTATTTTTTTTACACAACAACAGTGTAATTTTTTTTATGTGCACAACAGTGTGTTTTGTTTTGTAATAGAACAAAGTTTTTAAACAGAGAGACAGAGTGTTGTCTTGTGAATGACAGAGTGATAGTTTTGCACTGCGTTTGCAGCAGTCAAACTATTTTTTGTAATCGCTCTCAGTGAGGAAGAATTTGTAATAGTTTTTTTTAAGGAATAGAAGTTTGTTTTCAAGTGGAAGCTCTGTCTCCTGTGAATGAAATTTTAATATTTTCTCTGTGTTGAAGAGGGGAGTTTTATTCTCCATTTATTGTTCTGGAATTTTCAAATATTCCAACAAACTAAAATCGATTCCCTTTACATTTTCACATCGATGCTTACAACCAAAGTCACACGAGGCCTCCTCTTCTTAGAACACATTGAACTCTCTTATTGATATATTTTTATAGTTAGATATTTTGCTGAGGTGAGGGCCTAAGTTAGGCTTTGCTGGAAACCCCCGAGAAACCATCGATGGGACCTTGGATTTCGGAGGGAAAGAGTAAGGAAAGTGAGAATATTATGAAAAATTATGGATTTGAGGAGTGGGAGTGTTGATGTCGACAATAGGGATACTGGTGTGACTAGAAAAATCTAGCCAAAAACCCCTCAAGAAACAAAAACCAAAGCCCGGACCAAGTCCATGTGACGCATGGGAACCCTAACTGATAAACAGTGGATTGTTCAAAAAATTTGAGGGATAGTGACTAAGAAAAGTATGGGCCCCATATCAATCCTAGAGAACCAATACGTTGACCCTGGGCTGAATGTAAGTTTTCCCATGAAACCCAAGCCGATAGTAGATAAGATACGGGGATATCCCCAGTATATGGTTGTGAAGGTCAATACATGATAGAAAGCGATAACGTTGGAAGAAGATAGATGGTAAAAGGAGATGGATACTTCAACAAAATAGGGGAGAATTTAGGGCGCCCAAGGAAAGACACAAAGATGTCAGAAAAGGGGGGATCTAGCTCATAATCCACAAGGTCCATGTCTTCAATGCATTGAAAGACCAAGGAGATGAAAAGTAACAAGGTGCACAAAACGACACACAACCCATAGGAAGAAAGATGTAAGAGGACCCTAGAAATAATACAATAAATTTGAATAGTGTGGATAGATTCCTAGGATCCTCCTGAGAAATGAAATATGAACACCAAACAGAGTTGCAGAGATCGTGAAGTTATCATAGCTAGGTTTTTTTCCTTGGGCCAATTGTATGTTTGTTGTATAAAATCATATTTTGAATGAATGATTAATTTTAGTTGGTCAATAGATCAATTTGTATGTTAAAAATTATTAAGTGGTAACATTTATGAATTATGACTATATCATAAAACCATTCATTTATGTTAAAGTTGAAACCTATATTTACTATTTCCATATTGAGTAGATAACATCATCCACCATGAAATATACAATAAAATTTCTATCTATATCATCTATGAGAAATGAAGAGAGAAATCATAAATTTTAGAAGACATTTTGATTGTACTGAAGATACTACATTCCATAGGCCACAGGATGCAACTCAATTGGTGATCATCGTGATATGAATTATTATGTAACCTATGAAATTCAAGGTTTAAATCCTCGTGGACCTAATCAACAAAACAAATAAAGAGATTAAATTCTAGAGGCTATGCTTACATGAGGATGGGGGTTGAGTTTTATGATCCTTATGCCTTAAAAATGATAAGAAACCAATAAGTATGGTCCTTTTTTAGGAGGAAACCTCCTTTTACAATGAATACAATGTATAAGAAAATATTTGATGATCCTAAGACTAGGTCCCCTAAGTGTATATATAGAGACAATGGGTACAATTATAATAAAATGGGATCATGAGGGGTTTTAGCCTACACAGCAATATAGCAATATAAATATAATCACTCAATATCTAGGGCTTAATAAGGAGTTTAAGGGTTAACATGATGCTCATATAAGGCTTAACATGTCCCTCCCTTTCAAAGAAATATTGTCTACAACACTTGACCACCTGTGGGTGTTTCTATATGAACAAATCATCTTACCATGTTGCTTCTTCCACTAGTAGGTTTTTCCATTTGATGAGGTACTTAGTAATTGGTTGATTATTAGTCCTTGTTTCCAAAAAAAAATTGGTTCTAGTATTTTGTTCCCTTCTTCATTAATCACGGGTAGAATATTTTGGACTCGGATTTTTTCATTGATTAAATTTGTTAAGAAATAAACATGGAATACTAGATGTACACATGAAGATGGAGGCAACTCCAATTCATAAGCCATAATTCTAATCCACTAGAGCACCTTATAGGATCCAAAATACCTTGGTGCTAATTTACTATCCTTCTTTTATTATCTTAGGGACATATATTTATATGGATGTAATCTCATAAATACCCAATACCCCATTTCAAATTCCCTTTCATGGTTATGTTGATATGCTTGTTGTTTCATCCTATTTTGTGCCATAGCAAGGTTGTCCTTGAATAGTTTTAGAACCTCTTGTTAGTTTCATATGTGGTCCTCTACTTTGAGCCTTCATATTCCCTTTCAAGGGTGATGTGATGGATGAAGCATGATATCCATAAAGTTCCATAAATTGTGAAATTTTTGATGAGGTATGGAAGGATGTGTTGTACCACCATTCTGCCAAGGGAAACCATTTGACCGATTATGTATGTTTATCATATTCAAAGAAATGTATATATCCTTATATACATCTATTCATTATCTTAGTTTTACCATTAGATCGAGGTTGGTAAAATGAGTTCTAATCCAATTTAGTACCCAAACAAGAAAATAATCCAATCCAAAAATTTCCATTGAAAATTCGATCTTTGACACTTACAATAATATTTGGTATTCCATGTGTTAGCCACCCATAAATTCTTTCATATCAGGTGGTGGCTAAATGATGTTGGATAGCCTTCAAGAAAAAAATTTTATTGCTAAAAATTGCTGATACTTTAAGTCTTTTGATTAAATCCTATCCTTTGGATAATCATCACTGCTATTTCCCTTCAAAACTCAAAAATCCTGCTGATTTTCAAGCCAGAATACTGCTGCAAGCATATTTTTCCCCCTTCCCTTCTTCCAAAACTAACCTCAGTTTTTATCCCTCCATTTCCCATGAAAATCCCTCATTTTCATAAATTTTCCCTTTCCCCTTCATCAAAACCCCTTGACAAGGTTGAAAACTCCTTTTTCGCCTTATCAGAACCCTCAATTTCCCTTGAAAACCATTGAAAAACCATAAAAACCCACATTTTTGTACATATATAGGTCTTAGCCCCTTCCCGCATAAATCCCTGATCATATGACCTTTCATATGGCCCTCGGCCCCGCAGTCGGGCACCAAGCCTTTAAATATTATTCCCACTGAAGTTTAAAACCTTTGGTTATATATATATAAATACAAACCTCTGTTTTTATTAATTTTCTGACATTTTATTATTTTATTTTTTCCGCCAGTACAAGTTTTAAATCATTCTGCACCGTCGATCTGATCTGAAGATCGGACGGTGCGGAGTCCCCACATTCCACTAACCCATCCCAAAAACCGTGCGGTATTCATCGCACCGCCTTTGGGCAACGACGGTTTTTTCCCAATCACCAGCGATTCCATACATCGCGTGACACGCGTCCTATGTACTTTTTCAAAAACGCTTGCTCATCGTGCGTTATCATTCGGACATGGATGCCCAACGATATTGCTGTCCACCGTCCGATCTGGGGCGGGCCATCCAACGGCTATCGCTCGTCGAAGATGCCTGATAGTTAACAGGGCTACGGCGCGCCATCTAGTTAAACTCTGCCATCGATATGACCTATAGATCGACGGACCATATTCCATCGCCCTGATTCCATCGCCCAGTCAATGATTCTCCATTTTTGACTTTCCCCTTTGCTCCCGACCGTCAATCTCTGCGCGATCGACGGCTCTGATTTAATCTTTCTTCCGCCTTCTCCGATCAAATCCCGATCGTTGGATGATGCCATCCCACAATCATGCTTCTGCCACGTGTCCTCTGCAGCAGTAAACCTATATATTCAAGATCTTATAATAGTTTTTGTATTTTGCAGGGTTTAAATGGTTTTCTCGCCATTTTCGAAGAAAATTTGAGGGCAGAGGATGACGATCTTCCTGCCTTCGATTCATCATAGAAAATCATCACAAGATGTTAAAAACACGTTTCTTCAGTGTTTTCCCCAGGCATTGATGCCACATCACCCTGCGCAACCCTGTTTATCAGAAAAAAACCATGGATTGGGCACAATCAGAGAGTATCAGTGACGAAGACCAGAATTTACCAGAACAAAGGATTAAAGACAGATTTTATGGAGATTACGGCTAAGAACAATTATTAAAAGCCCAAACCCCGATTTAAAACATAGTTTAAAGAAAATCTGAAGTTTTTTATCGACAGGAAACCATCCACTACCACAAATTGAGGCAAATTGATCCCTGTAGCTACCACGACGCCACCTGTGCCTCAAAGTATTCAATCATAAGCCGAATTTATTGATCGAGATCAGATATTTGTCTCAAAGCACAGCCGAAGAGTTACTTCTGCAAGGGACTTCAATGCAAGAAATATCTGCAGAGTTACTTCGACGCCACACAGAGCCTCAAAGGTCAACAAAAGCTCCCACTGAGCTTGAAACTTTATGTAAAACATTTAAGATAGAAGATATGTATGTAAGTTTCTTCATTGAGCCCCTCAAAGGCCAAGAAGCCATTAGGTTTGTATTATTTGTAATTGGAGATTTTTATCAGATCACACCTCCTCATTCTTCTATATATACTTCTGTAGGAGATGAGTTAGGGGTTGTTGGTTGTTGGTTGTTGATTGATCACAAGTTGTAATACTGAAACTCTTTGAAATAAATACATAGTCCGTTGAAGTTGAAGAGAAACTGATGTCTTGGAAGTCCTGATGATGTTGTTGTACACTTGTAAATGTGAAGGCTCTATCATTGGATCCATGAGCTTGGTTGTTGGTGAAGTATTCTGAACTGTTTAATGTTTTTCCCCTGTTTTCATTATGTTCCATAATTTCTTACTACAGTAGGATAGAAATTATTAGGCTAAGAAATGACTCATGGAAGCACCTTAGACCTGTTCATCCTTCACTGTTTCATGTTTTCTTCTGCTGAAGTATTTTAGAGTCTTTAATCTCTCTCTTTGATCTTCATGCTTGTTTATTTCCTTAATAGTTTGAACAGTTGGTTTCAGCATGATTTATGGTTCTCCCTGATTGTGTGCTGCCACTTAAAAAATGTTATTTAAGTCTCCCTTTGAAGTTATTTGCTTACAGTAAATCAAAGAGGTCTGTTTTGATCTTTCCCTTTGTCCTCACTTAAACAGTTGGCTTAAAGGTCTTGTATAGTTGTGATCATAGATCTGTTAGGTGTTCCCTCTTCTATGACTGCAATTATCAGTGAATCTTTTATGTTTTCTAAGTCATTTGAAATAAAATCTTTGAGGAAATAGGGTGTTCCCCGAATCTTAGATTTCATTTTAAAATTTGTTTTGAAATCATTATTTACTTAAAGGTGTAATTTGTAGAAATTATGGATAGCCCTGTCTATCAAAGAGCTCTTTATTGTTCAAATTATGCTTTCGAATTCCCTTTGTTGAGAATTAAACTTCTCTTTTCAAATCATTAATGTTCATCTCATTCCAAAAACAAAAGGTTCCTGTGGCCAAGTTAGATTTTCCCTTTGATATCCCATATCCATTGATGAGTGTGTTACAACCTCTTTTTGACTCCTTTGCCCAATGAACCAGATATTTCTCTGTCCTATATATCTTTCCTAGGCCTTTCATGTTCTTCTATGTCATTCCAACCCAACCAAAACAAAAAAATAAATACCTGCACTTAATAACTAGTCTAAAACCAATACTCAAAGCACACAAGATAAACCTTTGCAAACAAACTTTTGAGAGATCCCTCTCTGAGAACAGGAGGACTAGATCCTGGAACTCTAAATATTGGTTCTGATGTTGCCTTGTCTTTTGATTTGCCAAACTATCAAAACACGGGACACCAACACCATGTATCTTTTGGATTATTTCCATGAATGCTTCTCCCACGACACTTTCTTTAAAATCATGAAAAACGGGGAAAAAATGGGCATACTTTATCATTCAATCTACCACTACCATAATGATACTCTTTCCTTTAGATTTGGGTAAATAGGTAATGAAATCCATTGAAACTTCTTCTCAATGTTGGATTGGTAAGGCTAATGGATGAAGGATCCCTCGGGTCTTGATAGTCTCTCCCTTATTTTTTTGGCATACCACACATTCCACCATTTTCACATCTTCTTTAGACCTTGCCAGAACAAATATTCCTTGATCCTATGGTATGTATTCAAGAAGCTTGAATTTCCTCCTACAAGAGAATTCTATAATTCCAAAAAGGCCTTTTGTTTGTGTTTGGAATTCTAACATAATTATAAGTGATCTTAATACCATGACAAATAATTTTTCTACATAAATTTTTATATTGCGCTAGGGTCCTCCTATAGCTATTGAATGATCTTGCATATCATACCATCTTGTTACCATTATATCCTTGCTTCTTCCACCCAGTTACATTTTGGAATGGAAATAACACATAGTAAATTATTTGCGTCTTCCTCTTTCCTTGAGAGTGAATCTACCAAAATATTTTGTTTTCCCATTTTGTAGATAATTTCAAAGCAATAACCCAACATCTTTGTGATCCATTTTTTTTCTCTTCTAATGATATTATTTTCTCCAAGAATTACTTCAGACTATCATGAAATGTTTTTATTTTAAAGTTTCTTCCTATTAGGTATGAACATTATTTCTTAATTGTATCTGGTATGGCCAACATTTATTTTTCATAGATGGGTCTGAGTAAGTTCTTTCCTTTTAAGATCACTACTTTAAAAGGCAATGTGTCTTTATTCCTGCATCAAAACTACACCAATACCATGGCCTGAGGCATCATACTCCACAACGAAAATTTTTGTGAAGTCAAGTGTCACCAATATGGGAGTTACACATAGCTTCTTTAAGTTATTCAAAATATTTGGTTTCTTCTTTAGTCTAAGAAAATGCTTCCTTATTCAATAAATTTTTTAAAGGGGTTTTTATTTGACCATAATTCTTGGAAATTTTGCAGTAATATCCTAAAAATCCTAAGAATCCTATAAGTCTCTTCAAGGTATTAGGGATTTCTCATTCCCTCATAACTTTAATTATTTTAGGATCCACCTTAACACCATCCTGTGATACAATATGACCTAAATATTCCATTGCTTGAACCCAAAAGGTATAGTGCTCGGAATGATTTGCATATAGTTGTTGCTCTTCCAATAGTGCAAATACCCTATCAACATGTTGTATATGCTCTTCCCAAGATTTTTTGTAGATTATTATGTCACCAAAAATTATTAGAACAAATTTTCTAAGGAATGTTTTTAAAAAGTAATTCATTAACCTTTTAAATGTTGAAGGTTCATTTGTAATTCCAAATGGCATAACCAAAAACTCATAATTACCTTATTTTGTTGTAAATATTGTTTGGGAATGTCTTATTTCCTCATTCTAATTTGATGATATCTAGAACAGAGATCCAACTTAGTAAAGAGAATTTCTCCATGAAATTCATCAGTGACATGAATAGGAAACTTATATTTGATTTTCATCTTGTTGAGTTTCTTGTGATCTTGACACATACACCATGAACCATCCCTTTTTATAACCATCATCACTCGTGAAGAGAAAGCGCTTTGGCTAGGTTGAATGATGCCTTCCTCTAAAATTTCTTGAACCATATACCCAATCTCACTCTTTGGTGCATGCGGATACCTATAAGGCCTAATGTTAGGTGGTACATTTCCAAGTTGCAATTGAATAGTATGGTCATGATCTCAGGCAAGTGGAATACCCTTATGAATTTCTCCAAATACCTTAGAATGATTGTTGATAACTTTTTGGAGATCTACTAGAGTAGAGGTTATATATGTTTGAACATATAATGAACATAATTGTGTAATTACACCTTGGTATCCCTTTTTAGCATTTTTTTCATGCTATTAGAGCTTATCATTTTATTAGATTTCCCTTGGATACCTCTAAGTTCAATTTCCTTTCCTTCTGAGAAAGTGCAATTTCCTTTCCTTCCTAGAAAAACATTATGAAAATATATTGAAAATTAAGGGCCATTGTTCCCAATGAGTGTAACCATTGCAATCCTAATACAACATTAGCACCACAAATTTCAATTGCAATCATGGGACTAATGAACAAATACTACCCCATATCAAGCTTAATATTATGGCACTTTTGTTGGGACAATCAATTGTTCTAAAGTATTAACTAGCTATCACACATTAAACTACTAGCCCAAGGATTCGTCTCTTATTTCAAAGTTGTATGAAATGTATATGCAAAATATTGTTCTAAAACTAATGTTGGATAATTATTTAACAGAAAGAATTAACTAAAACACAAAGAATTACTTCCTAAATTAAAGCATACACTCATAAAATATATATTTAAGGAAAGCCATATCTTTTATAAAAAAACTCAAAAACATTGAATTCTAATCACTACAAAATAGTAACAATAGTAAAATCTGTAAAATGCTAAGTTGCTACTTAAGAAACAAAAATTGAAATATTAAAGGAACGACACAACCATGTTTATGAAATGAGAAATAAATAATACCGAGTGGAAAAGAAACACTAATATTAAAACACCAATAATTAAAAAGATAAGCTATATTAAATATCAGAAAAGTAATAGCAATTACAAAACGGCTTTTAAAGGAATAACATATATAAATTAGGAATTATAAACAATACTATAACTATCAATATTATCTTTACTCAAAGGAAACACATGATTTACAACTAATCTAGGAGATACATGAAATAAATGATCAGTGAAAAAAAAAATATGAAATGCAAAATTAATAATAAAAATTAAGACATTGCCTCGTCTAGGAGTGGTCCCAAACTACCGGAGTCAAGTTTCCTTGTAGAAAAGATCTGATCAACAAATTAATTCTCAACAGTGAATCATTTTTATCAAAAACTTTGCATTTTATTATGAAAACGATTACAGTCGACACCCTTTAGTGAAGGATGAAAAGTTACAAAAAACACTCTTTCTCACGACAAAATCCCTTTGTCTTTATAATATAGTCGAGGGACATAAAATAGTAAATTATTTTAACAAAGAGTGATCTTGAGAATACAAATATTATCAGGATGCTCGTTTTCAGTTACAAATAGACTTAATATCACCCAGACAAGAAAATCAAGGTTGTCCCTAACATATTTGCTTAAATAAGAGTTAGCCTTGCTTGATCTGCCATGGTTATTTGGAAACAACATCATACTATCCTGATTTTACCACAGACGGTCTAGATACAACATCAAGTATCGATAGCCCATGATATGTTGCAAAATACATGTTCATAATGAAGTTTCAACGTGCTTTTATAATCAAAATAACACATCTAGAAGACAAAATAATAAAAGTAAATTAATTCCTTCTAAGTCCTATATTATGAAAATTAATATATCATAAAGATGAGAAAAATGCAAGAAAGGAACATTAAAACTAAATAATAGGATAAGGAAATCATGAAAATTGTGAGGCCCAACATCACCCCCAAACTGACCTTTTTTCATGTCCTCATGTAAATAAATAATTAACATGTAGGGCAGTTAAGGAGTAGGCTCCATGGGTTTCTTCTCCTCTGAGCTTGAATCCACTCCCATTTTTAATTTCTTGAAAATCCACGTATTTACCTACCTCTAACAATTGATAATTAGACTGATAGCAATATTGAGGATTCCAAATCATAGGGCACTTATATCTTTATCCCATCCAGTTGATTCCATCTTATAATACAATACTAACATAATCATGTACTCTAGAAATAACTTTCTTGAAATTGTATAAGCCAAAAGGTTCACTATTTTTAATTTTATTTGGATGGAAATTTCCATCTTAATTTAACTTTGTTGATAGCCTCATCATTTATATCTTCCAATCATTCCCATCTTTAGTTTAATAGTGTCATGAATCTGCTCAAGTGACGGAACAACACCAAGATTCTCTACAAAGGCATTGCAGTGGTGAAATGTAGCAAAGGGATTCTCTAGCTCACCTCTAACCCATAGATCAAAATTATGTTCATTTAAATGAAAGGTGTGATAATATTTCTCCCACTTTATTTCATTCTAGGAAAATGATAAAATATCCTAAGGTTGGAAACCTCCAATAAATGGTGTTGAGAAATCTAGGGCATCAAGGTTAATTGATTTCTTTACTTATGATAACTTCTTGTGAATTATTTTTACTTTCTTAGATTAGGATCTTCTCTTTCTTATTATTAGAGTTCTTCTTCATCAAACAACTATCAATGCATTAACCATAAAGAAACAAGAGACGCAAAATATAAACAATCAGTGAGGTCCAAAACCTCTCCCACTTGAGAGACACATTATCTTCTAGGAAATTTTGCTCATAGTTTCTCCAATTTTTCAACCACCTCATTTTTCAAATGAGTACATATTATGTTGATTTCATCTATTCAATGTGTGACCCATGCCTTCTTGCATCCTTTCAGAGGAGGAGATATTTTTTCCTTTCATCATGCTCTGAAGGTAGAGCATTGATCCATATTACCTTTAACCATGTGGCATGACTCTTTAATAAAATGAAAGGATACATACCTTATTCTCCTTTGGTTCATCCATAATTCCTACATCAACTTACTTGATTGAAGTAAATTCGATCCCTTGATCTTATTTACCTTTTATGTCATCATACCATCATCCCATGAATTCCACAACTTGGAATTCCTGATGAAGCAATAGCTTCCTTTCTTTATCTATAAACCTTCCAATGAAGATTCCATCATAGAATATTGAGGATCTAAAGTATCCCCATCAGCAGATGTTTCCTTTTAACAGATGTATGATGAAATTTGTACTAGATGACCTTTCCACTTATGTTTTCAATGAGATTCCCAGAGCTATATTCTTGACTTCCATGGATTATAACCATATCTCATGCTTCTATATTATGATGTATCGAACTCTTGTTTTCAATGCTTCTATGGTTCCTTGATACATCCCATTATTTTTCTTATTGAATCATGTATCTTACAAAAGAATACTTAGAAACTTTAAAATAACTTATGTGAGGAATGTTATCTCAATAGAGGAGATCTATTACTTCCCACTTCTCGGATTTCTTCCTTTCAGCTTCCTCCACTTCCTCGGTGATGTGGGCTTTTTCTCTTCCTCTTTTTTTATTTTCATTCTTGAGATTAGGAAAATCTCTCCTATAGTTCCCATATTCTTTACACCCATAGCATTGTATTTTAGCCATGTTCTTATTCATTTTCTGAGGACCAAACTTTCCAAATTGTCCCTTTATTTTTTCATTGCAGCATATTCTTGATTTTTCTCACTTGCTCCCACATTATATTTGGCCGTTAGTATGTATTTTTCAATCTTGCAGAGTGACCATAGTTCATGGAATGGAGTAGCATATTTCTTCCCATAAATACTTGAATTAAAGTTACCCCACTCCTCTGGTACCGTGTTTAATATAATTGTAGTAATTTCCCTGTTAGACATTACTTGTCCTAGATCTTGAAGTTGATCCCTGATCTCAGATATCCTCATAAATTATAAGGTTATTCCTTATTCCTTTGACATCTCCAACTTGTATATTTCTTGCTTTAGAGAGATAAATTCCCTTACAGTGCCTATGGAATACAACTCTACTATTTTTTCATAGATTTATTTTGAAGTTTAGAGTTTTTATACATATGGGATGAGGGGATCCTTGATGGATTATATGAGAATCCTTTGAGCCCTAACTTCCCCTTTCATATATTTGTAAAGATATTGAGCATATTATTCTTTAGGTTTGGTGATATATCCTTTTACATGATCCTTGACCTTATTTTCAATGAGATTCAGATCCGAACTCTTTTTCCATGCAAGAAAGTTTGAAGCCCCAACCAATTTTTTTATTTCCTTGAAAAAATAAATTTTGACATATTCAGATAAGGTCATATACTTACATGATAGGATCATCCTTTATCCTTGTTGCTTCCTTGATGTTGATGATGATATAGATAATATAAAATATCTCTTTGTTGAATATAGTTTTCTTCAATAATGATCCTTGATCTCAGAGAGAGGGAGATCCCTTTTGATGGAAAAGGCTTGTTGATGAGGATCAATGATGACTTACTGATGATGTTTTCAATGGGAGAAATATATGGTTTTGATTCTTTCTTGTAGATCTTGACTTCACTTCTGTATCCTTCAAATTTTTCAGATGTCCTTCTCTAGATTTGATCCTTGAGTGTCCCTTTATTAGATGACCTTCTGTTGAGGCCCCGAAAATCAGTGCAATAACATCAGGGAAACCACCCGGTCGGGGACTTAAAAATTGTCCATTTTTTCTTTGGAATTATAGCTCTGACTGGATTTATGGGACCATTTTCCTAGTGGAATATAATTGGGTTAATGGATTAATTTATAACTATTTGTAACTTGGTAGATGGAATTCTTATCAAGCTTGCAAAAACTAATATATTTATCTACTATGTATCCAAGGAGTAAATGTATTTTTTGTGCGATCTATAAAATAAACTTTCAGTGGATGCAAATGAAGATCATACAAAAACTTTGAGATATGAAAATAAATTGAAGTAATTGATTAATTAAATAGTTAATTAAATCAATTGGATAAAGCTTATATCACAACTTTTAAATGCCTGTTATTGATTATGTATCAGAAGATAACAGTATAACATGTTCAAAAGTGAGTTAATGCCAAACTGTATTCAAATATATACATGAAACAAAACATCATACGATAAATAACCATTTCTCATTTGATACAAAAATATAACACATGGGATAAAAGTACCATGTATATGTTCAATCTGCTCATTTGAGAAAAAGTACATAGTCTAGCCCTTTCTATTCAGAAAACTTCAAGAGTACAAAAGTGCCACATCCGTAAATTATTCCTTTCAAAATTTCAGGACCCCTTCTTCAAATACATGAAGGGGTTTAAATATAAAAATAAAATTCCTAAAATAGTTATTACAATAAAAATTTGAGGAGGTTTAAAACAACCCTCCTTAAATTAAGTGGAAATTAAACATAAAAGTAAATTAAAGGGGTGACTTTCTTGATGATTGCCCTGTTGTATCCTTAGCCATTTGTTCCTTCAGATGAAGGATATTAAGCATAGGCTTTACCTTTGTAGGTTTTCATAGCCTAATGCATAGCTATCCAATGAAAAAAACATCAGAAAGTGGAGAAAGCATGTAGGAGTACGCATCTGTAAGACGACGTAACATAAGCCACTGGCTGTGAGGCTTTACTAAGTATCTGCAATACTTATCCCAATCCAGTTTTTACAGCTTTCTGATGTGTTCTTATTTACCTTTGAAACTTCTTTCCATTGTCTTATCAAGTCTTTCACGATAAGTAATGCACCGGGAGGACATCTGTCAATAAGGTTTGCGGTGGTGAGATTTTGACTAACAGTTTCCACAATGTTAGTAGCCACATCCTTTGCTCTGAAAATGGATCTTTCATCATGTTTCAACTGTATGTCCCAATTAGTAAATAATATTTCCTTCTTTGAGTCTTCAATCCTGGGCAGGTTGGCCTTTCGTCCATCAGCAAAATCCTACTAGGTGACATACTAGGAAACCTTATCATCAATCTCATCAAAACTAATCCTCTGGTCTAAAATGTGATTCATCAGTGAATCACTTTTTTCACAGAACTCAAGAATATTTGATAATTTCTGACAAAAATTCCTCGTTTATGTGCCAATAAAGTATTTATTTCCAATGCCTCTTTTCTGAATTCATCAATCTTTGTATTCTCCTTCAATTGCTCTACAAAAAACTGCAATTGATGTATTTGAGTGTCTTTTGAACTAATTTCATTTTGGTGTTGAATCTTCAATTGGTCCATGCTCTCCTAGAGTTGTGTGACCTGAATTTGTAGTTGTTGATTGGTATTTTGTTTCTCTACCTATAGCTCAAGTTCAAGTTGGGTGATTCTTTCATCCTTTTCTTTCATCAACTGTTGAACCTCGGGAGCTTTATCAATAGTTGTAGAGCCATAAGCTCCTGTGAACTGAGTTAGGTGAGTTAGATCCTATGAAGGATATGCCTATGAGTATTTCCATACAACATCCATTGAGACATCTTCTTGGACAAGGGGTTGATATTTCTTTGATCTCCTTCTTTTCTTTTGTCTACTCATAACTGTTTTATGTTTAGGACTGTAGAAAATTTCAGTAGTGCATAATTCTAAAATGAATTCCACTCTCTTAGTGCTTAATAATTTAACTAAGGGCTCAGCAGTGAACGATTACTAACTTTTAGTTTGAGGTGTATGCACAATCTGTTGCTGATAGGTAGTTATAACTCCTTGGTCTTCCTAGAGTTTTAGGTTAAATTATTTCCAAACTTAACTTAGATTACTTGGGAAATATAAATCCATATTTTGAACCTCGGTAGATTTATCTTGGTCTGTTTTGCTAAGGACTTCAGTATCCTTAGTTGTCGATTCATTTTCCTTTTCCTTCTGAGTTAGGGGTTGTGAGACTTCCATCATTTTTAATGGAATTGCTTCCAATCTATTGTTCCTATATTGTTTAAAATTTCATAATTGATGTGGATGGAGGCATAGGGTTTCCAACTTCTAAACTGTGGAGTAGTTATCGACTGACTCAAATAATTCATCGAAATCATCTTCTTCATAAACAAAAGGCCTAATTTTAACTTAAGTAGTAAAATTATTGGCAACTTTAATTGGGTCATATTGTCTATTTGAAATTGTAAACAATTTCAAACATTCAATTTGGTTGATCTCTAAAATTTCATGCTTGTAATTATCCATACCATAAATGCCACAATTAATTGGAAAGGAAGGCCATGATGCTTTCTTAGCCTCCTTTAAAAACCTGGTTAGTCTATTACCAACAATCTGATATGCTACTTCTCTTGTGAGAAGCTTATCAGGAACATACAAGGGTAAAACGTGCAGCCGAGTTAAGCTCCCGAATACTATGACATAGGTGAACAACACTTCTCCAAACCATTTTCCTATGGAGGAAAAATCAGCTTGGGCCTGTTTTAAAAATCTAGGGGATTTCTCATTAAAAACAACTTGAAACAAAGGGAAAATGACTCCATGGAAGATTATATAAAAATGATTCTCAAATTTTTAATCTCATGACATGTTATGAAATATATGAATGGCTATAGATTCCTAGGTATTCCATTTCCAGCCCATGGATAGAAAATATGAAGTGAAACGCACAACATCCATGATATAAGCACTCATATAAAATGGGGTGGAAATTTTGGAGGAAATAGAGTAATTTTTCATATATTACAAAATTTGTGTAGTAATATTATTAGACAAAATGTTTCCCCAATCCATAACATAAGAGTCTGCAACTACTTCCATGAGAGGAACCCATTCTACTGAAAATCTGGTAGTGTGAGGCTGACCAAAAATCCTAGACATAATGGTAGCAATATAACAATAGGGAATTGCAACGGAGTCGGTAGAATACATACCCTTGTCATCATTCTTGTGCTTATTGGGGTTGCTTCTCCTTTTCTTGATTAGATTAGATTTGAGCTCGTTCTCGTTGGTGAACTACGCCAAAAATTATTTTTCATATACCTTTTCAGGGATGTGGTACATCAGCTTCAAGTCTTCGGATTTGAAGGAATCAATCATCATTCCTCTCCTTGTCAGAAAATTCCTATACCTGATGTTGAGGTTATCAATGATCCATCTTACCATATCAGTGTATGGTAAGATTTTAGGTCACGTGGAAATTTGATGCAGGAAAGAATTAGTCACTTCTTCTGTAGTAGCATCTAATGAATCAAAAGCATTAGCAGTAGTTGTCCTTTAAAATTTGTGAGGTTTCTCATCCTCAAACAATTTGTACATGGATTCCCATGAGGAAGATCTGTTTTATGATCCACATGTAGTGTTTGCAAAATAGAGGAAGCATATTTTTTCTCTCGGTTGCAATAGGTGCAGGGTTTATAGGGGACATATGTTTCTTATATTTCTTAAGAGCTTTAGACATCTCCAAATAATTTTGTTTATTTTGGCCCACCTGCGAATAAATGAGAAATGATAAGTGGAAAGAGGGAAATTTGATTTTACAAATGCACTAGTACCATATTAATAGAAACAATTAAACGAATGAGACTTGGCACATTGCTAAGATATGAATTCAATGCTTCTTACAGTTAAATAATTATGGAGGCATGGGCAACAAAACCGTTAAGTTAGGGAATTAATGGTTGATATTTGTTGAAGTGCCCATATAATCATTTCAGCATTAAAACCGAATCTGTCGCGTCGTAGTATTTCTCGTGTGTAAATCTTCATTTAGTACCGATGAGCTTAGTTTTTTCGATTACGATATCGCAATCACAATATCGGCGAAAATATATGGAGTGAAAAGTGCGATGTGCGATTTGCAATAGACTATATCACATCAGTGCATATGGTCGGGGGGAGAGTGTTTATGTTTGCAGAAATGCGATGCGATGGATTCTATCTCATCAGGAAAACATGGAGGGTGATAATAATACCATCGAGGTAGAGTTGTGAAATGCGAAATGTGATTTTTGATGGCCTACGTGGCATAAGTGGGTCCCACAAGCTTTATTTAAAGAATTTACTTGGAAAATTTGCCTTTTCCCTTTATAAAAGAACTTTTTTTTATACATATCGCATCATAATATGTTTGAAGTGAATTTTTTGGAGTCATATGTGCTTCATTACAATATTGTGATTGCGATGATGTGATATTTCTCCACTTGAGTGCTTTTAAGGCCAAAATTCAAGGTTTTATCCCGTTTTTATTCCTATTTCTATCTAATGAATCACTCTAAGGGTCTTATTTGTTTAAGTCTAAATTTTTTAAAAAGGATCCCCATTATTTTCTAAGGCAGTATTGTTGAATAGCACAACAATTGGCGATTCACTAGAAGAACCACTTATCTCTGAAAAAACAAATTCTTAGTATCTTTAAATAAGTAGAAATAATTTAAGGAAACAAAAATTGTTTTTCAAAATGTTTAAATGAATAATATAAAAACTCATCTTTATTGTAAATCTTTCAGAAGCCTTTCATAAATATATATCTTCATTCTTCTATTTCAATCATTATATAGTTTAAAAGATAAAGTAAGTGTCTCTTTGTAACTTAGAGCCACTACTGCTAGTAGGCATTCATAGCCTTGGAAAGGTTACCTTTTAACCATCAATGATTTAGTATCCCATCCATTTATTATTACAACTATTTTGAGATAAATCATATAACTTATTTTTTCTTTTTTCTTAAAAATCATTGTCCTGGCTTGATAAGCAGAAAGTGACAATGACATTCACTGGTTATAATTGAAGTGAACAAGTTGGCTCGTGATGAGACCCCTTGTCTTATTATTTTAATAATCATGAGCCATCACCCTAGTTTGGTATGCAGTAGTGGTAATGTCAGATTATTATTTACCTATGATCATGGTAAGCAGCCTCGTGATGAGACCTCTTATCCTTTTAAGTTTTTTATATTTTTGAATTACACTCTCAAAAATATTTTTCAATGGATGGAGAGAATAATTGACTCCTTAAGAGTTTTGGATGACAATTTAGAGTTAAAGATGCTTAGTAACAACAATTCTTTACTTTATAAAGATGGAACTTTTTCTGATTGATGATAAAGTAAAAATAATTTACAAATTTCAGGTTTATAAAATTTACAATTTTGATGAAAAAAATTTCATAATTGTATAGTATTCATTTAATGTTCAAGTTTGGTAGTTATTTCCTCAAAAATTTCTATTCTTCAAAAATAAAAACATAAAATAATTCAGAGGTGTTGCAAAAAACCAGAAGTATGTAATCAAACATTATTTTCCTATAAATGTAAAAGTGTAGATATTGTATATTTAGAAGAAATTTTTCCTTCTAAGAATATGTTTTTTTCGAAATCAGCCCATTGACAGGGAGAAAATATTTTCTCCCTTGAAGATTTTGTAACATGAAGGTTGATGGGCCAATTTGTTCTATGATTTGAAATGGTCCAAGCCACATTCTTTGGAATTTGGTATGCTTACCTTTTTCCTCATGTGACTTATCCCACTTAAGTACGAGGTCTCCAACTTGGAATGTTTTTGGGGAAACAAAATTTGCATCAAAATAATTTTTCACTATATGTTGGTGTCAAGCATGAGTTAATTTGTCTTTATATCTTTCCTCTTCTATTTTAAGGATCTGAGATATTCTTAATTGTAGGGAAGAAGAAGGTACTTCGTCAATAAATTGAACTAGGGATAATGAAGGAAGAGCTAAATTTGATGGAATCATAACTTCTTTCCCATGAACTAGATTGAATGGAGAGGTTATTATAAAGGCCTTCTGAGTGATCCTATCTTCCCATAGTGAAAATGTTAAAGACTTATCCCAAATTTTTTTTTGGCTCTGATCAATATTTATTTTATGATTCTTATGAGATTTTTATTTGTTGATTATGCCAAACCATTCCCTTGGGGATAGTAGTTAGCAGAGTATTTAAGCTTAAAACCTCTTTTGAGAGAAAATTCAATCATACAAAATTTTGAAAAATAAGATGCATTATCAAACATAATTGCATTAGGTAAGACAAACCTAGTAATAATGAATTGGTCAATAAATTCCATAATGGCTTCAGAGTTAGCTACCTTTAGTGGAACAACTTCCACCCACTTAGTAAAATAATATGTTTCAGTGAGAATGTATTTATTCTATTTGGATGAGTTGGGAACAATATCACCTATGATATCCAATCCCCATTTCTCAAAAGGTTGCTCAATGTTGACTGTATGTAAGGGTAAGGCTAGTTTTCTTTGTCTTCCAGCAGCGGTTTGGCATGTTTTGCATTTTCTCACATATGCATGAGAATATTTAAACAAAGTGGGCCAGTAATATCCTGCATGATGGATCTTATGTGCGGAGGTATCTCCACCTAAATGTCCATCTATAGGTCCATCATGGAGTTCCGGTAAAACCCTCAGTGCTTCATATTTCTTAAGGTATCTTAGTAGTACGAAGTCATTATTCTTTCTAAACAAAACATTTTATATGATCTTATATTGACTAGCTTTCACTATTAAAGCTCTTTTTCTTTTTTAATTGAGTTCTGTAGGAGCATATCCATTTTTCAAATAAAATATTAAATCAGTATATTTTGATTTAGAGTTGTTCAATCTTACCTCAAAAATGTGTATAGTGTTACCTGACTCTTCATCATCTGATATGTTGGATGCTCGAGATAGTAATCTGCAGAGACCTTTCCCTTTGATGATTTTGGCTAGTTTTATTTCAATGTCATATTCCTGCAGAGAAGTCACCCAATTTTCTCTCTTTTCTCCTAGTTCGTTTTGAATAAGTAGTTGACTTATTTCCGAAAATGGAACTATTACCTTGGTGTGTGTTTTAAAGAGAAAAGGTCTAAAGTGCTTTAAATATTTTTAAACAACAAATGCTTGTTTTTCCACTTCTGAATAATTTAGTTCATCATCTTAAAGATTTGAACTAAATAAAGAAATGGGTGCTTCAATCTTTTGGTCATTGATTTGTGTTAACACAACAACATAAGATGTTTCAGATGCAAAAGTATATAAAATGAAATGATTAGAAAAATATGGGGTAGTGAGAGAAGGAGCATTGATGATGGCTTGCTTGATTAGATAAAAATATTCTCTTTCATTATGCCCCATTTGAAGAGTGAATTTTTCTTACTCATTACTTGCAATGGTAAAACAATTTGTGAAAAAATTGGGGCAAATCTCTTCACAAAATTTATCTATCCCAAAAAGGATTGTGTGGAATTTTTGTTATGGGGATGGGAGAGTTCAGAAAATTCCAGTATCCTTTCTGGATCAATGCAAATGCCTTATTTTGAGACAATAAATCCTAAAAGTTTACCTTCACTTAAAGTGAAATAAGAATTTTTTGGATTTAAAGAAATTCCATATTTCAAACAATGTTCAAGGATTTTCTTAAGATCATGATAGTGGTCGTTTCGTTTCTTGGAATAAATGGTTATATCATCTAAATATACAACCACATTTTTATTTATCAGTCCTCTAAAAGCTATGTCCATTGCTCTTTGAAAAGTTGCTCCTGCATTGATTAGACCAAAGGGAATTTTCTAAGAGGCATAAGTTCCCCATTTAGTTCTAAATGTAGTCTTTAATCTATCTTCAGGATGAACCACTAATTGATTGTAGCCTGAAAATCCATCAAGGAAAGACATTAGTTTAGAACCAGCAACTGATTGCAAAATTTGTTCCATTGGTAGTAATGGGAAATTGTGTTTAAAGCAAGCTTTGTTTAAGTTCCTAAAACAAATAAAAATACAAATATCACCATTCTTTTTCCTATCAGGTATTAGATTTGAGACCCACTTTGAATGCCTAACAGGGAAGATAATCTTAGCCTTAAGGAGTTTGTTGAGTTCAATTTTGATTTGACTTTCAATATTAGGGTGTATTTTCCTTAACTTTTGTTGTATAAGCTTTTCAGTGGATATCATTGGGATAGTATGTTGGATGATGGAAGTATCATAAGTTTTTAGATCTTCATATTTCCATTCAAAGACATTCTTGTATTTCTTTAGAAAGTGAATGAAGGCTAATATTTCATCATAGGAAAGACCAAGTCCTTAGTTAATGTTCTGAGGATTAAGATCTGTGCCAAGATTTACTAGTTCAAACTTCAAAGTTGAGCTTTGCAGCTTAGAATTAGTAACCTTCTTGAATCTATATTTAAGATCGTAAATATATTCAAGCTTAAACATAGACTTAGGCATGGAATTTTATTTAGGTTTGTGTTTCAATTTCCTTTCATGTTCATATTCATCAATTAATTGATCATCATATGATCCTTCTGATGTAATAAAATTTATTACATCATCATCATCATTGAATACTCTCCAATTAGTGATATTAACATGAATATATGGGCGAAAAATAAACTCTATGATGCTACATTAGCTAGAAGGTCTGCACTTTCATTCTGAATTCTTGGAATAGACAAGATATTGAATGCTCAAAAATGAGAGGTAAGAGATTGTACTAATGACTGGTAATGTTTTAAATGACCGAAAAGATAGTGTGTGGTATTTCTTACCTATTTGACAATTATTTCAGAATCACCATATGCCCGGAGATATTTGACACCAATGTCAATTTCTTTCTATAAGCCTTAGACCAATGCCTCATATTCTGTAATGTTATTTGTGCATTCAAATTCAAGTCTGCATTCCAGTAGAAGGAGTGATCGAACAAGTGCAGGAACGATAGTTTGCTAAGGACCTTGAACGATTGATTGAATTCACGGACATGGAAGTAGGAACAGAGCCATAAGATGAAGATGTGGACCTGATGCCCAGCACACCTCAGGCCACCTTTCAGACTCCACCAACTTCAACTGTAAAGTAAGACCTGAGTGAGGAAAGGGAGGTAGGTCCCCTTGATGATGATGCAGTGATGGATCTGTACAATCTATCATTCGACGAACTGTAGAATAAGATTCTACAAACACGGAGAAAGTACTTCCGGGATGATAATGTGTTTCCTACATTCATGAGAGAAAGGATGATTTTGGAAAACACCAACAGGAATCCAAACACTATTATCAAAACCAATTTGGCCTTTGTAGGTGCTACGAAATCAAACACTCAGTACTTGGAGGTTGAGAGAAAATATTTGGTACATAACCTACAAGCTGTCAACAAGAGATTGAACATCTCCGAAAAACAGCGCAGAGTTCAACTTTTGCATAGTTCTACCCAAAAGGAATGAGAGAAGCAATACTTCCTGAAGTATCCATGCTTGGAGACACTATGCAAGACTTATATGAGGATCTCATGACTGTGCATAAGGAAGTTTTCTGATTGCACAACTTGCAACTTCAGTGCAGATAGTTTGTCACTATCCTTAAGAATGTGAATTTTCCATCACTTATGAGAACTATTGGACAATGAGTTACAAAGCAGTGCCACTCACGTTGGTAAAGATGATGAAGTTGCTGGCAGAGTTAGAGAAAGAAATGGTTTGGATACTTAACCTGAAAAAGCAGCTCACCACGTTCATCACAAAAATTCAGGCCACATATGCACAGTTGTACAATAGTTTGGACTTCATTGTGAGAACCCACAAGATCCCATTAGTCGGTTCACTCGCCTAAGCTAATTGCAAGCACCAAGTGTGACAAGATATTGACGAGTACTTGGAGAAGATAAAGCAGATCGCCATCAAGGAGGACTTGGATCTGAACAGAGAGAACATGCAAAACTAAATTGGAGGGCTTGTTCATATTCAAATGATGTTGTTTCTGATTGATCAAGAGGTTCATATCGTCTCCAAGACATTGTACCCAAATGTTATGGAGGAAAGAGTCTACTTCCACCCAAAGGCCTGCCTGTTGTGCTTGCTCGAACCAGACACCCACCATCTCGTGGTTTGGGGAGTTCATCGCACAATACAAAGCTCGACCAATGAGTATGTGACCTAGAGAAATCAAGTTGAAGTATCCCATCTTGATTTCACCCAAACTCCAGCATCATAGTGTTTTTTCTTATTAGGTTTTCAAGTTGTCTCTACCCTATTTTTCCTTATATGGGTACGAGTGGAAAATGTATATTGTTTATAATTATTGCATAAGTGAAATTCCATGTGTCCATGATGGAATGTGAAGAGACATATGTAATGTGAGGAGTCATGAGGGGATTCCAAGGGTCACCAAGGGGGAATTCCAAGGTTCACCCCCCTTGGTTATAAATACATCCTCGTAACTCTTGTAAAGGAAATTTCGGGAGCCAAGATTTTGGTTAGGATTAGGCTTAGAAAAGGCTTGGTATTTTTGTTTTAGCCTTGGCATAGAGGGAGTATACATATTTTGGAGGAGAAGGTTTTGTTGAACTCATGTTCGACTATTGGGGAAATTGGTCTGTCATGTTGTACGTATGAATGGGACTTTCACTTATAATAAAATCAAAGTCGACACATATTCATGCATTTATTGTAAATGTAGTTGGAATATTCTAGTTTTGTTTGCTATGTATGTTTTTTAACTTATGCATATTCTTATGAACTACTTCATTTTCATTTGTACGAATATTGTTGAATGTGTGCTCGTGTTTTAATCCATCACCTTTAGCTTGTGGACTATTCTGTTTGTTATTTTGTGCAATGTCTTTTTAACTCATGTGTTCCTTCCAATTTGCGCACTATTACAGACTTCCAAGGAGTGCACTTCCTTTCCCCTTTGCTGTTAGAACCACTCATGCATCATATTGAATTTCTGCAGGGTCGCATGTTTACTTTAACAAAATATACCATACACCACTCTATGTTTTTTCCAATTTAAGGCATATCATTAAACACCCCATTGTTGGGACTCCTACTCCAAACGGTGTGAGTTCTAGCTGGGACTTCATATTTGGAAGATCCCCTAAATGTTGGCGAGTCCAACACTGTAAAAAAACAATAGCATATGGAATATTATACTCCAATACTAATAATGATATTTTGGTTTCGTACACTGATAGTTACTTTACAGGTAGCATGGATCATAGGAAGAGTAATTTGGGATGTTTTTTCATATTGGTTCAGACGTGATTTCATGGGAATCCAAGAAGGATCACATTATGACTGTCTCATCAGCTGAAGAAAAATATGTAGTAGCAACAAAAAGAACTTTTCAAGTAGTTTGGTTACACTAAGTATTGGATGATCTGCAAAAAAAATAAGTGGGAGCAACTATAATTTATTGTGACAATAGTTCAGCAATAGCCTTGTAAAATAACCATGTTTTTCATCATAAAATAAAGCATATATATACGAGATATCACTTCATGAGAGAAATTGTAAACAACAAAGAATCACTTAGAATTTGTAAATCAAAAGAACAATTGACTAATATATTCACAAAGTCATTGATAAGAGATGTATTTGAGTTTCGTGGAGAAAACTTAGTTGTCGTAAGCCTATATAAGACCTAGACAAGGATCCATTAGTGGTTGTAATTAACGGGGAGTATGGGAGATCACTATTCCAAGTTACACCGAGTTAGCATTCAATTTTAGGGATTTTACATACAATCTAAATTTAGGAAGAGATAGTGATGCTAGAGTTATAATTTAGGAAGTGTCATCCATGCATGTATGATCAAAGATTAGCATATCTATCTTTATCAATTTTGAGTTTATCTAATTATCTAGCTTAAAGCAACTGAATCGATACAATTTACTGAGAAATGGCTTATATCAAATTGTGTTATTATGTGGTTTCCTTGCAACCATTGAAGAAATTCATATCAACTTGCTTAAGGAATTATTTTCCTTCAACCTCGAATGTTGTATATAGAAAACAAGGAGGAGTGGGGGAAAACATCATAGGAAAAGCATTGAAAGGATAAATATTTTGAAAATATTATGGAAATCCATTTGTAAGAGCATGATCATTAAATAAGGCATAGGAAAGGCGAAAGGAATAACATGATGAACATATAAGTAAGAAAACATTCAAGGTGTGAAACAAAGTTTTTTTGCTGCTTAATAAAGAAATTACATAGGATCTTGATAGTAAGATCAAGGTTTTACACCAGGACCTTTAATATATTGGAAAGGTGGGAAATAATGGCTATAGACTCAATCTACCTCCATATATGCACATTTACTTAATATTGAATGTATAAAATCTAAAATTCTATCACCCTTCCATGTTGGATCAAGAAACTAAGGTGTGGGTCCTACCTATCATAGAAAACTTAGAACCAAAATATTTTGTAAATGAAGTCTATAAATACTAAATAGAGGTACTAAGAACTTGTAAAATTAGGTTGAAAGGACAGCTTCCATGTAAGGCAATATGGTACTCTAAGGAGAAAGAAGAGGAAAAGCTTACTAAAATCAATTAGTAAAATATTTATGGATGAAAATCCTTTGGAGGTATGAATTAGAATGGATCATTTATAATATCATCGATATTGGCACTTTTTATGAGGAAAAATTATAGGAATTGACTTATAATGCCCATTTTGGTGGTTGGTCATGATTTGTCCATTTGGGGTCAAATGACACTTTTCAGGGCTCAAACATTTGTGAGCATATCTCTTAACACCTCAAAATTGATATGCACATTGGCACTGACAAAGAATGCAGAGGTAAAAAATACACTGAGAATATATTATGAAATTTTAATGTGCTAATAACTCTTCTCATAATTCAATAACAATCAAATAAACTACATAGGAGACCAGAAAAAAAAAAACAATAAATGACTAGAGAAAGTCCCAACTAAAGTCAACTAAATCAAAACTGACTATGACACCTAGTAGAAAATGAGATTAATTCTCTCAACACCCCCTCCTAATATCAATTGTTAGAATCATTAGCACTTACAATGTCGAAGTGCTCCCTTTCAAATTCAAATACAGACTTAACCAATGGATTTGTAAAAATATATGGAAGTTTATCTCGTGATCTACAAAAATGAAGTAAGATATACCCATCATTGATAAGCTCACAAATTGAATGAAAATGTGTCTCTTGATATTTTTGTGAAAGACATATTTTTTAGATAAATAAATGGCAGAGTTTTTATCACAAAAAATAGGAGTAGGCTCATTTTGAACATTTGAAAAATCCTTCAATATTCTTCTTAGCCACACTCTTTGACAAGTTTTTGAAGTTGTTGTTACATAATCTACCTCTACATAAGATATTGAAAAAATGGGTTGTTTCTTAGATTCCCATGAGATCATATTGGTTCCCAAGTGAAAAGAATACCCCAAGGTGTTTTTGTGATCATCTAATATGCCTGCATAATCGTTATCTATATAGCCTGAAAGTAATAAAATTTAGAATTTTTGTAGAAAAAGCCCTATTCTAGTGTCCCTACAACATATCTTAATATCCTTTTTGCAACCTCCCAATTGGAAATATTGGGTAATTCCATAAACCTGGGAAAAAAACTAGTTGCAAATGTTTTGTCAAGTCTAGTTGTAGTGAGATACAAGAGACTACCAACTAGACTTTTATACAATGTCGAATCAACTGGTGGTCCCACATCTTGTTTGTTCAACTTAGTGTCTAGAGAAATTAGAATATCAGCTAGTTTGCAGTTGATCATTCTGCACTTTTGGAGGATGTTAGTGGTATACTTATGTTGACAAATGAAAAATTCCATTAGTAGATTGCTAAATTTCAATGCATAATAAGTACTTCATGATCCCCAAATAAGTCATATCAAACTCTATTTACATGGAATATTTTAATTCTTCTAACATCATATTACCTGTATAAAGCAGATCATAAACATAAAGGAAAACAATGATAGTTTTACGTTCACGAGTTTTGGTATACAGAGTTGGCTCATGGTTGCTTCTGCAAAATCCAATTTTGATGAGGTAATTGTCGATTCGATTGTACCAACCCGGGGAGCTTGTTTCAATCCATATAAGGCTTTACTGTAAGTTTTGAATATCGCTTTTTTATGATACCTCCTTATATGGACCACACAAGCACCTCTACTATGTTTAGCCGCAAGAGCACTGACAAGATCACATCTTATCCAAATTTCCAAGACTCCACGGCCTAATTGCAGGCCTTTGTTTTTTTTAAATTATGGTAACGCACCGTTGGCAGAACTGTGGGCGCGTTGTTTGAAAACTTTGTAAGTTTTTCATTACTCTAACACTTCATGAATTTTCTTTTTTAAATTCCAGCCTTTATGTCACACCTCTCGACAGAAAGTGTCTGTTAAACCTTTCACACCTGTATTCACTAAGTGCATGTGACAGTTTAGAGGTTTTTATAGTTTCGTAAGTTTGGCGCTTTTTGTCACACCTTTTTCTCTTCATAGGTGCGAAAATTCTGATTCTATCGCACTTTCTATGTCCAGGAAATTATAGCTAGCTCCTCTTAGTTTTTTTCCTCGAGCTCCTCACAACCTTTGGTATTTTTCTGTGAGCACAAAAAAATTGAAAATTTTATCTCTTTGGAGTCTTAGTCTTACGTAAGCTCGCGCTTTAATACCATGAAAAGGAATGTAAAGGCAGAAAATACACAAAGAATAGATTTTAAATTTGTAATGGAGCAAATATATCTTCTCATCAATTAAATAGAAGACAAGGAAACAAACAACAATAAATGATTGGATACAGTTTTAACTAAACCCAACTGAGTCAAAACCAAATATGACACTTAGAAAATAGTGAGACCAAATATGACACTTAGAAAACAGTGAGATTAATCTCAAGAGTGACATTTCCAACAGTGCCAAAATTGCCTCAATCAAATATCACATGTGAAAGTAATGTCTCTTGCAAATAGACCTACATTGTTGACTACCATAGTCTTGAGTGTATGCCATGTCATCTATAATTACTCACACAAGTGGGGATAGTCAAGTGTAGACTTTCAAGAAGATTCTAGAAACCTAACAGTAATTGAAGATTGAGGCACAAAAAAAATGTAAGCTTAGATGACTATGAGGCTATGTTAAATACAAGATTACTAGGAGGAAAATGGGTTTGATTGTTTTGGCATTGTATATACACATTCCATAGTTTTGAATAGAGAATCTAGGAGTGGGATTTGAGAACATAATACTAGATGAGGAAGATTTTGTGGCAATTAGTCATGTCATAGCGTCAAAGACAACTAGATAGTGAGTGCCCCTTTCTTTATATTTGCATTTTCATAACCAAAAAAATAATAATAATAAAGCATAGACGTCACCTTCTAAATAAGTTTTCTAAGATGCATCTTGTGTTCATTTGTATTTTCTATGACAAATTGTTCCAAAAAACTATCCATAAATATAAATTAGTTTTGATTTCATAATTTATAATCAAAATATTTTGAAGCAAAGAATAAAAAATAAATGTTATCTTTAATATGTTTTAAACTTCCTTAATATCTCTTAAATGGTTTAAATACTTTGAGTTTTTAATGTTATGTTATGGTATTGGTTTTTATTAGCTTAAAACATATATATAACACAAGCACATTTGGATGGGCTGTGGCAGTATCTTTAGAGGGCTATGTCAGAGACCAAAAAATGATTCAATGCATATGCAATATAACTTTTTATGTTAATATATGAAAAATTAGATTTTTTCTTAAAAAAAGCAAGCACATTATGAGAACTCCTTTACATTTTTAGATATGTACAATTTTTTTTATGTTATACCTACATTGACATGTGTAGATTCAAAGGCAAGCCTTTGCACACATCCCTCTCTCTTCTTATCTCCAAATGTATATATGGAAGCATATTTTATGAAACTGGAATTTGGTTTGGGGATGTTGTTCATGAACATGTGCATGTTTCTTTTTCTTTGTTGCAAATTTGTATTGTATGCGAAGGCTTTCTCACCGAATTTTGAACGTTGATATCGTTCATATGTTTGACCACATGAACAAAATTGGATCCTATTGAGATTTTTTGTTTTAAATAAAATAGGCAAAAATCTCAGTGTGTGACAACAATAGGAATTTGTTGCTAGATTAGCTCCAGGTTGTTGGGAGAGAGTTAATGCATCCTAAATTTGATGTGAGAGGATTTATGAGGCAGTTAGATTCTTCTTACTATAAAACAGGTATCCATACGGATGGTGTGGGAGTGTGTGAGAGTTTGTAATCTCCTGTTTGATTAATAAGATTTCCTATGCCTATGTTGTGTGGACGTAGCCCAGAATGGTTGGGTGAACCACGTTAATTGCTGTGTCTTTATGTGCGTGATTGATTTGCTGTATATGTGTTTTGTCTGTTGTGCAATTTTGGCTCTAACAATTGGTATCGGAGCATGTTGGAGGTGGAGCGCAGTTGAGCGCTGGATGTGTTGAACTTCTGTCCGCCTGCGTGGAGATTGCTATCCGGGTTGAATTGCGTGCTGGAGGTGGACCGCAAAGGCTTGGAGGTGCGCCATGCGCTGTGACCAGAAAAGCCGAGTTGTGAGCGGCTGTGTTGAAGAACCATGGTCGTGGACCTGCTGTCTGCCGTGAGCAGTGAGTCTGTGCAATGACTTATGGAAGCGGGTCTGTGAGTTGGTATCCGTTGTTGAACGGCGGACTTTGGAAGCATAGGCTGGTGCGTAGAATTGCTGAGCGCCGGTCGAACTAGCTGAGCATTGAAACCGCTGCGTAGGAGGACAGCGTTGCAACAGCGTGAAGAATCGGTGCGCAGAACTGTTTGAATGCTGGTGAATAGTGCGCAGAAATGTTGTGCGTTTGAAATTTTGAACAGCAAGTCGATATGCAGTAATGTATAATGGTTTTTCAAATTTCCATTTAAATCGATTAAATTGCAATGTTTAAAAAGAAGCACTTTATTGAGTTTTTAAAAGTCTTTTAAAATCGATATGTAAAATCGATGTTATAGCATATCGATTTGAGTGGTGGAATTTAAATCGATTTTAATAAAAAGGGTGGAGTTTATAAGGTTATAAGGTGGCATTTTTTAATTTGAGAGATTTCTCATATGACATAGATCGATTTGAAGTTAGTAAAATCAATTTCACTTTTAAAATCGATTGGTGATTATTTTTTAATGCCATTTGCACATGGTATTTTATGAAGTGGTCACAATAAATCGATTTGGTGAGAGGCACTTAAAGGAAGGTGAAGGGTATTTTTTGTTTAAAAGGCATTCTTTATTTAAAAAGTTGGATTCTGGAGATTATTGTGTTTTTTTGTTGAAACAAGATGGCAAAAACTCAAAATGCCCGGTTTGAAATTGAGAAGTTCAATGGCAAAAACAACTTTGAGATCTGGAAGGTAAAGATGCATGATCTCCTGGTACAACAAGGCGTGGTGAAAGCGCTGTTGGGGAAAAGCAAAAAGCCTTCTTTCTTAACGGAAGATGAATGGGATGAGTTGGATGACAGAGCTCTGAGCGCAATTCGGTTATGTCTGGCGGATGACGTTCTGTTCAACATTGTGTCAGAGAAGACCGCCGCAGGCCTGTGGTCAAAGCTTGAGAAGCTCTACATGACGAAATCCTTGACAAATCGGATTCTCCTGAAGCGATAGCTTTATGGTTTGCGGATGAAGGAAGGTACCTCGATTACTGACCATATGAATGTTTTCAATACTCTATTGGTACAATTACAAAGTCTAGATGTAAAATTTGATTCAGAGGATAAGGCAATAACTCTATTGTGTTCATTGCCCGAATCGTGGGATCACTTTGTTACTTCCATAAGATTTAGTACTGCAGACATCCTTGAATTTGATGATGTCGTTGGAGCTTTGTTGTCCGAGGAGACCAGGAAGCGGTCGAATGCTGACACCTCTACATCAGAGGCAATGATGGCTAGAGGTCGTTCTAGAGAAAGACGCTCTGGTAAGCACAGCAATTCGCGTTCAAAGTCGAAAGGGAAGAAGAGTAAAGTAAAGTGCTGGTTTTGTGGCAAATCGGGGCACTTGAAGAAAGACTGCTGGAAGAGACAGCAAACAGAGAAGAAAGGAGACTCATCGACAGAGAAGAAGGAGGCAAATGCGACAGATACAGGTTCGACATCTGGTTCAGGTATGAGTGATGAAGTATTATCAGTTAATGTGTCAAATCATGGTCAACATTGGTTGTTAGATTCCGGTGCATCAAACCACATGTGTATCCATAAAGAATGGTTTAAGGAATATAAATCAATTAATGATGGAGTTGTGTACACGGGTAATTATGTAACATGTAATATTGTGGGGATTGGGAGCATACAACTACAAATGTTTGATGGGACAACTAGAATATTAACTGATGTGAGGCATGTACCAGATTTAAGGAAAAATTTGATTTCATTAGGAGCACTTGATTCGAATGGATATAAAACTATAATTCAAGGTGGAGTTATGAAAATCTATAAAGGCATTTTACTAGTTATGAAAGCTAAGAAAGTAGGAAATCTATTTCAGTTAGAAGGAGGTACAGGGTCAGCTTTTGTGTCTACTATGTCTGAACATGACAGTAGTTCCATTCACTTATGGCATCAAAGATTGGGGCATATGAGTGAAAGAGGGTTAAAGATTTTGGCTGATCGCAAATTACTTCCTAATCTAAAGTCTGGAAAGTTAGATTTCTGTAAACATTGTCTGTTTGGCAAACAAAGTAAGCAAAAGTTTAAAACAGGAAAACATACTAGTAAAGGGATACTTGATTATATTCATTCAGATGTTTGGGGACCAGCCCCTACAACGTCATATGGTGGCTCGTCATATTTTGTGTCGTTCATTGATGATTTTTCTAGGAAGGTGTGGGTCTACATGATGAAAAAGAAGTCTGATGTTTTTACAATTTTCAAACAGTTTAGAGCATTGGTAGAAAATATCACTGGTAGAACTATAAAATGTTTAAGAACTGACAATGGTGGTGAGTTTACTTCCAAGGATTTTGACAGCTATTGCAAGGATGCAGGGATCGAGAGACATAAGACCACGGTTTATACTCCTCAGCAAAATGGAGTTGCTGAACGCATGAACATGACTCTTCTAGAGAGAGCAAGGAGTATGCTGAGTAACGTCGGGTTGCAAAAGGAGTTGTGGACGGAAGCAGTGGCAACAGCTTGTTATGTGATAAACCGATCTCCATCGACGGCGATAGACTGCAAAATTCCGCAAGAGGTATGGAAAGGACACCCTTGTGATTATTCTAAACTCAGAGTGTTTGGTTGTGATGCATATGCTCTAGTGCATAAACATCAGCGAACTAAGTTAGATCCAAAGTCTAAAAGGTATATCTTTGTTGGGTATGGTGTTGGAACAAAGGGATATAGATTGTGGGATCCTACTACCCGCAAAATCATCATCAACAGAGATGTAAAGTTTAATGAATCCTCTCTTGTACAGTTAGATGTAGATAGTAGATTGAAACAGGATGATTTATCTGAATTTCAGCACATTCAGTTTGATAGCACTTCTAATGATAGTCATGATGACCATAGTTCAGATACTAGTCATGAACAGGTTTCAGAATCAGATTATGAACAGGGTTCAGATATAGGTCATGAACAGGTCTCAGATGGTGATCGAGAAGAAGTTCCTACAGATGGTAGTCAGCCAATTGTGGAAGCACCAGAAACATCCTTAAGGAGGTCTACAAGAATCAAACGGCCACCGAGAAGGTATGATGATTATGTTACTTCAGTTGCATTTACTGCTAATGACGATGAACCTCTGTGCTATCAGGAAGCAATAGAAGGTTTGAAAAGTGACAAGTGGAAAGCAGCCATGAAGGACGAAATGATGGCCTTAAGTAAGAACGGCACATGGGATCTGGTTGAGCTTCCGAAAGACAGGAAAACTGTGGGGTGTAAATGGGTTTTCAAGCTGAAACGGGGTGTGAATGATACGGAAGATAGGTACAAAGCGCGACTGGTTGCAAAAGGGTTTTCTCAGAAAGCCGGTATTGACTTTCATGAGATTTTTTCACCAGTGGTTAAAATTGTTTCAATTAGATTTGTGTTAGCATTAGTGGCTTTGCTTGATTTAGAGTTGCAGCAATTAGATGTTAAGACTGCATTTCTACATGGTGATTTAGATGAGGAAATTTATATGGAACAACCGGAAGGGTTTGTTCAGCATCGCAATAAGAAATTTGTCTGCAGGCTCAAGAAGTCATTGTATGGTCTGAAACAGTCTCCTCGACAGTGGTACAAGAAATTTGATTCTTTCATGTTGAGTCAGAAATATTTAAGAAGTGAATATGATCATTGTGTCTATTTTAAGCAGTTAAGTAATGGCATGTCCATTATCTTAGTGTTGTATGTTGACGATATGCTTTTAGCAAGCAAAAGCATTGATGAAATCAACAGGTTGAAGACTCAGATGGCAAGGACATTCGATATGAAAGATCTAGGAGCAGCAAGACAGATTTTGGGCATGGAGATTTTCAGAAACAGGAGTAATGGTAAGCTGTGGCTATCACAACAGAAGTATGTTGAGAAGATACTTTTGAGGTTTGGTATGAATAATGTGAAGCCTGTGTCAGTCCCTTTCGCTTCCCATTTTAAGCTTTCTTCCAGTTTATGTCCTAATACAGATGAAGAAAAGGATTATATGTCTCGAATTCCATATGCCAATGTAGTAGGATGTTTGATGTATGCGATGCTTTGTACTCGACCAGATATTTCACATGCAGTTGGGGTTGTCAGCAGGTATATGGCAAATCTGGGTAAAGAACACTGGTCAGCAGTGAAATGGGTGCTTCGGTATTTGAGAGGCACAAGTAGTTATTGTATTACTTACAATAAGAGTAGTGATTTGTTTGCGGATATGTTGATTCCGATTTTGCAGGTGATTTGGATAAGAGAAGGTCAACTTCAGGGTACGTCTTTACTCTTGCAGGTGGAGCTATTAGCTGGATGTCAAAGCTACAAAACATTGTTGCTTTATCCACTACTGAAGCAGAATACATTGCTGCTTCGCATGCTTGCAAAGAGGCAGTTTGGTTGAAAGGTTTGCTTGGTGAGTTTGGTAGGTTACAGGACAACATCAGGTTACTTTGTGATAGTCAAAGTGCAATACATTTGGCTAAGAATTCGGCCTATCATAGTAAATCAAAGCATATTCCAATTAAGTACCATTTTGTAAGACAGGTTATTACTGAAAGGGGAGTCTCTCTTGAAAAGGTGCATACAAAGGAAAACTATGCAGACATGTTCACGAAACCAGTTTTGTTAGAGAAGCTACGCTGGTGTTTGGATTCTCTTGGCTTGCAGAAGAGATAAAATAATAATAACACGGCATCAGGCTAATTGTTGTCAAGGTGGAGATTGTTGAGATTTTCTGTTTTAAATAAAATAGGCAAAAATCTCAGTGTGTGACAACAATAGGAATTTGTTGCTAGATTAGCTCCAGGTTGTTGGGAGAGAGTTAATGCATCCTAAATTTGATGTGAGAGGATTTATGAGGCAGTTAGATTCTTCTTACTATAAAACAGGTATCCATACGGATGGTGTGGGAGTGTGTGAGAGTTTGTAATCTCCTGTTTGATTAATAAGATAGCCTATGCCTATGTTGTGTGGACGTAGCCCAGAATGGTTGGGTGAACCACGTTAATTGCTGTGTCTTTATGTGCGTGATTGATTTGCTGTATATGTGTTTTGTCTGCTGTGCAATTTTGGCTCTAACAGATCCTCGCCATAGTTATCAAAACAAACCACTGAATTACATCTACCATTGTAGATAAAATTGATCTAGATTTGAGGATTTGTGGTGCATATTCAAAACAGCCTAGGTGCGTGAATATTAAATTATAATTTGGTTGGAATGTCAAGATATATCCATTTTTATTAATGCTGGAATAAACTGAGGATGTCCAACACGGAGTGAGACATAAACAAATCAGTTAGTAAATTACAGGAATTTATATATCATCTCTGTCCAAATAAAACGTCTGAAAACAATGCTATAATGATAGGGTATATTATTAGCAATTAGTTATGAATCGTCAAAAGGGAAGGAGGTTGAATCACGTATGGCCGTTTAGGGATTATTATTATTGACTTTTCTGCAGTTGACTCTGACTTCTCCTCCACTGGTCAACACTCCAACACTCCCCATCTTGACCATGGACTTTGCAAATGCTTGGAAGAACGCCTTCTCATCCTTCGCAAATCTCTCCACAATGGCCCTTGTTCCACCATTGTGCAAGAAGAGTGCCTGGTCGGAGGCAAACACCCCCTTTCCTTGTACCACATTTTGGAAGTAAGTGTTGTCGACGTGAGTAGCGGTGGAATCCAGAAAAGAGCCTGCGCTGCGGTTGCTATTGGGCTGTGGGCACACCCTTCGTAACTTCTGCGCAAAGTGTGGCTCCATGGTGGGATCCACGTTATGGGTAGCGTTGAAGTTGTGGACTCTGCCCTCAAACGATGAACAGTGAGAGAACCCCAACGTGTGCCCACCTGTTGTGCAAGATACCCATCAATAACATCAGCCATTATAAAATCAAAATCAAAGAAGAGAATAGATAGATGATGGAGAGAATATATAATTAGTACCAGATAATGCTACGAGATCATGGAGAGATAGTCCACGGAGGGAAAAGCTTTGAATAAGCTGAGAAATGTTGAAGGTTGGAGCTGGTAAATTTCTCGTATCGTTTGCCCTCGACACGACTCCGTCCTTTCGCCCTTTGAGAACGTCCCAGTGTGGGCCTCCTGCCTGTTCAATTGTTTTAAACGTTACAAATCGATCATTAGATAGATTTTCGATATCTATATACATGCCTTATACCTTAATCTATCATTAGATATAAATCTAGAAAGATGTCAGAGCTTCATTATATAGGTTAGTATGAGAAAATGTAGTTTATGAGTTAGTCTGACATTTAAATAAATTATTTAAAGATTTATATTAATTTATTTATTTGAATATCAATTATATATATATTTATATAGAAACAAAATATTTAAGAGTATATATATATATATATATATATATATATATATATATATATATATATATATATTATGATTAAAAAAATTATTTGGTTATATATATATTCTATTTAGCATTCAAAAATACAATTTAAACAATGAAAAATATCACTTGAAAAAAGTACGTGAAGAAATTTGATCTTTTTTTGCTTATGTTAGATCCGTACTTAAATGGATCTATGCTCGTTTTGTTTCAGTTATTGGGAAACATATTTAGAGAAATGAAATCTTTAAATTAATTATATATAGAAAAAAAAAATTATGGTTAAATTTTTTATTTGGTACTATATATACTCTATTTAGCATTGAAAAATACAATTTAGACGATGAAAAATAATACATTGTATTTTGCACTTCAAAAAAGTTTGCAAGTGAAGAAATTTGATACCTCTCACATCATGTTAGATCAATGCACATCATGTTAGATCAATGCTTAAAATGGATCTAATTAGAGAAATAGATTATAAAAAAAAAGAAATTGATATTGTTAAGATTTTTATTTGGTTCTATATATAGAAAAAAAAATTAAGTTTATATGGTTAAAAATTTATTTGGTTCTATATATTTTTTATTTAGCTTTTAAAAATGAAAAATAGCACATTGTATTTTGCACTCCAAAAAAGTTTACACTTGAAAAAATTTGATCTCTCAACTCATGTTAGATTGGTACTTAAGATAGATTTATGCTAATTTTGTTTCAATTATTGCAAAAAATATTTAGAGAAATAAAATATAAAAAAAAATTAATTTTGTTTATTGGTTTTATATATACTTTATATAACATTCAAAAATACAATTTAAAAAATAAAAAATAACACATTATATTTTATATTAAATTTGTTTTTAGTCATAACGAAAAATATTTAGAAAAATAAAATTGTCAAAAAAATTACCAAAACAACAACGTCCCTGGCTGCTATGGCGAGAATGTCAGCACAAGAAACAGTTTGAGGGCAAACGGACTCGATCTTGGTCTTGGCATCGTCTATGACGTAGAAGCCGCGGAGTGAGACGTTGGGCGGTCCATCTTTCTCTGCTTCATTCTTTGGAGTAGTCGTAGAATCTAGCAGCACCGATGCGTCACACCCCTACAACAAGTGTAAATGGGATGAGGATGAGATGAATCATGTTACAAAGAAACAAAAAAGGAATGGTAACAAAAGAAACAAAAGAAAGATTACGTATAAAAATTAATTAGAAAACATTACTCGAATGAAGCAGTCGTGGAAGTGCATGCGTAGAATGCGAGCAGGGATTTTGGGGTCGAAGAGGGTGGCGTTGCTATGGTATCCCTTATCACACTCTCTGCTGTTGGGCACGTTTGCTTGTAGTAATCATTGCTTAGACCTCCTCCTCCTCCTATGCTACTACTTGTCAATGCACCTGCAGCCACCCATGATAATGATAATGATAATGACAAGGCCATGCACATTATAGTTATGCAAACCATTGCCCTCATCGTATTTAATCTTTGTTTTGCACTAATTTATACGAAGTGAATATTGAAACTCAAATCGACTAGGTAAAAGCAGTGACTCTGATTATCAGTATAACAAAAATGAATGAAAACTAGGGTCTGTCTCCACGCCCTATGACTCTACTGTTTGGAGCATTGAGGTGCGTGTATATATATATATATATGAGATTGTTTGGATGTGTGAAGAAAGAAAGGTTGAAGACTGTGCTTCAAAGGCACCCATGAGCAGTCCATTTCCATTTTATATTTTTGTTGGCGGCCACCGCCACTGGGTGGTAGTTGCATCTGTCAATCACATTCACAGAGTTAGTATATACTATAGACTTAACAATTCCACGTTACAATCTTTTCATCTCTAACCCGACTTTCTTTAAAAAAATTCCAGAGATTAATCACCTGCAAACCTTTATTTGCTTCTTCTCTTTAAATATTTTTGACATTTCATATCGAGTATGATTGGAAAACACGGTTTGTCTTTGCTTTTACGTTTGTTTAACAATATTACTTTGTTATCACGCAGTATGCTTGGATTTGCGTGAGGTTAAATGAAGCCTGTATTCATATTTAGTGTTTTGTATTTTCATAATTGAGAAGGTTGAATAAACCACCACACTGTAATTGTGGTGAGGATTCTTATTTATAATTAAAGAGAGATAATTACATACTAATTTCATATCAATTAGCAGAGAAAATTACATAATTTACTCCTAGAATTAAGGGACAGTGCTGTCATGAATGTCAGGCCTTAATTTCTGTATGGCAGGCTTTAATTTCTGTATGGCAGGCCTTCATCCCCCCGCAAGCTGAGTGTCGGATTGGAATGAACGTGAAGCTTGGATCGGAAAAATTCAAAAAGGGGTCGAGGAACACTTTTTGTGAAGATGTCGGCAACCTGTAGATGAGAGGGCACATATTGCATGTGAAGTTTGCCAGCGACAACAAGTTCGCGAAGAAAATGATAGTCTAATGCAACATGCTTGGCTCGCTTGTGAGAAACTGGATTGGAGCTCAAAAAAATAGCACTCTTGTTGTCGCATAAGAGAAGAGGCCGTTGTGGAATGAGAACCTGGAGGTCACGAAGGAGATGCGTAAGCCAAATAAGTTCAGCAGCAGTGTTTGCAAGAGCACGATATTCAGATTCACAACTGGAACGAGATACAGTAGGTTGCTTCTTAGCACTCCAAGAGACCAAATTGTCACCAAGATAAATAGAGTAGCCAGAGGTAGAGCGACGAGTGTCTGGACAGCCTGCCCAGTCAGCATCAGAGTAAGCAACTAGAGCACCAGGAGTAGCAGATGAGCGAAATGAAAGGCCAAAATGGAGGGTGCCCTTGACATAGCGAAGAATACGCTTAACAGCAAGAAAGTGATCTTCAGTTGGAGCATGCAAAAATTGACTAATAGAGTTGACAGCATGAGCAATGTCTGGGCGCGTGATGGTCAAGTATTGTAGTGCTCCAACGAGAGACCTGTAAAATGTGGGATCAGAAAACAAAGGGCCATCAGCAGACAAGTGTTGGGAGACAACCATGGGAGTATGGACAGGTTTAATGTCAAGTAACTGAGCGCGAGTAAGAATATCCCGTGCATATTTCAGCTGACTAAGAAAGAGACCATCTGCAGTTGGCGAAGCTTCAAGGCCAATAAAGTAACTGAGAGGACCCAAATCTTTAGTGGTGAACACAGAATTGAGTTTACAAATAAAGCTATCAAGAAGAGAGGTGTTGTTGCCAGTAACAATAATGTCATCAACATAAAGAAGCAAATAGATAATGTCAGATTGCTTATGAAAGACAAATAGAGAAGGGTCAGCGCGGCTGCAATAGAAACCAAGTTGAATAAGAAAAGAGCTGAAGCGCTAGAACCAGGCACGAGGAGCTTGCTTGAGACCATATAGAGCTTTCTTTAACAGACATACATGATTAGGAAAGCAAGGATCAATGTACCCAGGCGGCTGTTCCATATAAACATTTTCAGTGAGAGTGCCATTGAGGAACGCATTCTTGACGTCAAGTTGACGAATAGGCCACTTGTTGGTAATAGCAAGAGAAAGCACAACACAGACAGTAGTGGCCTTGAATACAGGACTAAGGGTGTCGGTGTAATCAAGACCAGGTACCTAAGTATATCCTTTGGCAACAAGGTGAGCTTTGAATCGCTCAATGGATCCATCAGGAAGATATTTGGTCCGGAACACCCATTTGGAGCCCACAATATTGGTGTTTGCAGGTCGAGGAACCAAAATCCAGGTGCGATTATTTTGCAGAGCGTGAACTTCTTCATCCATGGCAGCAAGCCAGGCAGGATTCTTAGCAGCAGATTTGAATCCTTTAGGTTCAGTGGAGGCAAGAAGAGCAGAAAGAAGTCCAGATGAGCCCAAGACACCAAGGTTTGTTGGATGACGAGTTTTGAAAATACCAGCTTTAGCTCGTGTGATCATAGGGTGAGACCCTAGCGAAATTGTTGGCGCAGGAACATGAGGAGCGGTCTGTGCCTCAGTGGGAGGTGGACTAGAAGCTGGTGGTGATGAAGAGGGACCTACAAAGGAATCAGTATCCTGCAAAGATTCTTCCACTAGATCAGTACAGATAGCACATGGGTTAAATCCGGATTGAGTAATATGCGGAGAATGTGGTGCAGGGGATGACAGAGGAGGGTCAGTGTGTAAAATACGAGGTTCCAGAAAGTGGGAAAATTGTAGAGAAGAAAGGGGCTGAGCATGAGAGGTATCGATGAAAGGGAAATGATTTTCATCAAATTGAGCGTGTCGGGTGATATAGAGCTGAGAGGTGACGGGGTCAAGGCAACGAAACCCTTTATAAGAGGGACTGTAACCCAAAAAAATGCAGGGAATGCTGCGTGGGGAAAATTTGTTAGGCATATAAGCACGTAAACAAGGATAAACACGACAACCAAAGGGATGGAAACTTTCATAATTTGGAGAAGAACCATATAAAAGTTCAAACGATGACTTACCTCCAAGAAGCGGTGTTGGCAACCGATTGATGATGTAAGCTGCAGTGCTAAAAGCGTCAACCCAGAAGCGAGGAGAAAGGTGAGAGTGAAAAAGAAGGGCTATGCCAGTCTCAGTCACGTGGCGGTGTTTGTGTTCAGCACGACCATTTTGGGCGGGTGTATAGGGACAGGAAAGCTGATGGTGAATGCCGGCTGTACGAAGATGAGCTTGAAAGCTAGTGCTAGTGAATTCACCTCCGCCATCACTTTGAAAAATTTTAATGCGAGCAGAATATTGAGTTTCCACAAATTTTTGAAATTGAGTGAAAACATTATAAAAGTCAGATTTGAATTTTAAAGGATAAAGCCAAGTGAATCGTGAATAATCATCAATGAAAATAACATAATAGACAAACCCCAAATTGGATTTGACGGGGGAAGGGCCCCATAAGTCGCAATGAATAAGATCTAATACATGAGACGACCTATGTTCATTACGTGAATAAGGCAAGCGATGATTTTTCGCAAGTTGACAGGTACTGCATAATGTGGGAGAGGGCGATGAAGACGTAAGATAAAGAAGTCCTTGTTTATTTAAATGTGAAATAACAGAGTGATTTACATGTCCAAGGCGAGCATGCCATAAATCATAGGAAGCATGTAAAGATTTATTTTTAAGGACAGAAAAGAAAGCAGAGTTGCTACGCTCCAGCACATATAGGCCGCCATCTCTCTTACCGATTGCTACCACCTTTCCCGTTTGAAGATTCTGAATAGAGAAAAGATTATTAGTAAAAGTAACAGATAAGGGAAAATCAGAGGTTAATTTACTAATTGACAGAAGATTTTTGGTGAGATGGGGAACAACCAAGACATCTAATAAATGAATATTTGGAGCAGGAGAGAGGGTACCAGTATGTGTAATGGGTAAGGAGGCACCGTTTACCACAATTAAAGAATCCTTACCATTGTACTGAGTGGACTGGTCCAAGTGAGATGGGTCATTAGACATATGGGCTAAAGCTCCAGTGTCCAAGAACCAATCAGAGACCGCTGCATCATTGAGAGAATAGGAAATGGTGAAGGCTTCGGCAAGATGAGCAGTTGACTCACTGCGGACATACCTCTGATTGCAGTGATCAGCATAATGGCCATCAGGGCGGCAGATTTGGCAGCGGGGAGGGCGATGTCCTGGACCAGAGGAATGACGACCACGATTTGCAGAGTTACCACGACCACGATTTGCAGGGGTTTGGCCACGGAAGTTGCGGAAGGAGCTATGCTGGGTTGACCGTTCAGGACCATGACTAGCAGCTGTGAACGTGGCAGCAGGAGGAGTAGTGGGCTCAAGTGACTTTTGGAAAATCTCAAAGCTCTCAGCTTTGGAAACTAGGTCGACAAAGCTGGGAAGAGGCGTGAGCGCCATCTGCGCAGTGGAGAAGCTGGAGAAATCAGTGCCGAGGCCGCGGAGAAACCAGTGCACCTTATCAGTGCCATCAACGGGCCGACCAATTGCATGAAGGTGATCGCAGAGGGATTTGAACGCACGAGCATAGTCGACAACATATTTGGTGCCGCGTTTCATCAGCTGAAGTTCGTCCTTGAGATGGATTTCGCGGGCCTTCGAACGGTGGTTGAAGGTGTTCTCCAGAGCAAGCCAAACCTCACGTGCAGTAGAGAGGCCAACAACCTCTGCCAGGGCTTCCTCGGTGAGGGAGGAACGAAGAAGGAAGAGAAGACGTTAATCTGCAGATTTCCACTCTAGGTGCTTGTCATTGGGTGTTTGAGAAGTAGCAGGATTAAACTGAGGGGGAGGTACGATGGTGCCATCAACATAACCCAACAAATTCTGACTCTCAAGAAGAGGAAGAAGTTGACTCTTCCAAAGGATATAATTGGTGGAGGAAAGTTTAATGGTGATCATATGAATTAAGGTGTTGAAAGGAAGAAGGGAGGTTTCGGTAGCCATGGGGAGGAAAGGATAGAACAACAAAAAAAAAAACTGGCAGAAGGAAGCAAGAAACAAGCTGCAAACCACTACCTAAAACTTCAGATTGAGCGCTCCTTGTTCTTGCAAGCTCAATCAGCTCCGAACACAGGTCAACAACAGCTCAATAGCTCTCGGATGGCAGCTGTCTTCTTTCTCCACACTTGACCACCGATCAACCTTCAGACTGCACACAAACAGAACCTGAAATCTGATACCATGAGAAGGTTGAATAAACCACCACACTGTAATTGTGGTGAGGATTCTTATTTATAATTAAAGAGAGGTAATTACATACTAATTTCATATCAATTAGCAGAGAAATTTACATAATTTACTCCTAGAATTAAGGGACAGTGCTGTCATGAATGTCAGGCCTTAATTTCTGTATGGCAGGCTTTAATTTCTGTATGGCAGGCCTTTGATGAAGGCAAATTATCCTCAACAATAATGTGGGCACCCATTCCGCTATATTGGTTTTATGTTGTCTCATAGAACTTGAAATAAAAATAAAATCCTATACAAAATCACATCCACGAAAACGAACAATTTTAGGAAGAATCTCTTATCCAAGGCAAAGTGAATAGCAAGGGGATTTGTCCTATACAAAGTTTCAATTAGAATTGATATATACTTGTGATAATTCGGATCATCATCACAACACTATACTATCTCATGGAATAGTACACTTCTCAACCCAAAAAAAAAACCAAAAACTATATGAAGTGGATTTTAATTCATTTGAACAATTTACTAGTTGGTGCTTTGTGATACTTGCACATTTCTTTTTTCCATACACATACATTCAAAAACATTCCAAACTTAAATGCCCATGACACAATGAAGGTTGAAGATCTGATCATCATCAGTACTCTAGAGGGTGTTTAAGTAGTCTCAAATTCCATTCCCATTCACCACTTAGTCATATGATGCCTTTATCTCCACTCAACTATGGAGAACCCATTCAAATTTGGAGCTTTCACTTGTAGATGTCGCTTTAATGGTGAAAGAATCTTAGATATAAAAAGAAGCCATTGTACAACATTTGAATAAAAGAACACAAAGGAAGGTGATGTGATCCGTAAAGTGTTGAAATTGGAAACATGAAAGGCTTCTAATTTAATTTTGCCTTAATTAAATTAGAAGTAAATTGTAATTCCACATCACATGGCAGCTTGCACGAGTGAACCGAGTCACGAAGACTTATTTAGCTCAGTCATTTCGAGTTGAGGGTCAAAATAGAGGCATGTAGAATTCAGTCTAAGATTTAGGGGGTCCAACTGCAGTTTATTTTGAGTTGTAATTAGTTAACTCAATAGATTGAGTTAAAATCAGTTTAACTAGTTCTAAGAGATGGATGAGCTAGTGAGAGGTCTAGTGAAAGTGAATTAAATTTTACATGCAGAGATCAATCATATAACTAATAATTCGTTATAAATATTTGTTGCATGTCAGTTCTAAGAGTGACCCAGTTGAGATTGGAGTTAAAGGGAAGTAGACTATCAGTTATATAATTAGAAAATTGTACATGTCATACATGAGGTCATCGGGAAGCCTTGGATGTATTATGCAATCAATTATTGGGAATTTCCTATTTAATAGGGGCTCAATTCCCTTAGGAATACATAATTCAGACTCGTTAGTCAGGTGCAAGTTTGGGGTTAAGTATTGGACCAAACTTGCTAGGATCATTGGGAGACAGTCAAATATAGTGCATAGGTTTCTCAAGAAGGTAAATTCCATTGTATTGTTTCATATTCTTGACTTAATGAAATATACATATAGCAAGGGGGTTTTTATTTGAGGCTTTCCCCGGATACATCTTTGTGTTGTGCAATTAAAATTATTTATATTTCTTGTTCATGTAATTATGTGATCATAATTGGTTTCCCCAATTTGTAGAATTGATTTAGTATTTTGTTTTGGTATATTACAATATCATTTGAATCGATTTAGATATTTCTACATGGTATCAGAGTAGGAATCACAATAAACCAAAGTTTGTTTTGAACATGTGAATCGAATTTGTAGATGTATTCTTTGGGACCAGTAGAAGATCAAGTTGTCTTTCTCTAGATTGAGACTCAAATATGCCCTTAAGGGTAATTAGAATTACATAGCATGGAATGACAAGATAGAGGCAGCGTTGGAGGACAACAAAGTGAAGGAATTCATAGACACTGATATTCCCCAGCCCGCAGCAACAGATGCTCAACTTCTTGATGCATGGAAGAAGAATGTAGCAAAGGCAAGAAGGATTATGTTAGAAGGAGTTTGAGATCATATTGTCTCAAATATCCATGGATAGGAGTCTCCATATGCTATCTGGAATTCCTTAACAGATTTGTTTCAGAATAACAGCAACCACAGGAACCTGGCATTGAAGGACAAACTTAGAAAGATCAAGATGGAGAAGGGCGACACGATACCAAAATACTTGACAAAGTTCACTCAATGTCGAGATGAGCTTGGAAGCGTTGGTGTAACAATTTCCTGGCATGATTTGGTGAGCCTAGCCCTTCTAGGCCTTCCCAAGAGTTGGCATAACTACCAATACTTGATGAATGGGAGGGAGAAGCTACCAGAGTGGGAGCTATTGTGTTCTAACTTGGTACAAGAAGAGATTTCGTGGAACACTGGAGATGGATCCTCATCATAAACTGGTGATGAGGAGAATTGTGCCTTGGTTGGAAAGGCGAAGAAATGGAAAGGGAGGGTGTCCCATTCGAAATTTAATTTCGGTCGGGTGGGAAATAAGCGAAACTTGTCAAACGTAAAATGTTTTCATTGTCATGATCTTGGACGCTATGCTACAAATTTTCCACACAAGAAGACCAACAAGAAGTCCTCAGGAGAAGCGGCAGGTGAAGCACTTGATTCATAGTTCAAGTTGGATTTCACCCTCATCGCATGCATGGTGTCATCGGTGATGGGTTCTGTGTGGTACTTATATATTGGAGCTTCATTCCATATGACCAATAACAAAGAATTCTTCAGTAACTTGGAGGAGAAGGATATCTAATTGCACATTAAGATGGGAGATGAAGGGAGGTATAACACTACTGGTATAGGTATAGTTACATTTCATAGGGAGTCAGATACTCCTCTCACATGAAAATATGTCATGTATGTTCCTAGTTTAAAGAATAATTTGGTATTTGTTGTTATGTTGGAAGACCATGGCTATGATGTGATACCCAGTGAAGGAAATGTCTTCCTTCATCACAAATCCATAGGACAAGTGAATAAGATTGGGGTTCGAGCAAAGAACCTCTACAAATTGGATGTAGAAGATGATGCTTCCTTGATCACGAAACCAGAGAAGGTGAGTCGAGACATTGATGAGTTATGGCATAGGAGATTGGGACATCTACACCATAGTGCTTTGAAGATCATGCAGCAGATTTCTGCAGGACTTCCAACTGGTGCACTTGAGTAGCGAGATACATGCACAGGGTGTATATTGGGGAAGCATACCAAATCCACCTTTCTTGATAAGGAAATTCAAGCAAAGGTGATCCTTGAGAGAGTTCACTCAGACGTGTGTGGATTGTTCTTAACAGCTTCCATAGAAAAACATAGGTATTGTGTGATTTTTGTGGATGAATTTTCACTCAAGTATTGGATTTTCTTCATGCAGAAGAAATATCATAGATTCTCAAAGTCCTGTTAGTTCAAAGCACTCGTCAAGAAAGATACAGGGAAGAAGGTGAAGGCTCTGAGGAATGACAATGGTGGAGAATATGTCTCTAACGAATTCAAGAAATTTTGTGCTTCAGAACGAATTCGAAGGGAGTTGATTGCACCTCATAACCCATAGAAAAATGGGGTTGCAGAAAGGAAGAACATAACTATTTTGGGAGCACCATGAGATATGTTGCATGATTAGGTCATATCGTTGTATCTCTCAGTGAAAGCATGCAATCCAGTAGTAATTGTGCATGACATAAGTCCTCATCAGATACTTGGAATGAGTACACCAAAATAATTTTTTTCAGGTCAGATACCAAATGTGTCGCATTTTAAAATTTTTGGTTCATCGATTTATTTCGATGTGACCAAATATGCTAGGAATAAGTTAGCGCTAACAACTGAGCTAGGGATATTTGTGGGGTACACTAATACACCTCATAACTATCAGGTGTACTTGCCAGCACACAATATGAAAATGGTCATAAGAGATGTGAACTTCGATGAAGAGAAGATCATGTGAATTTCCCTTGAAAGGGAGCTTCAGTTGCATGCAATTGAGGAGATATTGGCTCCAAAAGAATAGCATCAATATATGGATCAGCCATAAGCATATGTGTAGAAAGTGGCAGCACCCACTCATGCAGAGGCATCCCGAGACAGAAGGAAGCACACCAGAGAGGCTCACAGGTTATTTCTTGATGCTAGAGAGAATGTGGGATCACCCACATCACAACACAGGCAGAGAAGGTCCCCAGAGTGGTACACTAGATACATTTCTCTTATGAGCAAAGGTGTAGAGATAGAGGCATCCTCTTTTGAGGAAGCAGTGCAACAACCAATTTGGGTTGATTCCATGGTTGAGGAGTGTGACTTCATTATCAAAAATAATGCATGGGAATTTTTCCGAAGATTAGTTGGGAAGTTAGTTGTAAGATCCAGGTGGATCTACAAGGTGAAGTAGGAAGCAGATGGGAGTTTGGATAAGAAAAAGGATAGGTTTGTGGCTAGAGGGTTCTATTAGGTGGAGGGAATTGATTATGATGATATATTTACACCAGTGGCAAGGTACTCATCAATCAGATCCATATTTGCATTCTCGGCGTAGATGGGATGGCAGATACATCAGATGGATGTAAAGGTAGCCTTTCACAATGGGGTGATTGAGGAAGAGGTGTACATTGAGAAGCTGAAAGGTTTTGAGACCTTTGACAGAGAGTCACATGTTTCCAGACTTAAGAGAGAATTGTATGGGTTGAAGCAAGCACCTCGTGCTTGGTGCACCAGGATCGAAAACTACTTCATCTGGTTGGGCTTTACCAAGAGTGAAGCAGATGCAAATCTTTACCATATTATGGTAGAAGGTAAGTTTTTTATCATTGTACTTTATGTCAATTACTTGATATAGACAAGTGATGAGTAGCTTATCACGTCTTGCAAAGAGGATATTGCAAGAGAATTTGAGATGAAGAACATGGGGCTCTTGTATTTTTTCCTAGTATTGGAAATATGGAAAAGAGATGGGGAGCTATTTGTATATTAGGGAAAGTGTGCCAACGATATTCTTAGGAAGTTCCACATGGAGGGCAGCAAACCCATGGAGACTCCTCTAGCGGGATATTAGAGGAAGGAGGATGCTACTTCAAGCGAATTAGTAGATGCTACTGTCTACAGGCAGCTTTTAGGTTAAATCATGTATTTGGTGAACACATGACCAGACATATGTTATTCAATTAACTAGCTTACTCAAGCTATGGTTAAGACTACCAAGCTCTTTTGGAAGGAGGGCAATAATGTGTTGAGATACCTCAAGTTCAATACAAAGTTTGGGCTATGGTATAGATGATCAAAGGGAGTGAAGCTTGAAGGCTTCACAGATGGAGATTGGGCAGGGATTCCATTCGACAAGAAGAGCACATCGGGGGGCATCTTCAACATAGGATCAGCAGCAATTTCCTGGTATACTAGGAAACATAGATCAATTGTGCTCACTTTAGCAGAGGCAGAGTACATGGCGTCCAATTAGGAAACATGTGAGGCCATCTGGATGAGGAAGATACTTATTGGTTTGTTTGTTCGAAAAATGGATCTGGCGGTCATTTATTATGATAACCAGAGTTGCATCAAACTCTCAGTCAATCCATTTTTTCATGACAAATCCAAGCATATTGATATCTGGTATCACCATCTCAGATATTATGTGTAGAGGTGGATTATGTCATTAGAGTACATTCCCACGAAGGAGCAGGATTCAAACATTGTGATGAAGGAACTGTCAAGAAGAAAATTCGAGGTCCACAGAGATAGGATCGGGGTAGCAGACAATCCCTTTCTTGTTGAGAGAGAGTGTTGAAATTGGCAACTTGAAACACTTCTAATTCAATTTTCCCTTAATTAAATTAGAAGTAAATTGTAATTCCACATCACATGATAGCTTGTACGAGTTAACTGAGTTAGGAAAACTTAGTTAGCTTAATAAATTAAAGTTGAGGGTCAAAATGGAGGCAGGTAGAGTTAACTCTAAGTGTTAGGGGGTCCAATCACAATTTATTTTGAGTTGTAATTAGTTAACTCAATTATTTGAGTTAAAATCAGTTTAACTAGTTGTAACTGATGGATGAGCTAGTGAGAGGTTGTTTGAATTAAATATGATTTAATTAACATGCATTGATCAATCAGATAACTGATAATTTTCTCTAAATAGTTGTTACATGCTAGTTCTAAGAGTGAGCCAGTTGATCAGTTATAAAGATAGAAAATTGTGCAGGTCATGCATGAGGTTATCAAGACACCTTAGATGTATTGCACAATCAATTAGTGGTAATTTTCTATTTAATAGGGGCTCAATTCCCTTAGGAATGTGTAATCCAGACTAGTGAGGTAGTTGCAAGTTTTTGGTTAAGTATTGGACAAAACTTGCTAAGATCAGTGTGAGACAATCCGAGATAGTGCATAGATTTCTCAGGAAAGGAAATAACATTGTATTGTTTCATATTCTTGAATTAATTCAATATACAGATAGTGGGTTTTATAGTTGAGGCTTTCCCCAGATACATCTTTGTGTTGTTCGATTAAAATTATTTCTCTTTCTTGTTCATGTGATTGTGCTATTGTAATTGGTTTCCACAATTTGTAGAATTGACTCAGTATTTTTTTTTAGTATATTACAAGATCACTTGTATCTATTTTGATATTTCTATTTAAACTACCATGGATATTTCACTGGAAAATTCATCACAAAATATCTACAAAAATAATCTGAAATCTATATTACGAATCATGAATTCCTTTATATTCTAGATCTAATATTATTGATTTTTTAATTATACATGAAATATATGGAATATGGAAAATAGAGAACAAGTAAAATAAAGTCACTCATAAACCATAAAACACGAATATTTGTTGTAGGAAACTCTTTCAAGAAAAACCCAACTGGAAGGTGAGGATGCTCTGCTCTCTTTAGTCTGGAATGGAAAATAATGTAAGTACAAAGGAGAAGACAATCTATATGGAGTTTCCTGAGACCTGTGGTCCATGGGTTGTTACAGAAGACAAACCCCCTCTTTTATGATCTCTCTTTGTCCACACTCAGCTACTCTAATCTATTGTGTAACAAAATGCAACTAAATATAATGAAACCCCTTTTCCTCCTAGTGGCTTGGTTATAACGCAATTCAATAGCCAACTAGTGGTAAAATTTGACCCATTCAGCCTTCAACATGAGTTACAACTTGAACATTATAAATTATTCTTCATATTTTTTATGTGGCTAGGCCCTTTTCCATGACTATTGGAGGTTGATATGGCATCCTCTTTAATTATGGTGGTCAATCGCGACAAGTCAACTTCCAAGACACATAAATTTCTCATAGAAGCTCTAGTAAAAGTAATTATTATGTCATTGGGAAGGTATATGTGTGTAAATTATGTAATATAGGTCCATATTCATTTAGGAACACAAAAGGTGGTCATTTAAGGCCTCAAAATGGGTTCTAAAGTCTTTAACCCCAAGTTTTCCAAACTAGGCATGCCACTAAAACTGCTCCTATATGTTAATTTCTCTTGATTTTCCACCTTAAAAACATCGATATATGAAAAATAATATAATGATCCAATATAGATCATGATGTGTAGAGTATTCTTGAGATCCATAATCTTAGTCTGCCATATTGTGCAAGCGTGACCACTAGCCAGTGTTTGGCCTCTTCCTTTTGAAGATCCAATAAACACTTCTTTATTAAAGAGGGGAGATTTCTAAAGGAGCACAAGGAACCCTTCCAAGTAAGAGAGGAGAGTTCACTTACTCTCTTCAATCTTTCAAGGTGCATCTCCAAGGCCACAACCTTGTTCATTAGCAATAGAAAGTATATGTGTTTCCTTGTATTTTTTATATATGGTTTATTTATTGTATCTATTTCTTCACATGCTTGTATCTTTACTTTATAATCATAAGTTATCTCTTTATGGACTAACTCTAACTAATTATTTATCAATAGTGCAACAACCTTATAGTATATCAAGGGAACTTCTGCTACCCAGATGAGAAAAAAAAACCAAACATATTGGTGACTCCATTCAATTATTAATCCATGATTCACCCTTCCTAAATTGTTGGAGATTTCCTTCTTACTTTATTTATCTTAGAGGCATTCAACCCAACCCACTTACAACTTGAAAACATGTTTTCATCCTTTCACTTAAGTGGAATACATTCTTACATAGCTCTATGGATTACATGTTTTTTTCTCTTAAACATGTAAATATTTTAACCATGTTACTACTCTACGACAAAACTCATGTGACTGCCTATCTACATATAGACCCATGTGAATCATCTCATTCCTTAATTTTTTCCAAGTTTTTAAATTTAAATTTAATATTTAGATGATCTGATTTATTTATTTTTTGTACATTGTAAGATTTAAAATTTAGCTCTAAGCTCATTCTTGCATGGTAGGTAGTCAACATAAGTTGGAAAAGGGGTAGAAAGAACCAAAATCTCTTTTTCCTTACCACTTTGGTTGGAAATGGTGGTTAAAATAAACAAGTTTTATTTTTCCTTACCAGTTGGATGATTGCCTGAATAATCCATACTATAAAAGGAATGATACAAAATATTGATAATAAAAAAATTTCACAAGTTCATAAAAGAAATGGTGTAGATTAAATTCATATGAAGAGAGTTTAATTATTAAATGGTAAAATTTTTGTAGGACTACATCATGAGAAAAAATGCATGCTTTTACAATAGCGAAGGCACATATTTATATTATTGACTATGCCTTTTCACCTACAATCATGCACTTTTGCAATATGTCCAATACCATGGGTTACAAAAACCATGGGTGACTGATCAGGAGTTCATAAATTTTGCTCAAAATTCAAAGTTATAGGATTGTGTTGAAACTAGTATGGTTGTGTAGATCTTGTCTTCCTGATTCCGGCACTGCAAATGGATTGAAAAACCGATGTCGTATGAGGGAGATATCGCGTTCTGATTGAAATGCCAAACAGGTAAAATTGCGATAGGTTTGACTAGGATGCACAGTGAGCCAGGTGGAGGTACAGTCAGCAAAAAATAATATTTTGAAGAATATTCCTTTCTTTGGGCCAATCATGGGTTGACATGTGTCACACTGCTATTCTTTGAATGGTTTTTCAGAGGGCCAATCACAGGGTGTCACGTGACCAGCCCTGAGGCCACCACATGTCCCTGGAATGACAGTGTAAAATTTTTGGGAGTCTACAGGAATCGACCGCAGGACCTCCGGCAGGGCACACACAGGTCTCCACTGCTCAAGCTACACGTAGTTCTTAACCTGTATAGGATTCAGGTGATTGGTATAGTTTAATACAGTGGATTTTGGGGGTTAGGGACCGTCGGCAGTCCCATCCCGCCAACAGTCATGGAAAATTTTAGGGGCTAATATTCGTAGGTGGGCTAATTTTCCATGGTTTTTCCAAAAAAAAGATTCACCAATTTCCATTTTTTTATAAAAATGATTCGCCCACATTTTACAATATAAAATTATTCTACCTTAAAATCGCCAACATTATATAGACAATATATATAATATCATTATAAATTTGAATAATTTTACAAATGCATCAATAAACATTTTATAGTTTGCATATTACGGACTAGTGAGATTCGCCAATTTTTTAAACTTCAAAATAATTTTCCATCCTTAAAATTTTCCTTGCCAACAGTCCCCAGTGGTGTTCACATTGCAAATAATATATGTCAATACCCAAAGGTTAATCATTTCAACAATCCACAAACTGCCAGCATTCTCCGCAACATTATTTCACATGGATAACGTTTTATGTAACCACTTCCGCGTGGTCTCCGCTTACCACAACATTTTAACAGGGGTTAAACCTTATCACCATAGTTAATGCTTGGAGTTCCGTCGATAGTGTAGTTTATAATCTGTGGTTTGGGGTTGGCATGTAGCCACCCCAACCACTAAATTTTAATGTAACAGTTAAAATGGTGGAGGTTTGGCAAAATGTGCCTTTTTGAGCGAAAAGTGCTAAATTAACTCTATTTAAGTGGAATTATCCACTTTTAGTGGAGTTTTTCTAGGTGAAACTAGGAAAAAGAGTAGGAGACTCAATGTTTTCCCATTCTGGGTGAATGGAGAGTTAGTTTTTGACTAATTGGAGCATTCTTGAGCCATTGGTGTAGAGAAAATAGCCATTGGAGCACTGTAACTACATGTATTTGCAAAATTTTGAGCATAATAAAAGATGGACATGCCATAAGGAGCTAGACTAGAAGATGTAGCCCAGGAGGGGTAAACTACTTCATCATGCCTACTGTGTAAATTTCATGTGGTGACTTATTTCTTCGTTTAACACTATTGTTCATTGTTATTTAAGCTTGTTTTATGCTTCTAATTCACCTAAAATCATCTTCAATTCATGGATAAACACCTCAATCCTTAAGAAAACTAATGAACTGATTATGCACATGTTTATAAACTGAAAAGAAACTTAGCACAGCAAAACTAATACAGTTATTTCAGATCATATTGGTATCAGAGCCAGAGTTTATTCTATGGTGTTTTTTAGTGCAAAGAATTGTTTTACTGTTTTCAAGTTTTACTAGATTCTTACTAGGCTCAATCTCAAAAGAGGAGAAGGAAAATTGGTGGAAGCAGAAGGGTCTTAAGAAGAGCCAAATCAAAGGAGAGCAATATTGCCACAATCTCCACCACCTAATTCACCTCCTAAGGAAGCAGAAGCTACATTAGGTATGCCTCATGAGGAAAGAGAAATACATGAAGAATTTGATCCCAAAGAGGAAGAAAGAGTGTTCAGGAAATCATTTCTTGACATGACCAAGATGGTTAGAATCCTTTATCAAGAAATGAATGAGAGTGCGGAAGGAGAAGGATCCAAACTTCACAAGGAAGGACAGGGATCTTCAAGAGGTCACAATGATGAAGATAAGTCAAAGAAGGGCAATGGAGGAAATGGAGGCAATGGAGAGCCATCATCCTCACCCTCATCATCATCATCCTCTATTTCTACTTCAGTACATCAGCCACACAAGTAAAAGAACACTGGTAAAAGTCCTTTTTTAAACTTGATGTTAAGTTTGAATTTCCAATGTTTAATGGTGAAGTCAATGCATAAAATATTGATAATTGGATTAGGAAATTGGAGGTATATTTGAGAATCCAAAACCTTCAAGATGATGATACCTAAATCTAATTAGCTTAATTGAGAATGGAAGGTGCAACACTTGTTTGGTGGGAAGCCAGGACAAAGGAGGAGATCAAAAAGCATGGTAAGATTATTTTATCATGGTCAGATTTCATTACTACTATAAAACAATAGTTTTATCCATTAGCTCATAGGAAGAAAGCCATAATGAACTAGAAAAAAATTAGGTAATTGAAGGGACAAAATGTGCAAGAATACACCCAAGAATTTAGGAGAAGAGCTCTCTTATTAGGGGTATATTTGAAGAGCCAAGATACTTTTCTCAAGTACATAGGAGGCTTACATAGCTACCTAAAACATACTATTCTCATGCTTAACCCCACCAGTCTAGAAGAAGTATGTGCTCAGGCCACACATCTAGAAGCTAGAGGGAAGAACATTTTTGAAGAGGGTAGGAAGAAACCTTTTAAGGGTAAATCCAAAGAAAATATCTAAAAAGGTAAAAGCAAAATAATTCATCTGTTAATAAAGAGGGAGAAAAATTGGGTTGTAAACATTGTTCAAAAGAAGGCCATGTTGAAACTCATTATTGGAAATTACATCCTGAAATGAGGCAAAAGAAACCCAATAACAAAGGGAAACAGAAAACGGTTGCTACAACTCAACATGATTTAGGATATGATTCAGGTGATGAATCTAAGATTACAAACCATGGGATTGAAGAAAATTAAGGGAAAATAAATTGAAACTAAACGTAGTACTAGTACATAATTGTCACATAAACACTCCAAATGAAGAAGAAAGAATAGAATTGTTTCATGTGAGGGTCATATCCAAGCATACCAAGATTGACACATTGTTTGACAGTGGGTCACAAGAAAACTTAATCTCTGAAGACTTGGTCAAGAAACTTAACCTTGAGACCATACCACATCCAAAACCATATCCATTGGATTGGATTTGTAAGGATGCAAATTTACAGTTTTCAAAGAAATGTATATTGCAGTTTGCAATCACTGCAAATTTTGTTGACACGGTTAAATTAGATGTGGTTCCACTTGACATAACAAATATTGTGTTGGGGATTCCTTACTTGTATGATAGGAAAGAAATATTCCATCACCATGAGAACAATATCATTTATTCAAAGATGGCAAGGAGTTCATTGTAAGAGCACATCACAAGAAGACAAGTATTGCTATGGTAAATGCTGGACAGGTAAGAGGCTGGTAAATTCAAGTAAGAATTTTGTTGTTCTTATGATTAAGCCTAAAGTTGATGTTAATAATGAATCATTTGAGGGATGTGATTCTAAGTTTAAATCAGATTTATATGATGTAGTTAATGCACATCATGAGATGTTTCAGGAGCCAACAGGATTGCCTCCAAAAAGAGAGATTCAACATGAGATTTAGTTGCAACAAGATTGTCCTCTTCCAAAAATCGGTATGTATCGCATGTCGATAATGGAGAATGTTGAAATAAAGAGACAAATCAAAGAGATTTTGGACAAAGGAATCATAAGGCCAAACACCTCACCATGCAGTTCACCCATAGACTTGATACCAAAGAAAGATGGGACTTGGCGCATGTGTGTAGATTTTCGAGCTTTGAACAAGATTACGGTAAAGAATCGTTACCCACTCCCAAGAATAGATGATTTTCTTGATCAACTGAAAGAAGAAATTTTTTTCACTAAGTTATATTAATGAAGTGGATATCATCAAGTAAGAATTTCAGAAAGTGATATATGGAAAACTGCATTCAAAACCAAACAAGGAATCTTTGAGTGGCTAGTTATGCCATTTGGTTTGTGTAATGCACCGAAAACTTTCATGCATGTTATGGATAGTGTTTTGCATCCATTCCTTGATGAATTTTTTATTGTGTACTTAGATGACATATTTATTTTTAGCAAAACAAGAGAAGATCATGTCTTGCATGTGAATATAGTGCTTGATATTTTGAAGAAAAATAAATTATTTCTTAAGATGTCAAAGTGTGAGTTTGGAAATAATTATATGTTCTATTTGGGACATATTGTAGGATGAGGAGAATTGAGGAATGATCCTTCTAAAGTGGAAGCCATTTTGAATTGGCCCACACCCAAAACAGTAACTGAGGTAAGAAGTTTCTTAGGTGCAGCTCAATATTGGAGAAATTTTATTGCTAAATTTTCTTCCAACGTAGCTCCTATGCATGCAGTGAAAAGTGTGAAGAAAGTATTCGAATGGGAAGGAAAACAACAACAAGCTTTTGAATCTTTAAAAGACAACATCAGTTCAACTGCAGTCCTTGCATTACCAAATTTGAGACAACCATTCGAGATTCAAACTGATGCTAGTGATTATGCCATGGGCGCAGTTCTTTTGCGGCATGGTAAGCCTATCGCTTTTCATTCTGAATCATTTAATGGTGTTGTATCTAATTATCCTACATATTAAAAAGAACTATATGCATTGGTACAAAGTGTCAAGAAGTGGAAACATTACTTGGTGGGTAAAGAGACTATTGTACATACTGATCACCGACCATTACAGTACTTGCAGTCACAAACAAAATTGCAGCAATCAAGACATTTCAGATGGATGGGATTTCTTCAATAGTTTCACTTGGTTATAAGGTAAAAGAAAGGCATTTTCAATAAATTTGTTGATATGCTTTCAAGGCCAATCATTAGTGCATCTACTTTAATAAAAAATGATTATGTTTTACATGAGAGTTACATAGAACAATATGCACATGAAATTGATTTTCAAGATGTGTATGCTATTTTGAGTGAAGGGAATCAAGGTGAAGAAAAAGATTATCACATGCATAACAATTTGTTGTTTCATTTGGGCAAGCTGTGTATACCACACGGAAAGAGGCTAAGTGTCATGAGAGAAGCTCATTCATCTCTTATTGCTTGGCACTTTAGGGTAAGAAAAAGAGTGGCGCATCTATAGAGGTATTGCTATTGGCCTCACACGATAGATAGTGTGACACATTTTATAAGAGATTGTTCTATGTGTGCAACAAGTAAGCCTAGTAATAGGAAGCTTAGGTTGTACACACCAATACCGGTGCCATCAAGGCGATGGGAGTGTGTCTCCATGGACTTTTTTGGAGGTCTACCTATGTCAAGAAGACATCATGATTATATTTATGTAGTTGTGGATAGATTCAGTAAAATGTGTATACTTATGCCATGTAAGAAAACCATTAATACTGAACAAACTACTAAACTTTATTTTCAACATGTTTGAGTTCATTTTGGATTGCCAACTTCTATTGTTAGTGATAGGGATTCCAAATTCATTGGGAATTTTTGGTCAACTCTATGGAGAATGATGGACATAAAGTTGAAAAAGAGTATCTCTTTCCATCCACAAACAGATGGACAAACCAAGGTGGTGAACAAAACCGTTGTGCATCTATTGAGAGGATATTGCAGCAAACATCCCAATTTGTTGGATGAGAAACTGCATTACATTCAACACGCTTACAACTGGGCAAAGCACTCTTCAACACAAACATCACCTTTTGAAGTATGATTTGGGTATTTGTCAAAATCACCATCAAAATTCATCTTTGGGAAGGATGTTGCAATTGATGGCCATAGTGATATTGACAAGGCTCAAAATTTCATTGAGAAAATTTAGATTATACATCAACAAGTTCAAGAACATCTTGAGAAAATTCAAAGAAAATACAAAGAGAGTCATGACAAACATCAAGTTGATCACAAGTTTCAAGAGGGAGATGAGGTAAGGTTGCACATTAGAAAATAAATGATGCAAGGGGAAGGTAAAATGCTCAAACCCATTCGCTATGGTCCATTCAAGATCATAAATCAAGTTGGTAATAATGCATTTCAACTTGATTTGCCTTCTTATATGAAAATGTATTCAGTTGTCAATGTTGAAAAATTATGTTTGTATGAGCCACCTTTGACCGATGATCAAGTGATGTTCAACTACCTTCTATTGAATATTTCTCGCCATAATTTTTGGATGAGCTCAAATAATATACAATTATTGATAGGAGGAAAAGGGCATCCAAGAGGGGAAGTGTTGACTACCTTGGAGTTGGGCTCAAAGGCACTAAACCAAGCAAGGAAAAATGGATGGAGATTGGAAAGGAGAGGGAGTTGTACCCTCATCTACTGAATAGGTAATCAAGTCTTTTGGGGTCCAAAAGCTTCCCAATGGGGAGGAGTGATCAGGAGTTCATAATTTTTTCTCAAAATTCAAAGCTATAGTATTGGGTTGAAACCAGGATGGTTGTGTATATCTCTTCTTCCTAATTTTTCCGTTGTGAACGGTTTGAAAAATCGATATCATATGAGAGAGATATCACGTTCTGATCGAAATGCCAAATAGGTAAAATTGTGACAGGTTTGACTGGGATGCACAGTCAGCAAGGTGGAGGTACAGTCAGCAAAAAAGAATATTCCAAATAATATTCCTTTCTTTAGGACAATCATGGGTTGAAATGTGTCACAATGCTATTCGTTGAATGGGTTTTCAGAGGGCCAATCAGAGGTTGCCACGTGGCTAGCCCTGAGGCCGCACAGTGTCCCTGGATTAATGACAGTGTAAAAATTTTGGGAGTCTATAAGAATCAACCGCGGGGCCTCTGGCAGGGCACGCACAGGTATCCACCACCTGAGCTACATGTAGTTCTTAACCTATATAGTTGTCGGGTAATATAGTTTAATACAGTGGAGTTTGGGGGTTGGGGACCGCCGGCGGTCCCAACCCACTAGCAGTCCCCGGTGGTGTTCACATTGCAAGCAATATATGTCAATACCCGATGTTTAATCAGTTCAACAACCTGTAAACTTCCAACATTCTCCACAATGTTATGTCACATGGATAACATTTTATGTAACCACTTTCACATGGTCTCTGCTTACCACAATGTTTTAACCGGACTTCAACCTTAGCACCACAGTTAATTCCTGGAGTTTCACCGACAGTGCGGTTTATAATCTGTGGTTTGGGGTTGGCATGTGGCCACCCCAACCACTAACTTCTAATGTAACGGTTAAAATGGAGGAGGTTTGGAAAAACGTGCCTTTTTGAGTGGAAAGTGCTAAATTAACTCCAGTTAGTGGAGTTCTCCACTTTTAGTGGAGTTTTTCTAGGTGAAACTGGGAAAAAGAGTAGGAGACTCAATTTTCACCCATTTTGAGTGAATGAAGAGTCATTTTTTGACTAATTGGAGAATTCTGGAGCCATTGGTGCAGAGAAAACAACCATTGGAGCATTGTAACTATATGTATTTGAAAAATTTTGAGCATAATGAAATATGGACATGTCATTGGGCGCTGGACCAGCAGATGTAACCCAGGAGGGGTGAACTACTTCATCATGCCTATTGTGTAAATTTCATGTGGTGACTTATTTCTCTATTTTACACTGTCGTTCAGTGTTATTTAAGCTTGTTTTATGCTTCTAATTCACCAAAAATCATCTTCAATTCATGGAAAAACACCTCAATCCTTAAGCAAACTAATGAACTCATTATGCACATGTTTATAAACTGAAAAGACACTTAGCAAATAAAAAATAATACAGTCATTTCATATCAGTGAATACCATAAGTCACTATGGTAAAAACTAGCTAATAATTTTACATGGTAAAATATAATTGTACCAATAAATTTTTATTTTTCCTTATTCCACCACTCGAATACCATGGGTGGTTACCATGGTTTAGCAAAACCACGAGCTTGGAAACCACCAACGATAAAAAATAATTATTTACCATGTTAATTTGATGGAAAAGCTAAATAGCCACCAACTTCCACTTAAATAAGTTCTCCCCCCTTAGGAAGAAATGGTGTCCATTGTGTTTAGTTCCGCCATTAGATGGAGAAACTTCTATTGAACTTGGCTCTCGGTGAGCCACTTTCCTTGGTGCAAGAGCTACCTTACTTTGACAACCCCATAAAGTTGGATCCTCTATTGGTAATTTCCCTTAACCTGTGTGTCCACAAGTTGATTAATGGTTTCTTGTTAACTGTAGTGAGGATTGAGCTCTATTGATGTAAACTAATATACTACATGTCATGTTTCCAATAATGGTGGAAACTATGAGCGAAGGAGGTCCACATTGAACACTAGGTGTAAGTCGAGGAAGGGGGGAATACTAGCTCAATAGCATTGACACCCATAGACTTGGTGATAGTGTAACGTCCACAGTTAAGTGAACAAATCTTCCAATGGGATTTGTAAAGTTTTCTTTGTGAAAATGCAACCAAACATTATCTCCCACCTAAAACTTTTGTGGCACCTGATGTTTCTCATAGCGCTACTTGTACTTGGCATTAGATTTATGTAGAATATCATGGACTTGTTGATGGATGTGTTGAATCCACTCAATGAATTTGGTGGTTTTGTAGGCCTTATATTGAGCATGGGAATATTTTTCATGTGTGGACACAAGGGGTAGTGCTACATCAATTGGAGCCAATGGTTGAAATCCGAAGCCCATCAAAAATGGTTGTGGTCGTTTGAGCTATGGAGGGATATATTTTAGTTTTTTTAAACATAGGGGAGAATTTCATTCCATGTGCATGGATGTTTGGAGTTGTACATGTGCAAGATATGCCATGATCATATTGTTGACAACATTAGTATGGACATCATTTTAAGGGTGGAGCGCAATGGATTTGGTGAGCTTGGTGTCAAATGGTGATCAAATGGTTGTTCAGAATGTTCTAGGAACATACTGTCCCAATTTGATACTATGCTTTGTGGTATCCAAAAATGTACCCACACCTATTCAAAGAATAGCTTGGTAATGGCCTCCATTGTGATATTCTTTTTGAAATTTATAAGAATGGCCATTTTAGAAAATCAATCTACAACCTTGAAAACATAGTCATTTCCCTACTTGGTTGAAGGAATACCATAGATGTATTCCATCGATATGGATTCATAGGGCTTGTTGGGAGTAGGCAGAGGAATGTAAAGGCCTTGCTTCTTAATAGTTTGTTTGTCAATAGCACAGGTAGTTCAAGACTTGATATACTTGTTGACATATTGTTGAAGTTTCAGCCAATATATACTTGTGTAGCATTTCCACTATATTTTCCTTGCCAAAGTGGCCTTCCATATGACTATAGTTTGCTTCCCAAATAAATTGTGTGCGTTCACTTGAAGGAACAAAAAGATGGCCTAAATGGCATAACAATCCACCTTGAATATGAAATTCAATGACGATCGTGCATGTGTTTGGAATCTAGTAAGTGGTAACAAAGTCAAGATCATGCTCATATAGTTGGGACATGTAATGAATGAAGAGTCATTATTTCTTGTATTTCTTTTGGACAAGGTCAATTGGGCTTCAACAGGCTGAGGAACTCGGTTAAATGTGCTATTTTTAAAGAAACTCTTGGATATGGCACTGGAATTACTCAAATTTTGAAAGAAAGAGGTGGCATACTAGCCCTTTGGGTAGAGTTGCATTGAGGTTTGGCTTGATTGAATGCTTTATCTAATAGTGTAGAGGTACCCTAGTGCATGAGTATAATATGAATTTGTACTCTTCCACGACCTTTCCCACTTGCTTGTGTTGCATGGAGAGGTCTTGTGTGGAGTTCATGGAAGTGGTCGCAACCTTCTGCTCTCTTTGAGATTGGATCAAGAATAAGATAAATTTCTTGGTTTGGGAGATGACCTTCCTGCATTAATTTCTAGAGATCAAATAAATGGTGGTAGGTGAAGCTACCTCTAGTATCATTTACAGTTGTCTTTCCAAATTAATAATGACATTACAAGGCCTAAACTCATATATAGCATGATGCTTCCATAGTTATGGTTGAACTAAAATAATATCACAAAATTCAAGGTGGGGAAACATTGCACAATACCTCATCCTTCAAGGGCTTGATGTGATAGGGAAATAAATATTATTGGTTGATGTGAATATCTCACCCTTAGAATAGTCACCTGAGGAGGGGAGTAATTCCATTATAAAGAACTCCACAATGCAGATGATGAATGTAGAGGTCCATTCCTCTCCCTCATGGTCTTTAGGCCTTACGACACCTAAATTATCCATAACACAAAAAAATTTCAGTGATATTTACATTTCCTTTTCATTCAAGCCTTAAAGCACACCTTTCTATGGAACGTAATCCATTGGTTTAAATAAAAAAACTCTAATATTTCTCGTTAATGGAAAAGTGTGTTTTTTAAGGGTGGGGAAGCATCCTTGGGCCTACAGAAAATAATTTTCCTACTTGGGAAATGGTTATCATTGAAGATAAGTAAGAAGGAGTGTTCCCTCTAAGGTATGTCAGGAGAAGAAAATAAGCAGGTCTGGTAAGTGCTATAGTATTAAGTTGGAAATTTTCTAGCTGTGGGTGTGGTGTTATCGGCAAGTCCAACCACTTGATGACCTTTGCTAAGATGAGGTTATTTTGACTTCCATTGACGACAATAAAGTGTAGAGGAGCACCATTCAACCACATATATGAGTGAAAAAGGCACTCACCTTCCTCTGGTTCTTTGAGCTCACATAGTTGGAACTTGGTTGTAGTAATGATGGCATTGGGTTCTACATTGATTATCCACTTCCCCTTGTCCAAATCTTATTCAAATTCAAAACTTGCATCTGACTTTGATGCTTTCTACTCAGCCACCAATGACTTCTTTGAGAAACATTCATCAGTGTCATGCTAGGGGCTCTTATAGAATTCACACCACTTTCATGTGTCTTTCTTCATTTTCCAATTACCCTACTTAATTTTCAGCTTAGATGGGTTGTCCTAAGGTGGTCCATCCTAGTTCTATTCTTTGTTCTAATGTTCGGGAAGTTTCCTTTCTCCTAATTATGCTATGAGGAATTCGTATATCCAAACTCTTTCTTCTTCTATTCAAATTTCTACTCAATTTTGTCAAATTTGTCAACATATTGGTACATTGCACAAGCGAATAGATGTCTTGGAAATCATTTATTTCTAGATGTATTTGTGTAAATTGTTGTGGTATTTGAGAAAAAAATGTCACTTAGAGTCTATGATACATATCTTGGTGTGCAAGGCATGGAAGATATTTGTGAACTATAAAAACCTTTAGTCCCTCTCCTACCATAATATCATCTCTCTCATGTACTAGTCTTCATAGCTTCCAATATGGAAATATCGTTGATTTGTTCCATCCTTGAAGAGCCCTAAGTGGGTGCAACTAAAAACAATATGGATTCATTTGTGGCCTTTGCTCATGGTAAGTCTCCCACCAATCCTTGACATGGGGGATGCCTTTAAAGAGCACAAAGGTAATCTTTTCTCTGTCGAAAAAATTATGGACCAAAAAATACCCTTCCAGGAAACTTAACGATTTGTCCAAATCATCTTCATCTATTGAACATTCAAATATAGGAATATCAAAACTAAATTGTACCTTGAATGAGGTGACACCTCCAAAGTGATTATTTGACAAATATGCATTGGTTGTTGTCATATTTCAAAGGATCTAGGAAAAATTGTCCATCAACTCATCCATTTGTCATGTGAGGGATTCAATGAGCAATAGTTTAATAGATCTCCCACTCCCTCAACTTTCTTTTGTTTTTCCATTGGAGGTTGTCATGATTGACAAGGGCAGTCTTGCAAAGGCTAAAGTAGTTTGAACCCCAACTCCTTATTTACTAACCTCATTGGGTACATGCACATAAAAATAGATAAAGTGCATGCCACTCTAATACCATTGATCTAAACTGTTTGAGGAATAATAAAAAAATATTGACAATAAAAATTGTCACAAATTCATAAAATAAATAATATAGAGTAAATTAATATGAAGGGAGTTTAATTATTAAACGTTAAAAATATCATCAAACTAAATTATGAGAAAAAAAATTATGCTTTTATAGTATTGAAGGCCATATTTAAATTATATATGATGCCTTCTCACCTAGAGTCATGCACTTTTGTCATATGTCCAATACCATGGGTTACAAAAACCATGGGAGAATACCATAAATCACTATGGTAAAAACTAATGAATAGTTATATATGGTAAAATCTAATTGTACGGTTATATTTTTATTTTGTTTTCTTCCACCTCTAGAAAACCATGGTGGATACCATGGTTTACCAAAACCATGGAATTGGAAACGACCAATAGTAGAAAACAATTATTAACCATGATTATTTGATCAAAAAGGTGGATAACCACCAATTTCCACTCAAATCATTGACAAAATTAGCTTCTTAGTTAGATTTTTTTAATCATCAATCAATGTGTTTTCAATACTAGAAGCAAACCCTTCTACCTAATTATGCTCTTTACCTTTCACTCCTAGAGTGATCTTAGTATATTTGAAGGGATTAAAAGGTTTCTTCATCTCCCTTCCAACTCACCACAAACACATAATAATTAACTAAGCTTAAGAACCCCAAAGTGTGCACATCCTTAATTTTTCCTTAAATTTGTTTCAAATACACACATATAATTAACTACGTGGAGTAAATTTCCCATACTTATGAATGTCTTCATTTTTTGTTTACAAATCCACACTAGAAAGTTATCAAAATTAAGGACTATAATTGTCCACATTCTTGTGCAAGCTAGGGAATTCTCATTTTTTAAAATATTTGTAAAACAAAACACTTAGGATGTTAAAATTTGAAAGGACCCCAAAATGTCCACATCTTGACAACCTAGGACTAGTTCCTTTTCATGCAATTTTAATTTTTACAAGGTGTAATTTCCACTAAGGGTTTAATTAGAAAATTAGTAATGGACCCCATTATGTACATATGATGTAATTCAAATCAATTATTTTGTACACAAACACTTGCACACATTGCATAACACACACTATAGGACTTCGACACCTTCTTGTATTGAGTATGTTATTTTCCTTATGCCCAAAAGAAATCTGGAAAATTAGAAAGATTAAGGATTGTTGACACTTCCTTCATTACACTCATAAACAAACAAAACTAGGAACCACCCCAAATGAGCCTCTAAAAACAACTTCAAGCCAACCAACTAAATCCTTCATCAAGAGGCCACAAGAAAAAAATTATATTCTTGGCTAGGATTTCAGGGGTAGGGGTCCAAAAGTTCCCCATTATAATTTTTCAATTTGAAACACATAAAGTTGTCCCAAAGAGCTTTAAATCCTTCAAGTTATAGTGTGAAAAAATATAAAGGCAATTGAAGGTACAAAGGCCTAAGTCCAGTTGTTCCTACTATCCCTTTTTATCCATGTAATGCTTGTGAGGTCTCTTGACCCGTGACTAACTAATGAAATTTGGGAGTCCCTTTCCTACATTATACAAAGCTAACTTGGCGGAAAAAACTTAGGGCATCTACAAAGGTATATGTTGTTGAATGCAACTACACTTGGATTAGATTTTGAATGACTATTGGGAAAATTGTAAGTTCCTTCAGGACATACCCCTAGTACCCCTTGTTAGTGTCAGTATTTGCATCCTTCCATCAGTGATCAAAAATCCTCTTTTCATGTCATGTTAGGGGTCTCACTAAAAAAAAAATTATCATTCCACTAGGTCATGAAAAAATGTTTTCACTGATTAGGCCATTGAGATCATTACTGCTCCTTTCACTTCCATGGTCAATCAACATCATCATGGTTAGGTCATTCATTGTTTAAAGAGTCCCATATTCATCATGGTCATCATTCAACTCATTCTTCCATGTTGTGTCATCATTAGGTCATAGGGTAAAAAACTGGTCATTTCACCATCAAATTAATCTTTTGAAAGAGTAGCAATGTTCAAAGGTCTTCAAAAATTTTAGGTTCCAAAGTATCATTTCCAAGTAAATGGTTTTGTGTTTACCATATTTGTCTCTCAGTTGTGCTTGGAAATCTCATTTCCCTCTCCTAGGGTTTTGAGGACATTTTTCATGGTTTCATGACTTCCATGGTTAAATCATCAACAAGACTTGTATCCTGATGCTCTTACACCTTCCCCTATCCTTAATATACCTTCCTAAACACTTCCCATTACTCCTATCCCTCAAAATCATCATTTTTCCACAAGCCCTAGCCTATTGCTACAATTTGACACTTTTCGAGACTAGGCCTGTGTTTTTTTATTTTGGACGCCTTCCCCTCACTCAATCCTTCAAATTCCACTTTCCCATACTTCTTAACATCCCTCCCTACCTCCAAATATTTTCTTGAGAGTTTATAAGCCCCCTATCCCCTTTAATTCCCTTCATTCTTATAAATTTCCCAAATCCCCTGTTTTGCCTACTCTAAACCCTAATTTCATCTCCCATTGAGCTAGGTTTTTCTATGGAATCAGAGACATATGAGTAGAGGAGGCATAAGGGAGGTCATATCAGAAAATATGAGGCCATTCCAGCTCATAAACATCATGTCTCAATCATTTTTCAAGAAATCATTCCAATGGACAAATCATTTGCCACACATATGGCTAGTTTTTCTTCAAACTATGTTTCTAACCAAATGGTGATGAATTTTCAAAAATTCAAAGAATTTTTTGTCCATTATAGGTCAAGGAAGAAAAAAATCCTTCATTTTTTACATAGGTGTCATGGTTTTGGAGAAATTTCAAAAATACAATTGCTATAGGAGAGTTGTTGCACTTCTGGAGAGACCTTGGAAAAATACATTTTTATCATAGAGGGAGTGTCCAAATGACTTTCTTGATAACTCAAATGATAACGAGACTGGAAGCACTTTCCAATGAGATATCATGATATAAATTTTGAGTTTAGGAAGGCCTCCAAAAGTTTCTTACAAAAGCACATTGCATTTTTGCACCCCCATTCTACACGTTTTGACCAGTCTTGGGAGAATTAATTTCTGAGGGGCTATACTTGATCCTTTTTAGTGCTTGATAGGACCATTGTGTAGCCAAGAGTGATCATTCCAACAAGATATAATAAGCTCAATTTTGACACCTGCGACCAATCCAAAACTTAGCTGCAAGATGGAGGGTGCACATGACACTGGCGTTGCGCACCTGACACTAGTGTTGCGCACCTAAATAGTCTTGGGAGATTTAACTTTTGGAGGGATAAAACTCATCATTTATGGAAACCAAGTACATTTTTAGAAACTAGATAGGACAGTTTTTCCAATGAGCTATCCTGAGCTCAATTGGGACATCGGAAACCCCTTCAAAAGTTGGCTTGAAGTTGCCGCTACACTTTTTCCAGTTCACTGATATTTTCTAGATTTTGAATTTTTCTCAGTTAGTCAATGGATTTGATGGATTTTACTGATGTAATTGATTCAGGTAAATGTAATCATGTCATTTTTAGTTACTATAGGTATATACATTGGGTAAAATTTTATTTTTGGGATAGATGAATAAGTTTCACTAAAGTTAGGGATGAGTCAGTTTGACCACCCTACAATCTAGGTTTCAGTTCAGACTTTGGTGTATGAACTCCACAAGTCAGGGATTCGACCCCTGAGGTTGAGAGAAGTTTTTCCATGCCTATATATTTCATTTATTGACTCATTTCATAGTTTTTAGGTTTATTCATTGATCAGATACTCTAGTGTAATCTATTTGGCAGGAAATTAATGAAAAGGTTGCAACTTTTTCTTTGGGACACGTGTGGTATGGAAATTTGGCATTGTTCTTATTATTTCTTATTATGTATGAATTTTTTGTTTCATGATCCATTTCATTTCTATGATATGTTGGTTTTTAAGTTGATAAAAAAAATACATCTCGCATGCTCTGTTACGGGAAAACCTTCATAGTTTGTCCATATTCTTCATTTTAGAAAGAATTCATGCTTTGCCTTGCTCTTTCTAGCTCCTCACCTATCTGATCCATCCCACTCAAGAAACCCTAAAATGTTAGGTTTTCAACCTATATTTCCCCATTTAATCCTTGCAACCGTAATCCTATTTTTCCTGACCTATCCTCTTTTACCTAATTCACCCATCCAGCAACCCAAATTCAAAGAAACAAACCCTTGTAGCCATACCTAGCCTAAAACCCTAGTTCATCCAACCCTCTTGGTTGTGACATTGTGGAGAGAGCCCTCTCTGGTTTGGTAGGGCTAGATATCAAGCCAAATTATTGGTATGTAGTTACCTCTATTGGGATTTCTTCTTCAGCCTTAGAGATCTGGCAGAGAGATAACATACTGGTGCCATTGTCGAGGAAGCGAAAAGACAAATATTCCCTGGGAAAGAATGACAAAGATCAGATCTGATTGTTGATGGTGAACAATGATCAAGCACAAGAAGGCTTTGCATCATTCACTGGCGAATCTAGTGTCGAAGAATCCAAAGGTTTAGAATTATCATGTCGACTCTACTTTTCAAGAACTGGTAATTTGAATAGACTTCTTGGTGACTTCATTGTTGTCGAGATGAGTTCTACTACAAGAAAAAATCGCAGGTATTCTCCTATGGATCGATCTCAAATCCCTGGATTTCCAAATCCTATGCCTTATGTTGATTGTTTTACACATATTCCTATATTCAAAGATGAAGAGAAAGATGATGTTGTCTTGCATTTAGTAAAGTTTCATGTACATGTATGTAGACTGAGAATTGAGTTTCTTGAAGACTGTCCCATGAAGGTTTTTATGGATACCTTTGAAGATAAATTTAGGGTATGGAATGGTATAAAGGGTTACCAGAAGGAAGTTTATTTTCTCTTAAAGATTTCCATAAGACGTTCTCCAAACAATATGTGAAGTCTATTCTTTCTTTATCTCTCTTAAAAATTTGTTGTGATTATAGTGAAGGTTTTATTACATATCTTGAGAGTATTGATGATATCGGATGCATGAATGATGAAGAGATCATTGAAGCTTTCTATGATTTCTCCCTTCAATAGCAACTTGAAGAAGTTGGTAACTTTGATACACAAGATCATATTCAACATATAGTATCTTCCCCTTTACTTGAAGATGAAATAATTTTGCATCTTGATAGTCAAATGAAACTACATGAAATAAATCAGCAATCTAATGAAAATTTATATGCTCATTTTCTTGAGATTAAAGAAGATATTCAGTATCCTTGTAAATATTGAGGAGGGAAATAATATAATTACTATTTCATCCAAAGAAAACAAAATGTACTTCCTCCTTTGACCGACAAATAAAGAAATAAGATTCTAAAATTGCAAATCCATATTCCATCCTTTAAGAATGATGATGTTATTGTACAGTCTTGTCAGTTTCCAAATGATTATGAAGAGGAGAGCAGTGATAAAGAAGAAGCTGTTTTAGAGCCACATGCAGATACAAATATTCCTCAAGGTTTATAAAATGAAAATTTTTCTGATGAAAAGGAGTTTATCTCGGATCCCATAGATGTGGACACTTATGTTGTTAAAAATATTGTGGAGGATCCTTTTTTTAATTTGTTACAACCATATGGGAATAATGCTTACTCATCTCCTATTTTTGATCTACAAAAGGTAATGCTTCATGATTTTCAAGATCCCTTGTGATCCATGTGGATATCGATGGCCACCCACCTATCCCATTTGGATCCACACCATCAATTCTTTCAATTTTTCACTTCCAGCAACTTACTATTTTTAGCAGGTTTTTGGGTCCTGCACTCCTGGAGCCATCTGAGGGCCTTGATGATCTAGGTGGATATTGGTGGCCACCCACCTATTCCATTTGAACCCCCAACATCAGTTCTTTCAATTGTTCAGTTTCAGCACAACTTACCATTTATAACAGTTTTTTGGGTCCTGAACTTCCGGAGCTGTTTTGAGGCCCTAAACAACATTTTTTGGGGAAACCGGGAGCAAAAAAAGTTGTAGACCAATGTTTCTCACTCAAAATTTGTAAACCTAAGATATATATTTTTGACGAGCCATTGAGCACGTAAAACAGAGATCGGATGCCAAAGTTACATCCCTGGGAAGCTGAAACAACAATTTACCCATAGTTTTGGCGGTTCATCTCCTAGGGTTAGGTTTTTGGATGTTTAGGGTTTAACATTGTTTCTCAAAAATAAATAGGCCTTCGAGCCTCATTGTAACACAGTGGAGGGGCATGTAGCCATCACATCTCTTCTCAGAGATACGCTACTAGTGCCCTCAACGCTCATTTCCATTATGTCTCATTGTAACACAGTGGAGAGGCCTGTAGCTGCCACATCTCTTCTCAGAGATAAAATACTAGTGCCGTGTTTGTAAGCATATTTTAGTAACTTGATTTTAATAAAAGGAGGCATTATTTCCACTGCATATCTGTGTTTATGGTTATAAGTGTATTCTATTGCATTCCTGCATAAATTTGGATCATCTTGGGCAATATTTTGCAAGCATTGGAGAAGATGAATGTTGTCTTGTTTGTTAGCATAAGTCTTGGTTTCAGTTCTTATCGTGAGTTGCCTACATGTACATCATTATGCCTGCTCGAGGAAAGTGATAGCTGAATTTTAGTAAGTAGCCATCTGCTGGATTGGTTACACTAGAAGGATCATTTCACCTAATCAGCAATTGTGCAGTGGATTAGAGTAGGTTGGTATCATTTTATTTTGATTTGATTTTTTTTTTAGCAGCAATTTTCTTTAAGCTTACATTTTCTGCAAGTGTGGAGTAGAGAATCACTGGAGTTTGGAGCCTGTGAAGGTCATGGAGCTTCACTGATTTTCTATAATTTTCAAAAAGTTTAGCTTTCAGTCAAGTAAGTCAGTATTGATTCAATTTTTAGTCATTTGAGGTTTTCTTGAGTCAGTCTATTTTTTTTTAGTTATCAGTTTTCAGTCAGGCTTATTAGTTTGAGTCTTTTTGCCGTATTTGCCCAATGGATAAGGCATTGATCTACAAAATCCAGAGTTATGTGGTTCTTGACACCTCTTTCAGAGCTATCATCCCCAATAAGGCAAATGTTAGTGTCAGTATTTTCATCCTACCATCAATGATCAAAAATCCTCTTTTCATGTCATTTTAGGGGTCTCACTCAAAAAAAATGTATCATTCCACTAGGTCATGCAAAAATTTGGTCACTAATTACGATATTGAGATAATTACTACTCCTTTCCCTTCCATGGTCAATTAACATCATCATGGTCAGGTCATTCTTTATTGAAAGAGTCACATAGTCATCATGGTCATCATTGAGCTCATTCTTCCAGGTTGTGTCATCGTTAGGTCATAGGGTCAAAATCATGAAAATTGGTCATTTCACCATCAAAGTCATCTTTTTAAGGAGTAGTAATACTCAAAGGCCTTCAATAATTTCAGGTTCCAAACTATGATTTCCAAGTAAGTGGTTTTGTGTTTACCATATTTGTCTCTCAGTTGTGCTTGGAAAGCTCATTTCCCTCTCCTAGAGTTTTCAGGACATTTTTCTTGGTTTCATGACTTCCATGTTTAAATCATGAAAAATACTTGTTTATTGATGCTATTACACCTTCCCCTACCCTTAATATACCTTCCTAAACACTTCCCATCACTCTTATCCCTCAAAATCATCATTTTCCCACAAGCCTTAGCCTATTGCTACAATTTGACACTTTTCAAGACTAGGCCTATGTTTTTCCCTTTTGGACACCTTCCCCTCATTCAATCCTTGAAATTACACTATCCCCTACTTCTTAACATTCCTTCCTACCTGCAAATTGTTTCCTAAGAATTTAGAAGCCCTCTATCCTCTTTATTTCCCTTCATTCTTATAAATTGCCCAAATCCCCTATTTTGCCTACACTAAACCCTAATTTCCTCTCTCATCGAGCTAGGTTTTGCAATGGAATCGGAGACATATGAGAAGAGGATGCGTAATTGAGGTCATATCAACAAGTATGAGTCCATTCCAGCTCATAAACATCATGTATCCATAATTTTTCAAGAAATCATTCCAAGGGACAAATCATTTGCTACACACAAGGCCAGTTTTTATTCAAACTATGTTTCTAACCAAATGGTGATGAATTTTACAAACATGAAAGAGGTTTTTTTTCCATTATAGGTCAAACAAGAAAAACCTCCTTCACTTTTTACACAAATTTCATTTTTTTGGAGAAATGTCAAAAATGCAGTTGTTAAAGGAGAGTTGTTGCACTTCTAGAGTGACCTTGGGAAAATAAATTTTTCTCCTGGGGGGGTGTCTAAATGACTTTATTGATAATTCAAATGATAACTATACTGGAATATATTTCCAATGAGCTATCATGAGCTCAATTGGGAGCTTAGGAAGGCCTCCAAAAGTTTCATGCAAAAGAACACTGCATTTTTCCACCCCATTCTTCACTTTTTGACCAGTCTTTGGAGAATTGATTTTGAGGAGCTATAATCAATAATTTCCAGTTATTTATAGGCCCATTGTGTATCAAAAATAGGTATCGTTCCAACGAGCTATCATGAGCTCAATTTGGACACCTAAAACCCATCCAAAACTTAGTTGTAAGATGGAGGGTGTACCTGACACTGGCGCTACGCACCTCACCGGTCTTGGGAGATTTAACTTTTTGAGGGCTAAAAATAGTCATTTTTGGAACCCAAGTACATTTTTGGAAACTAGACAGGACATACTTTCCAATGAGATATCGTGAGCGCAATTTGGACATCGAAAACCCCCTCAAAAGTTGGCCTGAAATTGGTGTTGTGCTTTTGCGAGTTCACTAATATTTTCCAGATTTTGACTTTTGCTTATTTGTTCAATGGATTTGATGGATTTTACTAATGTAATTGATTCATGTAAATGTAATTATGTCAATTTTAATTACCAGAGGTAGATACATTGGGTAAAAGTGTATTTTTGGGATAAATGAATCAATTTCACCAAAGTTAGGGATGAGTCAGTTTGACCACCCTACACTCTAGGTTTCAGTTAAGACTTTGGTGGATCAGCTCTAAAACTCATGGATTCGACCCTTGAGGTTGGGAGAAGTTGTTTCATGCGTATATATTTCACTTTTTGACTCATTTTATAGGTTGGAGGTTGATGCATTGATCAGAGACCCTAGTGTAATCTATTTGGCAGGAAATTAATGAAAAGGTTGCATCTATTTCTTTGGGATACCTGTGGTATGGAAATTTAGCATTTTTCTTCTTATGTCTCATTATGTATGAATGTTTTGTTTCATGATCCATTTCATTTATATGATATTCTTGTTTTAAAGTTGATAAACATAATACATATCTTTTACTCTGTTTCAGGAAAACCTTCATAGTTTTTCCATCTTCTTCAGTTTAGAAAGAATTCATGCTTAGCCTTGCTCTTTCTAGCTCATCACCTGTCTGATCCATCCTACTCAAGAAACCCTAAAGTGTTAGGTTGTCTACCTACCTTGTCCCATTGAATCTCTGCAACGCTAATCCTATTTTCCCTGACCTAGCCTCTTTGACCTAATTCACCCATCCAGCCAAATTCAAATAAAGAAACCCTTGTACTCATACCTAGCCTAAAACCCTAAGTCATCCAGCCCTCTTGGTTGTAACATTATCGAGAGAACCCTCTCTAGTTTGGTAAGGCTAGATACCAAGCCAAAATATTGGTATGTGGTTACCTCTATTGGGATTTCTTCTCCAGCCTTAGAAATCCGGCAGAGAGATAACACCCTCATTATAACTAATCAATTCTAAATTCACTAGTTTCCTTTTAGTGGGTTCATGCCCCATTCGTGAAACTACTAGAAAGCCTTACTAAATTTTTGGGTGGAAGGATATTAGGTCCTAGGAGAAGTGGTTTTATATTTTCCCACACGTTCATGCAAAGAGATCTATTGTTACCAAAGCATTTTGAGCAAATTATCATTGTGTTTGCATTCATATTTGCACCATTGTTCTAGTTTGATGATTGTCCAAATTGCTTTGAGTATGCCATTCACCATAAAAAAAACACTTGTTAATACTTCCTACTCACACATGTATTGCAAGTTCAAAACCATAGGAGATATCTCAATACATGCTTGGTCACTTACCAATATTGGTAGGTGTTCTTTGTCTTGTTGCTTGTTGTCATGGGTACAATGACCCATTTGTATATATTGTTTAATAAATAATGGAGACCCTATATAAAAAGAATTATATCTTGCTTAAATACCTTATTTCAAGTTTATTTAGTTGGTTTCGATGTTTTATTTTACAATACTTTTGTTTTTGTTATTTTGAAATACGCTCATTTTATTATTTCGAAAGTATTGTTTGAAATCAGGAAATTTGTCACATTTAATGCCATTCTCGGTTTTGTTAGTATCAAGAACTGCATCAGTTTGATATAAATAAAGCAATTGATATGTTATAATCTTGAAAACCCGTATCTTGCAAGATTATAATCTTATGGTGCGTAATAGGAATTTTTTCATCTTTTATCATCGTAATAAGAAATATGTTAATGATATTTTGGGATTTGTTAGTATCGGGAGTAAAATAGTGGGAGATAATATATGTGATTCTTGACCTACCCAAAAGCCAATATAACTATTAGTTAATAGATGAAAGAATTTATGTAAACTAACACCACCTTCGGTTGTGTTATTTTCGAGTAATATGATTAGTCAAGTCTCGAATACCTCATAGTCAATATTCCAACACCTAAAAGCCAAGAAAGCAATAAAAGATGGAACAAACCTTTTATGCCAATTAACAGTTTTTTGGGTTCTACCGAGTTCAAGAAATTGAATAAAATGGCTATTGTTATACTCCAAAATCCAAGGTCCAATACCTCAATAATATTTATAGTATAATATCATTTTCCCACAAATTTTGTTTGAACATTGAGATGGGCCGTCATATATGCATTTTTTCTGAGATGATTGAAATCCAATGTGTAGATAGAAAATTTAATATAATTTGTTTTCTCATCAATCCCTATAAAACAAAATATGGACTTAGTTCAAGACAACTTTCTTTTCCTCGCCCTTTTTGCTATTGATAAGATATATTTCCTCGATCGAAGAGATTTCTATAACACCTTTAACAAAAGAACAAATAGTCAATTTGGAAAAAACTTTTTGCCAACCTTTTTTCGTATCTTCCCACTACAATGTTATTTTTTACGGAGTTTGACAAATAAAATGTTGAACAAATTAAAGTTAAGTGTTTTATGTTAATTACTAGTTGATTGTTCGTATCTTCTCACTGCAATGTTATTTTTTACGGAGTTTGATAAATAGAATGCTGAATAAATTAAAGGGTAAGCAAATGCCACAACCTCGAAAGGAAAAAAAAAATAAGAAAAGCATTTAAATTTTGCTCAAACGCCACCAGGTAAAAATTATCAGGAATGGAATTAAAGGTTACTTCAGGGTGGGTAACTTTTGAGGAAGAACATGAACAAGAAATTTCAAAATTCATGAAAATAAAAGGTCAAAATTGCATAAATTCATTATTTAACCAGATATTATTCCTTATTACAACATGATACAGTAGATCATTTCTCATACCAATGTTTAGATATACACTGAGTCAATTATTCTCATCATATTACAGGATCATTTATACCAGAAAATATTTATCGAATGTATAAATTATCACCGCCATAAATGAATTTAGATAGACAACATCCGGAGATATTTGAGGACGAGGAAGTAAATGAGGTAAAGACCTCTATGCCATTGATAATTAAGGACTAGTGGTATAACCCAAATTCCTTCATATTTATTCAGAATAAACTTTCTATTTTCCATCAATTACAGAGACCTCACATGTTCATAGCCACTATGTTATGTTGTCAAAATGGAGAGGCCAATGCAAATAATTTTTTGTTGAAATGGATTCCCTTAATTTATCAAACAATTAAAAGTGGAACTAGGTTTAATTAGGAAAATATATTAGTATCCAATCTTGAAAGGGAAGTCAAAAAGTCCTAGGAAGCTTCATTTGTTTATTGCACAGGATTTTTCATGTTTGTATTCCCAGTATTTGATCTATGTGACATGACCATTTCCTTCCCATGATGTGGCATCGGTCTCCTTTAATGTAATATCCCCTTTTCTAAAATTTGTTATTTTAACCCACAAATTTTCAAAATTTTATTTGAGAACTTTTGTCAAACATTTAGTGAGCAAACATTTTCAGAAACACTTGGTGAATAAAATAAATAGAATGTACAACGATAATATTGCAAGGGAAGCCAATAATTTTGATAGTTGAAATAGAGGGTTTATAACATGCAAATGTCAACTTTATGAACCTGGACACTAATCCAAAAAATGGCTAAACCAAATCAACCTCCAAAGATAATGACTTTAGCACATAGAACTGAACTCGTCCCAAAAGGAATTTGGCCTGGATCCCTCGGGTCATGATAGTCTCTCCCTTATTTTTTTGGCATGCCACACATTCCACCACAAAATTTTTCACATCTTCTTTAGACCTTCCCAAAAAAAAAAAATCTTGATCCTATGGTATGTCTTCAAGAAGCTTGAATTTCCTCCTACAAGAGAATTCTATAATTCCAAAAAGACCTTTTGTTTGAGTTGGGAATTCTTACATAACTATAAGTGATCTTAATACCATAAAAATAATTTTTCTACATAAATTTTTATATTGTACTAGGGTCCTCCTATAGCTATTGAATGATCTTGCATATCATACCATCTTGTTACCATTATATCCTTTCTTATTCCCCCCAGTTAGATTGTGGAATGGAAATAGCACATAGTAAATTATTTGTGTCTTCCTCTTTCCTTGAGAGTGAATCTACCAAAATATTTTGTTTTCCCATTTTGTAGATAATTTAAAAGTAATAACCCAACATCTTTGTGATCCATTTTGTTTCTCTTCTAATGATATTATTTTCTCCAAGAATTACTTCAGACTATCATGAAATGTTTTTATTTTGAATTTTCTTCGTATTAGGTATGAATTTTATTTCTTAATTGTATCTGGAATGACCAGCATTTATTTTTCATAGATGGGTCTGAGTAAGTTCTTTCCTTTTAAGATCACTACTTTCAAAGGCAATGTGTCTTTATTCCTGCATCAAAACTACACCAATGCCATGGCTTGAGGCATCATACTCCAGAACGAATATTTTTGTGAAGTCAAGTGTCACCAATATGGAGTTACACATAGCTTCTTTAAGTTATTCAAAATATTTGGTTTCTTCTTTACTCTAAGAAAATGCTTCCTTCTTCAATAAATTTTTTAAACGGGTTTTTATTTGACCATAATTCTTGGAAAGTTTGCAGTAATATCCTGAAAATCCTAAGAATCCTCTAAGTCTCTTCAAGGTATTATGGATTTCTCATTCCCGCATAGGTTTAATTATTTTAGGATCCACCTTAACACCATCATGTGATACAATATGTCCAAAATATTCCATTTCTTGAACCCAAAAGGTACAATGTTCAGAATTATTTGCATATAGTTGTTGTTCTTCCAACAGTGTAAATACCCTATCAACATGTTGTACATGCTCTTCCCAAGATTTTTTGTAGATTATTATGTCACTAAAAAATATTAGAACAAATTTTCTAAGGAATGTTTTTAAAATAGAATTCATTAACCTTTTAAATGTTGAATGTGGATTTGTAATTCCAAATGGCATAACCAAAAACTCATACTTACCTTATTTTTTTTAAATATTGTTTGGTATTATCTTATTTCCTCATTCTAATTTGATGATATCTAGAACGGAGATCCAACTTAGTAAAGAGAATTTCTCCATGAAATTCATCAATGACATGAATAGGAAACTTATATTTGATTTTCATCTTGTTGAGTTTCTTGTGATCTTGACACATATGCCATGAACCATGCCTTTTTATAACCATCATCACTCATGAAGAGAAAGCGCTTTTGCTAGGTTGAATGATGCCTTCCTCTAAAATTTCTTGAGCCATATACTCAATCTCACTCTTTGGTGCATGCGGATACCTATAAGGCCTAATGTTAGGTGGTAAATTTCCAAGTTGCAATTGAATAGTATGGTCATGATCTCAGGCAAGTGGAATACCCTTAAGCATTTCTCCAAATACCTTAGAATGATTGTTGATAACTTTTTGGAGATCTACTAGAGTAGAGGTTATATATGTTTGAACATATAATGAACATAATTATGTAATTATGCCTTGGTGTCCCTTTTTAGCATTTTTTTCATGTTATTAGAGCTTATCACTTTATTAGATTTCCCTTGGATACCTCTAAGTTCAATTTCCTTTCCTTCTGAGAAAGTGCAATTTCCTTTTCTTCCCAGAAAAGCATTATGAAAATATATTGAAAATTAAGGGCCATTGTTCCCAATGATTGTAACCATTGGAATCCTAATACAACATTAGCACCACGAATTTCAATGGCAATCATGGGACTAACCAACAAATACTACACCATATCAAGCTTAATATTATGGCACTTTTGTTGGGACAATTAATTGTTCTAAAGTATTAGCTAGCTATCACACATTAAACTACCAGCCCAAGGATTCATCTCTTATTACAAAGTTGTATGAAAATTATATGCAAGAGATTGTTCTAAAACTAATGTTGGATAATTATTTAACACAAAGAATTAACTAAAACACAAAGAATTACTTCCTAAATTAAAGCATACACTCATAAAATATATCTTTAAGGGAAAACCATATCTTTTATAAAAAAACTCAAAAACATTGAGTTCTAATCACTACAAAATAGTAACAATAGTAAAATCTGTAAAATGCTAAGTTGCTACTTAAGAAACAACAATTGAAATATTAAAGGAACGACACTAGAAAACCATGTTCATGAAACGAGAAACAAATAATACCAAGTGGAAAAGAAACACCAATAATTAAAATGATAAGCTATAGTAAATATTAGTAAAGTAACAACAATTACAAAATAGCTTTTTAAAGGAATAACATATATAAATTAGGAATTAAAACAATACTATATCTATCAATATTATCTGTACTCAAAGGAAACACATGATTTACAACTAATCTAAGAGATACATGAAATAAATGATCAGTGAAAAAAAAAATATGAAATGCGAAATTAATAATAAAAATTAAGACATTGCCTCATCTAGGAGTGGTCCCAAACTACCGGAGTCAGGTTTCCTTGTAGAAATTATCCGATCAACAAATTAATTCTCAACAGTGAATCATTTTTATCAAAAACTTTGCATTTTATTATGAAAACGATTACAGTCAGCACCCTTTAGCGAAAGATGAAAAGTTACAAAAAAAAATCTTTCTCGGGACAAAATCTCTTTGTATTTATAATATAGTTGAGGGAGATAAAATAGTAAATTATTTTAAAAAAGGGCGATCCTGAGAATACAAATATTATCAAGATGCTCATTTTTAGTTACAAATAGAATTGATATCACTCAGATAAGAAAATCAAGGGCTTTGTCCCTAACATATTTTCTTAAATAAGAGTTAGCCCCACTTGATCTGCCATGGTTATTTGGAAACAACATCATACTATCCTGATTTTACCACAGACGGTTTAGATACAACATCAAGTATCGATAGCCCCTTATATGTTGCAAAATACATGTTCATAATGAAGTTTCAACCACAAATTATTAGTGCTTTTATAATCAAAATAACACATCTAGAAGACAAAATAATAAAAGTAAAATAATTCCTTCTAAGTCATATATTATGAAAATTAATATATCATAAAGATGAGAAAAATGAAAGAAAGGAACATTAAAACTAAAGAATAGGATAAGGAAATCATGAAAATTGTGAGGCCCAACATCACCCCCAAATTGACCATTTTTCATGTCCTCATGTAAATAAATAATTAACATGCAGGCCAGTTAAGGAGTAGTCTCCATGGGTTTCTTCTCCTCTGAGCCTAAATCCACTCCCATTTTTAATTTCTTGAAAATCCACGTACTTACCTACCTCTAACAATTCATAATTATACTTATAGTAATATTGAGGATGCCAAATCATAGGGCACTTATATATTTATCTCGTCCAGTTTATTTCATCTTCTAATACAATACTAACATAATCATGTACTCTGGAAATAGCTTGCTTGAAATTGTATAAGCCAAAAGGTTCACTATTTTTAATTTTCTTTGGATGGAACTTGCCATCTTAATTTCACTCTGTTGATAGCCTCATCATTTATATCTTCCAATCATTCCCATCCTTAGTTTAATAGTGTCATGAATCTGCTCAAGTGAGGGAACAACACCGGGATTCTCTACAAAGGCATTGCAGTGGTGAAATGTAGCAAAGGGATTCTCTAACTCACCTCTAACCCATAGATCAAAATTATGTTCATTTCAATAAAAGGAGTGATAATATTTCTCCCACTTTATTTCATTCTGGGAAAATGATAAAATATCCTAAGGTTGGAAACCTCCAATAAATGGTGTTGAGAAATCTAGGGCATCAAGGTTAATTGATTTCTTTACTTATGATAATTGCTTGTGAATTCTTTTTACTTTCTTATATTAGGATCTTTTCTTTCTTATATTATTAGAGTTCTTCTTCATCAAACAACTATCAATGCATAAACCATAAAGAAACAAGAGACGCAGAATATAAGCAATCAGTGAGGTCCAAAACCTCTCCCACTTGAGAGACACATTATCTTCTAGGAAATTTTGCTCATAGTTTCTCCAATTTTTTCAGCCACCTCATTTTTCAAATGAGTACATATTATGTTGATTTCATCTATTCAATGTGTGACCCATGCCTTCTTGCATCCTTTCAGAGGAGGAGATATTTTTTCCTTTCATCATGCTCTGAAGGTAGAGCATTGATCCATATTACATTTAACCATGTGGCATGACTCTTTAATAAAATGAAAGGATACATACCTTATTCTCCTTTGGTTCATCCATAATTACTACATTAGCTTGCTTGATTGAAGTAAATTCTATCCCTTGATCTTATTTACCTTTTATGTCATCATACCATCATCCCATGAATTCCACAAGTTCGAATTCCTGATGAAGCAATAGCTTCCTTTCTTTATCTATGAACCTTCCAATGAAGACTCCATCATAGAATATTAAGGATCTAAAGTATCCCCATTAGAAGATGTTTCCTTTTAACAGATGTATGATGAAATTTGTACTAGATGACCTTTCCACTTATGTTTTCAATGAAATTCCCAAGAACTATATTCTTGACTTCCATGGATTATAACCATATCTCATGCTTCTATCTGATGATGTCTCGAACTCTTGTTTTCAATGCTTCTATGGTTCCTTGATACATCCCATTATTTTTCTTATTGAATCATGTAACTTACAAAAGAATACTTAGAAAATTTAAAATAACTTAAGTCAGGAATTTTATCTCAATAGAGGAGATCTATTACTTCCCACTTCTTGGATTTCTTCCTTTCAGCTTCCTCCACTTCCTCGGCGATGTGGGCTTCTTCTCTTCCTTTTTTTTTTAATTTTCATTCTCGAGATTAGGAAAATATATCCTATAGTTCTCATATTCTTTACACCCATATCATTGTATTTTAGTCATTTTCTTATTCATTTTATGAGGACCAAAATCTCCAAATTATCCCTTTCTTTTTGTCATTGTAGCATATGCTTGATTTTTCTCACCTACTCCCACATTATATTTGGCCATTAGTCTGTATTTTTCAATATTGCAGAGTGACCATAGTTCATGGAACAGAGTAGCATATTTCTTCCCATAAATACTTGAATTAAATTTACCCCACTCCTCCGGTAATGTGTTCAATATAATTATAGTAATTTCCCTCTGACATTACTTCTCCTAGATCTTGAAGTTGATCCCTGATCTCAGATATCCTCATAAATTATAGAGTTATTCCTTATTCCTTTGACGTCTCCAACTTGTATATGTATTGCTTTAGAGAGATAAATTCCCCTATAGTGCCTATGGAATACAACTCTACTAGTTTTTCATAGATTTATTTTGAAGTTTCAAGTTTTTATACATATGGGATGAGGGGATCCTTGATGGATTATATGAGAATCCTTTGAGCCCTAACTTCCCCTTTCATATATTTGTAAATATATTGAGCATATTCTTCTTTAGGTTTGGTGATAGATCCTTTTACATGATCCTTGACCTCATTTTCAATGAGATTCAGATCCGAAATTTTTTTCCATGCAAGAAATTTTGAAGCCCCAACCAATTTTTTTATTTCCTTGCAAAAATAAATTTTGACACATTCAAATAAGGTCATATAGTTACATGATAGGATGATCCTTTATCATTTTTTCTTCCTTGATGTTGATGATGATATATATAATATAAAATTTCTCTTTGTTGAAGATAGTTTTCTTCAATAATGATCCTTGATCTCAGAGAGAGGGAGATCCCTTTTGATGGCAAAGGCTTGTTGATGAGGATAAACAATGACTTATTGATGATGTTTTCAATGGGAGAAATATATGGTTTTGATTCTTTCTTGTAGATCCTGACTTCACTTCTGTATCCTTCAAATTTTTTGGATGTCCTTCTCGAGATTTGATCCTTGAGTGTCCCTTTATTAGATGACCTTCTGTTGAGGCCCCGAAAATTGGTGCAAAAACATCAAGGAAACCACCCGGTCGGGGACTTAAAATTGTCCCTTTTCTCTTTGGAATTATGGCTCTGATTGGATTTATGGGACCATTTTCCCAGTGGAATATAATTGGGTCAATGGATTAATTTATAACTATTTGTAACTTGGTAGATGGAACTATTAGCAAGCTTGGAAAAAATGATATATTTATCTACTATGTATCCAAGGAGTAAATGTATTTTTTGTGCGATATATAAAAATGAACTTTCAGTGGATGCAAATGAAGATCATACAAAAACTTTGAGATATGAAAATGAATTGAAGTAATTGATTAATTAAATATTTAATTAAATCAATTGGATAAAGCTTATATCACAACTTTTAAATGTCTGTTATTGATTATGTATCAAAAGATAACAATATAACATGTTCAAAAGTGAGTTAATGCCAAACTGTATTCAAATATATACATGAAATAAAACATCATACAATAAATAACCATTTCTCATTTGATACAAAAATATAACACATAGGATAAAAGTACCATGTATATGTTCACTCTGCTCATTTGAGAAAAAGTGCATAGTCCAGCCCTTTCTATTCAGAAAACTTCAAGAGTACAAAATTGCAACATCTGTAAAGTATTCTTTTCAAAATTTCAGGACCCCTTATTCAAATACATGAAGGGGTTTAAATATGAAAATAGAATTCTTAAAATAGATATTACAATAAAAAGTTGAGGAGGTTTAAAACAACCCTCCTTAAATTAAGTGGAAATTAAACGAAAAAATAAATTAAAGGGGTGACTTGCTTGATGATTTCCCTGTTGTCTCCTTAGCCATTTGTTCCTTTATATGAAGGATATTAAGCATAGGCTTAACCTCTGGAGGTTTTCCTAGCCTAATGCACAGCTATCCAATGAAAAAAACATCAGAAAGTGGAGGAAGCATGTAGGAGTACGCATTTGTAAGACAACACAACATAATCCAATGGCTGTGAGGATTTACTAAGCATCTCCAATACTAATCCCAACCAATTTTTACAGCTTTCTGATGTGTTCTTATTTACCTTTGAAACTTCTTTCCATTGTCTTATCAAGTCTTTCACGATAAGTAATGCACCGAGAGGACGTTTGTCAATAAGGTTTGCAGTGGTGAGATTTTGACTAACAGTTTCCACAATGTTTGTAGCCACATCCTTTGCTCTACAAATGGCTCTTTCATCATGTTTCAACTGTATGCCCAGATTATTAAATAATATTTCCTTCTTTGAGTCTTCAATCCTGGGCATGTTGGCCTTTCGGCCATCAGTAGAATCTTGCTAGGTGACATACTAGGAAACCTTATCATCAATCTACTCAAAACTAATCCTCTCGTATAAAATGTGATTCATCAGTGAATCACTTTGTTCACAAAATTCAAGAATATTTGATAATTTCTGGAAAAAAATGCTCGTTTATGTGCCAATAAAGTATTTATTTCCAAGGCTTCTTTTCTGAATTCATAAATCTTTGGATTCTCCTTCAATTTCTCTACAGAAAACTGCAATTGATGGATTTGAGTATCCTTTGAAATAATTTCATTTTGGTGTTGAATATTTAATTGGTCCATGCTCTCCTAGAGTTGTGTGACCTACATTTGTAGTTGTTGATTGGCATTTTGTTTCTCTACCTGTAGCTCAAGTTCGAGTTGGTTGATTCTTTTATCCTTTTCTTTCATCAACTGTTGAACCTCAGAATCTTTATCAATAGTTGCAGAGGCATAATCTCCTATGAACTAAGTTAGGTGAGTTGGGTCCTATGAAGGATATGCCTGTGAGTATTTACATACAACATCCATTGAGACATCTCCTTGGATAAGGGATTGAGATTTCTCTGATCTCCTTCTTTTCTTTTGTCTACTCATAGCTGCTTTATGTTTAGGACTGTAGAAAATTTCCAAAGGAGGGACTTCCTCAATGTTAAGTATAATTTCAGTAGTGCAGAAGTCTAAAATGAATTCCACTCTCCTAATTCTTAATAAATTTTATGAGGGCTCAGCAGTGAACGATTACTAACTTTTAGTTTGAGGCTTATGCACAATATGTTGCTAATCGGTAGTTATAACTCCTTCGTATCCCTAGAGCTTTAGGTTAAATTATTTCCAAACTTCAATCAGATTAATTGGGAAATATAAATCCATAGTTTTAACCTTGGTAGATTTATCTTGGTCTGTTTTTCTAAAGCCTTCAGTATCCTTAGTTTCTGGTTCATTTTCCTTTTCCTTTTGAGTTAGGGGTTGTGAGACTTCTATCATTTTTAATGGAATTGTTTCCAATCTATTTCTCCTGTATTGTTTAAAATTTGGTAATTGATGTGGATGGAGGCATAGGGCTACTAGCATCTGAACTGTGGAGTAGTTATCGAATGACTCAAATAATTCATCGAAATCATTTTCTTCATGAACAAAAGGCCTAATTTTAACTTGAGTAGTAAAATTATTGGCAACTTTAATTGGGTCATATTTTCTATTTGAAATTGTAAATAATTTCAAACATTAAATTTGGTTGATCTCTAAAACTACATGCTTGTAATTATCCATACCATAAACACCATAATTAATTGGAAAGGAAGGCCATGATGCTTTCTTATCCTCCTTTAAAAACCTGATTAGTCGGTTGCCAAAAATCTGATATGCTACTTCTCTTGTGAGAAGCTTATCAGGAACATACAAGGGTAAAACGTGTAGTTGAGTTAAGCTCCTAAATACTATGACATAGGTGAACAACTCTTCTCCAAACCATTTTCCTATGGATGAAAAATCAGCTTGGGCCTCTTTTGAAAATATAGGGGATTTCTCATTAAAAACAACTGGAAACAAAGGGAGAATGACTCCATGGAAGATTTTATAAAAATGGTTCTCAAATTTTTAATCTCATGACATGTTATGAAATATATGAATGGGTACAGATTCCTAGGTAGTCAATTTCCAACCCATCGCTAGAAAATCTAAAGTGAAATGCACAACATCCATGATATAAGCACTCATTTAAAATGGGGGGAAATTTTGGAGGAAATAGAGTGATTTTTCATATATTACAAAATTTGCGTAGTAATATTATTAGACAGAATGTTTCCCCAATCCATAACATAAGAGTCTGCAACTACTTCCATGAGAGGAACCCATTCTATTGAAAATCTGGTAGTGTGAGGCTGACCAAAAATCCTAGACATCATGGCAACAACATAACAATAGGGACTTGCAAGGGAGTCGGTAGAATACATACCTTTGTCATCATTCTTATGCTTATTGGCATTTCCTCTCCATTTATTGATTGGATTTTATTTGGGCTCATTCTCATTGGTGAACTACACCAAAAATTCTTTGTCATAGACCTTTTCAGGGTCTGGGATGTGGTACATCAACTTCAAGTCTTCGGCTTTCAAGGAATCAATCATCTTTCCTCTCCTAGTCAGAAAATTCATGTACCCGATGTTGATGTTATTAATGATCCATCTTACCATATCAGTGTATGGTAAGATTTTAATTCACGCGGAAATTTGATGCAGCAAAGAATTAGTCACTTATTATGTAGTAGCTTCTGATGAATCAAAAGCATCAGCGGTAGTTGTCCTCTAAACTTTATGAGATTTCTCATCCTCAAACAATTTGTACATGGATTCCCATGAGGAGGATCCATTTTCTGATCCACATGTAGTGTTTGTAAATAGAGGAAGCATATTTTTTCTCTCGGTTGTAGTAGGTGCGGGGTTTATAGGGGACATATGTTTCTTCTATTTCTTAAGATCTTTAGACATCTCCAAATAATTTTATTTTTATTTTGGCTCACCTGCGAATAAATGAGAAATGATAAGTGGAAAGAGGGAACTTTGATTTTACAAATGCACAAGTGCCATATTAATAGAAACAATTAAATGAATGAGACTTGCCACGCTGCTAAGATACGAATTCAATGCTTCTTACAGTTGAATAATTATGGAGGCATGGGCAACAAAACCGTTAAGTTAGGGAATTAATGGTTGATATGTGTCGAAGTGCCCATATAATCATTTCAGCATTAAAACCAGATCTGTCACGTCGTAGTATTTCTCGTGTGTAAATATTCATTTAGTACTGATCGGTTTAGTTTTTTCAATTGCGTATCACAATCACAATATCGAAGAAAATATATGCAGTAAAAAGTGTGATGTGCGATTTGCGATAGACTATATCACATCGGTGAATATGGTCAGGGGGAAAGTGTTTATGTTTACATAAATGTGATGCGATGGAGTATATCGCATTAGGAAAACATGGAGGGTGATAATAAGACCATCAGGGTAGAGTTGTGAAATGCGAAATGTGATTTTTGATGGCCTACGTGGCAAAAGTGGGTCCCGCAAGCTTTCTTTATAGAATTTACTTGGAAATTTTTCCTTTTCCCTTTATAAAAGCACTTTTTTTTATACATATTGCATCACAATATGTTGTAAGTGACATTTTTGGAGTCATATGTGCTTCATTATAGTATTTTGATTGCGATAATGTGATCTTTCTCCACTTGAGTGCTTTTAAGGCAAAAATTCAACGTTTTATCCCTTTTTATTCCTATTTCTATCTAATGAATCACTCTAAGGGTATTATTTGTTTAAGTCGAAAAAATTTAAAAAGGGTCGCCATTATTTGCTAAGGTAGTATTGTTGAATAGCACAACAATTGACGATTCACTAGAAGAACCAGTTATCTCTGAAAAAACAAATTATTAGTCTCTTTAAATAAGTAGAAATAATTTAAGGAAACAAAAATTATTTTTCAAAATGTTTAAATGAATAAAATTACTCTGAATATAAAAACTCATCTTTATTGTAAATCTTTCAGAAGCCTTTCATAAATAAATATCTTCATTCCTCTATTTCAATCATTATATAGTTTAAAAGATAAAGTAAGTGTATCTTTGTAATTTAGAGCCACTACTGCTAGTAGGCATTCATAGCCTTGGAAAGGTTACCTTTTAACCATCAATGATTTAATATTCCATCCATTTATTATTACAATTATTTTGAGATAAATCATATAACTTGTTTTTTCTTTTTCTTAAAAATTCATTGTCCTGGCTTGATAACCAGAAAGTGACAATGACATTCATTGGTTATAATTGAAGTGAACAAGTTGGCTCGTGATGAGATCCCTTGTCTTATTATTTTAATAATCATGAGCCATCACGCTAGTTTGGTATGCAGTAGTGGTAATTTCAGATTATTATTTACCTATGATCATGGTAAGCAGCCTCGTGATGAGACCTCTTATCCTTTTAAGTTTTTTATATTTTTGAATTACACTCTAAAAAATATTTTGCAATGGATGGAGAGAATCATTGACTCCTTAAGAGTTTTGGATGAAAATTTAGAGTTAAATATGCTTAGTAATATCAATTCTTTACTTTATAAAGATGAACCTTTTTCTGATTGATGATCAAGTAAAAATAATTTACAAATTTCAAGTTTATAAAATTTACAATTTTGATGGAAAAAAATTTCGTAGTTGTATAGTATTCATTTAATGTTCAAGTTTGGTAGTTATTTCCTCAAAAAAATTTATTCTTCAAAAATAAAACATAAAATAATTCAAAGATGTTGCAAAGAACCAAAATTATGTAATCAAACATTATTTTCCTAGAAATGTAAAAGTGTAGATATAGTATATTTAGAAGAAATTTTTCCTTCTAAGAAAATATTTTTTTCAAATTCAGCCCATTCACAGGGAGAAAATATTTTCTCCCTTGAAGATCTTGTAACATGAAGGTTGATGGGCCAATTTTTTCTATGATTTGAAATGGTCCAAGCCACATTATTTGGAATTTGGTATGCTTACCTTTTTCCTCATGTGCCTTATCCCACTTAAGTATGAGGTCTCCAACTTGGAATGTTTTTGGGGAAACAAAACTTGCATCAAAATAATTTTTCACTATATGTTGGTGTCAAGCATGAGTTAATTTGTCTTTATATATTTCCTCTTCTATTTTAGGGATCTGAGACATTCTTAATTGTAGGGAAGAAGAAGGTACTTTGTCAATAAATTGAACTAGGAATAATGAAGGAAGAGCTAAATTTGATGGAATTACAAATTCTTTCCCATTAACTAGATTGAACAGAGAGGTTCTTATAGAGGCCTGTTGAGTGATCTTATCTGCCCATAGTGAAAATGTTAAAGACTTATGCCAATTTTTTTATTGGCTCTAATCAATATTTATTTTTATGATTCTTATGAGATTTTTATTTATTGATTTTTCCAAACCATTCCCTTGGGGATAGTAGTTAACAGAGTATTTAAGCTTAAAACCTCTTTTGAGAGAAAATTCAATCATACAATTTCCCAAAAAATAAGATGCATTATCAAACATAATTGCATTAGGTAAGACAAACCTATTCATAATGAATTGATCAATAAATCCCATAATGGCTTCAAAGTTAGCTACCTTTAGTGGAACAACTTCCACCTGCTTAGTAAAATAATATGTTGCAGTGAGAATGTATTTATTCGATTGATCCAGGTGGATATTGGTGGTCACCCGCCTATTCCACTTGGGGCTCCACCATTGTCTCTTTCAGTTTTTCAGTTTCGGTATAGTTTACTATTTTTAGCAGTTTTTCGAGTCCTGAACTTTCGGAGCCGTTTTGAGGCCCTAAACGACGTTTTTTGGGAAAACGGAGAGAAACATGGGTCCATGGACCGATGTTGCTTGTTCAAAATTTGTATTCCTCGGATAGATATTTCTAACAAGGTATGGTACGTGTCAAACAGAGATCGTATGCCAAAGTTACGCCCCTGGGAAGTTGAAACACCAATTTACCCAAACGGGGCCCATAGTTTTGGCGCTTCATCTCCTAGGGTTAGGGTTTTGGCTATTTAGGACTTCCCATTGTTTCTAAATGATAAATAGGCCCTCGAGCCTCATTGTAACTCAGTTCAGAGGCCTGTAGCTGCCACATCTCTTCTCAGAGATAGCTACCAATGCCCTAGCTAGTTTTATTTCCATTCTGTCTGTAAGCAAATTTCAGTTCTTTGATATTAATGAAATGAAGTGTTATTTCCGCTGCATCTCTGCATTTATGGTTATATGTTTATTCTGTTGCGTTCCTGCATAAATCCGGATCAGTGGTATCAGAGCGGTCTGCTTTTTCTCGATCCTTCTTTGCATGTCCCCAACGAGGTCGGGTTATAAGGAGCTAGGGCTCGATCTGGTGGAACCTTTGCAAGATCAGCCTCGCAAACCTCGACGGACGCCCATGGGGGACGAAAAGAAAGATGAGGGAGCAGGAGATCCTATCAAAATATTGCTCGAGGAGGCCCTCGAAAGACAAAGGAACGTGATGATGGATAATTTTGCTCAGATCCTTCAACTACCCGACTGGCGATGTATTCGTATCCAAAGCAGCACTGAGGTGCGACTCCTTTTAAGGTACAAGTAAATTTTGACATTCCCATATTTGAGGTTCAAATAGATGCAAGATGTCGTAGATATATGGTTGAACTCGTTAGAAGGATATTTCTGCTCATGAATTTTCGCACGGAGAAGATTATTTTTGCACTCTCAAAGCTACCCCCCCATGTTAAGGGATCGTGGAAACCCATCGTGAGAACAAGGACTTATTAACCCTCTCTCGTTCGGTCGGCCAACTTGGAATTCTTTCCGAGACGCCGTCAAGGAACAGTACTATCCCGTGGGGAGCTATGAGGACAAGTACATACAATGGACCACGCTGCAACAACAAAGGGATCAATATGTGCATGAGCTGATGAATCTGTTCCATACGCTGCGCACAAAGTTGGGTATCAAAGATTCAGAGAAACATCTGGTGCTAAAGTATCGTAGTTGTCTGCACAAATACATTTAGGAGGAAATGGAGTTCCTCGACATCTCCATGCTTGGTACGACATATCGGTATGCTGCCAAGATTGAGCAGAAATTCAAACAGAAGAAGCGAGACTTTGGATCTGTGAATCAAAATCAAGGGACAGAAGAACAGCACTGCAAAGCCAAGGACAGAGCCAAGGCATGGCAGCTAAAGACAACTCATCGAAGCCACAAGAAAAGAACAGCACTGCAAAGCCAAAGAAGGACACGGGAAAGTGGTGTGAGTTCCATAAGAGCTCCACTCACAACACAAGTGAGTGTCGGGCCAAGTAGTCGCTAGTGGCTGATATGAGGGCTTCTAATTCAGATGCATGCTCTGACTCCGAATCAAAAACTGAAAAGGGGAACAAAAAAGGGAAACAAATTATTGATGCGAAGCCCAATGCCACTGTTGCCACTACAAAGATCCAGAAGGAGGAACCGGAACATCCAGAGGAGGAGGAACATCTCTTCCACTCCCAGATGTGGGTAAAGAGATCCCCGGTACAGTTCATTGTCGATAATGGGAGCCAAAAGAACCTCATTTCAGCAGACACCGTGAAGTGGTTGTACTTGCCGACCACAGCTCACCCACATCCATACACCATCGGGTGGCTTCACCAAGGACAAGATCTTCACGTTAGTCAGCAGTGTCGCCTTCCCTATAGCATCAAGCCCTTCACGGATGAGGTATTATGTGATGTTGCTCCTATTGATGCTTATGATGTATTATTAGGACAACCATACTTGTGGAAGCATCATGCTGTGTATGAGTCTTGACCTCGTGCTATTATTGTTACTTTGGGAAATAAGTTGTACAGGATACCAGAGGTACCACCTCCTGCCGCTATCTCTTTGGTTACTGCAAAACAATGCAGTAAGCTCATTTCCCAAACCAGGAAATTCGTTTTCCTGATGATCCGCCCCCAAGGCAAGAAGAAGACTGTGGCCACGACCTCCAGACAGGGCTCCTCTGCACAACAACAACAAATGGATAAGGTTGTGGAGGAGTACGGGGACATAGTCACCTCACCCACAGGGGTTCCTCTGCACTGTCAGGTCAAGCACCCGATTGATCTGACCCCCGGTGCACCGCTACCTAATGGACCGATCTATCGGCGCTCTGTTCTGGAGAATGATGAAATCAAGAGGCAGATTCAGGAGCTGTTGCAAAAAGGTCACATCAGACCAAGTTCATCGCCCTGTGGGAGCCCGATCGTGTTGGTACAGAAGAAGGATGGGACGTGGAGACTCTGTATTGACTATCGGGCGCTGAACAAGATCACTGTCCGGAATAGGTACCCAATCCCACGGATTGATGACCTTCTGGACCAAATCAAAGGTGCAAAATATTTCAGCAAGATTGACCTGAAGTCTGGGTATCACCAGGTACCAATTGAACCCTCCGATGTGTGGAAGATGGCCTTCAAAGCCAAGGAAGGCCTTTTCGAATGGCTGGTCATGCCTTTTGGGTTGACGAATGCTCCCGCCACCTTCATGAGGATGATGGATGACATCTTGCGGCCATTCACCAACTCATTTGTAGTGGTGTACTTGGATGACATTCTTATCTTCAGCCAGACTTGGGAAGAGCACCTTCACCACATCCGACAAGTCCTCCAAACACTGCGGCAACACAAGTTGTGTGCCAATTTGGAGAAGTGCACTTTTGGCATGACCCAGGTTCAATATCTGGGATACATTATTGATGAAAGGGGGGTGCATGTGGATCCAGCCAAGATCCAAGTCATTGGGGATTGACCAGCCCCAACCACTATAACAAAGCTTCGCATCTTTGTGGGTCTTGCTAATTTCTACCGGAGGTTCGTGTTGGGATTCTCTCATATCACTTGGCCCTTGAGTCAAGTCACCAAGGGAGGAGCGAGAGAAAATTTATTTTGGTCAGAACCTCAACAGAAAGCATTCACAAAATTGAAAAATCGCCTTTGCTCTGCCCTAGTGCTCACTTTACCAGATTTGCAATAGCCATTTGAGATCGAGACAAATGCTTCTAACTATGCTATTGGGGCAGTTCTTACTCAACAGGGACATCCAATGGCATTTCACAGTGAGACATTGTCTGACACAGTTCGCAAGTATCCCACTTATGACAAAGAAATGTATTCCATTGTGCAAGCTTGTCGACAATGGAAGCATTACATTTTGGGAAAGGAAACAATCATCCACACAGACCACCGGCCCCTGCAGTTCATACAGACACAAGGGAAGTTGTAGAATGATCGCCATCAGAAGTGGTCCACATATCTACAACAGTTTCATTTGAACATCAAGTACAAGAAGGGTAGCACCAATAATGTTGCAGACTGCCTCAGCCGACCACCGATCGTGGCGCTCACCACCGTGCTCAACTTTTGTGGGCACGAGACTTCTGATTGGCCGCTTATCTATGAGAGTGACCCAGAATTCGGCCACACTTACAAGGCACTCTTGGGGGGCACGCAAGTTCCAAATTTTCACCTCCAAGATGCACTTTTATGTCACCTGGGACACCTTTGTGTTCCTTCAAGCGAGCGTGCTAAGATGATATGGGAAGCACACTACAGTTGATTCGCTGGGAATTTCGGGGTCGAGAAAACAGTAGCAATACTACAGAATTATTTCTATTGGCCGAACCTTCGAAAGGATGTCGAGAAGCACATCAGATCCTGCACTGCTTGTGCCATTGCCAAACCGACCATCAAGAAGCAAGGCCTATATATTCCTCTACCTACCCCTAGTCGACCTTGGGAATCCATATCCATGGATTACATGTCGGGCCTGCTTTCTACTAAGCAAGGAAATGACTGTGTTTTTGTGGTTGTCGACAGATTCTCGAAGATGGCCATTATGGCGGCCCGCAAGAAGAATATCACAGCAGAAGCCACTGCTAAACTCTTCTTTGAACGAGTGTGGGTGCACTTTGGGATCCCACAGTCTATCATATCAGATCGGGATAGCAGGTTCCTCAGCACATTTTGGTCCAGCCTCTGGTCGATGTTGGATACCAAGCTCACCAAGTCCACAGCTTTCCATCCCCAAACAGATGGCCAGAAAGAGGTCGTCAACAGAATGATTGTACACATTCTGCGCATGTACAATTCAAAGCATCCACGCACATGGGACGAGAGCCTCCCCTATGTACAACATAGTTATAATTAGGCTCTCCACAGTTCAATCGGCCATAGCCCCTTTCAGGTGGGCTTGGGATTCCAGCCACTATGTCCCATCGACGTAGCCATGCCATTTGCAGCTGCTCAGGCCAATTCAGCTCATGTCCAGTCTGAAGTTGACAAAGTAAGTAGCTTCATCGAGCGCATTCAACACATCCGCCAACAGGTTCATGATATATTGGACAGAGCCAATGCCAAGTACAAGCAACTCCATGATCAACACCGGGTGCCACACAACTTCCAGGTGGGTGACAAAGTATGGCTACATTTGCAGAAGGAGCGCCTCACTGGACCCCACCGCAAGCTTCACCCGCTCCGATACGGGCCGTACACCATCACCAAGGCTGTAGGGAACAATGCATTCGAGCTCAGTATTCCACCATTCCTTGGTCTGCACCCAGTCTTCAATGTGGATCGCCTTCGTCCTTACTTCCCACCTCTACCGGACACCTCGGACATTGCAGAACAACTCACACCAACTGAGTTAAATCCAGACTGCATGGAACAGGCCACCACAGATTGCATCATGGACATGCAAATCAAGAACACTCGCCAGCAGAAGATCCAACTATATCGGGTTGTCAAAGCTGGCCAACTCCTGCAGCAAGGAAAGTGGTTCACCAGGGACCAAGTTCAGCAGAAATTTCCTCATCTCATGGAGGAACTTAACGCAATGGGGACCATTGCTTCCTAAGGGGGGAGTAATGATCCAGGTGGATATTGGTGGTCACCCTCCTATTCCACTTGGGGCTCCACCATTGTCTCTTTCATTTTTTCAGTTTCGGCACAGTTTACTATTTTTAGCAGTTTTTCGGGTCCTGAACTTCCGGAGCCGTTTTGAGGCCCTAAACGACGTTTTTTGGGAAAACGGAGAGCAACATGGATCCATGGACCGATGTTGCTCGTTCCAAATTTGTAGTCCTCGGATAGATCTTTCTAACGAGGTATGGTACGCGTCAAACGGAGATCGTATGCCAAAGTTACGCCCCTGGGAAGTTGAAACACCAATTTACCCAAAAGGGGCCCATAGTTTTGGCGCTTCATCTCCTAGGGTTAGGGTTTTGGCTGTTTAGGATTTCCCATTGTTTCTAAATAATAAATAGGCCCTTGAGCCTCATTGTAACTCAGTTCAGAGGCCTGTAGCCGCCACATATCTTCTCAGAGATAGCCACCAGCGCCCTAGCTAGTTTTATTTCCATTCTGTCTGTAAGAAAATTTCAGTTCTTTGATATTAATGAAATGAAGTGTTATTTATGCTGCATCTCTGTATTTATGGTTATATTTTTATTCTGTTGCATTCTTGCATAAATCTGGATCATCGATTTGGATGAGTTGGGAACAATCTCAACTATGATATCCAATCCCCATTGCTCAAAAGGTTTCTCAATCTTGACTAGATGTAAGGGTAAGGCTAGTTTTCTTTGTCTTCTAGCAGCAGTTTGGCATGTTTGAATTTTTTCACATATGCATGAGCATATTTAAACAGAGTGGGCCAGTAATATCTTGCATGATGGATCTTATGTGCGGAGGTATCTCCACCAAAATGTCCACCTACGGGTCCATCATGGAGTTCCTGCAAAACCCTCAGTGCTTCATATTTATCAAGGTATCTTAGTAGTACGAAGTCATTATTATTTCTAAACAAAACATTTTATATGATCTGTTGTGTAACCAGCTCCAAAAATAGAAGAAAAGATATATCAATGCCTTATAAATAAGCCACTTCGAGGGGGAAACCTCCAATACATTACATAAATGAACAATTCTTGGATGATACAATTTACAAAACCTCCTTTCTATATATAGGAGTCCATGGGGCCATAATGGAATCCTAGTGGGCCACAATGTAATCCTAGCCGACCTAACAATAATAATTTAAGGGCACAATAATAACAAAATGGGGGTTACAAGGGTACAATAATAACAATAAAGGGGGCTACACTAACATAATAAGGGGCTATACTATTAATATAGGGACTTAACATGCCCCTCTCCTTCAAACAAGTGTTGTCCTCAACGCTTGATTATTTCTTGATGCTTCTGTATAAAATTCTCATCCTCCCATGTGAAATCTTCTACAGGAAATTTGTTCCACTTGCCGAGATACTCTGAAATTGATCGTACTTTTCGAGTTCTTGTTTCTATGACTGCTTCATAACTTCTTTCGATGTGATGTTGATCTTCCTGTTGTTTCATTAGATTCTGCACCAAAGTTGGGTTATCCTTTGAGAGTTGGAGAACTTGTTGTTGATGCTCGATGTGATCTTCCATTAATTTATCATCCATATTTTCTATTATTTGATCCTTCAAATGATCCAAATTAGCCTCCATTTCTGCTTTTAAACCATCTATTTCATCTTCAATTTCTCTCCGTAAGATTGAAACTTGTTGCACTTGGTACCGTAATTTTGATATCTCATACTGCAACTCTTCCTCTTCATGCGTCATAGTATAGCTTTTTCCTGATTTTGAGGAGCTCGATATTAAAATTGTATTATCTCTGTGATTGCGGCTCTTCTATATCTAAAATTTAGCACTGAAGTAGCCCTCTGAATTCTCTTTTTAATGTCACAGGTCTAACCTGATTTTGATTCTCCAAGACAAAGTTGTGTCCACTCTCCCAAAATGACCTAATTATGGAGTAGTTCAGTAGAGCGAACTTGTACGACTTTCCACGTGTCACTGTTTTGTCCTTTGTCTATGAAATTTATAGCCAAGAAACTACAGTCTGTGTACTTGCAACCAATTTTTACGGCACTCCAATCCGATGCCCAGAGAGAGAGTTATTGAACTTTTCCCACGATCACCTCTTTGAGATGCAATTCAGACCGAAAAGCACTACCTTCCATGTATCATATCTCCGAAAAATATTGCTAACCAAGCTCGAAATTTTTTGACGAATTTCCTCGGGATTTCAGCTTCGCACCATATGAATTTCAGATTCTGAACCTTCGTAGAAAAAAAATTTATAGCGAAAATGCCACGATGACCTGTTTAGGAGCTTGAAAAAAGACCTAACTTCCACAGATGATATCTCCGAAAATATTGCGAACCAAGCTCTGAATTTTTTAGACAATCTTCCTCAGGATTTCAGCTTCGCACCCTAAAAATTTTAGCTTCTGAAACTTTGTATAAAAAAGGTTATAGCGAAAATTCCACGATGACCTGTTTGGAGCAGCGAAACCTTAGAATCCAAAGCTCTGATACCAAATGTTGTGTAACCAGCTCCAAAAATAGAAGAAAAGAGATATCAACGCCTTAGAAATAAGCCACTTCGAGGGGGAAACCTCCAATACATTACATAAATGAACAATTCTTGGATGATACAATTTACAAAACCTCCTTTCTATATATAGGAGTCCATGGGGCCATAATGTAATCCTGGTGGGCCACAATGTAATCCTAGCCGACCTAACAATAATAATTTAAGGGCACAATAATAACAATATGGGGGTTACAGGGGTACAATAATAACAATAAAGGGGGCTACACTAACATAATAAGGGGCTATACTATTAATATAGGGACTTAACATGATCTTATATTGACTAGATTTCAATCTTAAAGCTCTTTTTATTTTGTAATTGAGTTATGTAGGAGCATATCCATTTTTAAAATAAAATATTAGATTAGTATATTTTGATTCAGAGTTGTTCAATGTTGCCTCAGAAATGTGTATAGTGTTACCTGACTCTTCATCATCTGATATGTTGGATTCTCCAGATAGTAATATGCAGAGGCCTTTCCCTCTGATGATTTTGGATAGTTTTATTTCAATGTCATATTCCTGCAGAGAAGTCACCCAATTTTCTCTCTTTTCTCCTAGTTCGTTTTGAATAAGTAGTTGACTTATTTCCGAAAATGGAACTATTACCTTGGTGTGTGTTTTAAAGAGAAAAGGTCTAAAGTGCTTTAAATATTTTTAAACAACAAATGCTTGTTTTTCCACTTCTGAATAATTTAGTTCATCATCTTAAAGATTTGAACTAAATAAAGAAATGGGTGCTTCAATCTTTTGGTCATTGATTTGTGTTAACACAACAACATAAGATGTTTCAGATGCAAAAGTATATAAAATGAAATGATTAGAAAAATATGGGGTAGTGAGAGAAGGAGCATTGATGATGGCTTGCTTGATTAGATAAAAATATTCTCTTTCATTATGCCCCATTTGAAGAGTGAATTTTTCTTACTCATTACTTGCAATGGTAAAACAATTTGTGAAAAAATTGGGGCAAATCTCTTCACAAAATTTATCTATCCCAAAAAGGATTGTGTGGAATTTTTGTTATGGGGATGGGAGAGTTCAGAAAATTCCAGTATCCTTTCTGGATCAATGCAAATGCCTTATTTTGAGACAATAAATCCTAAAAGTTTACCTTCACTTAAAGTGAAATAAGAATTTTTTGGATTTAAAGAAATTCCATATTTCAAACAATGTTCAAGGATTTTCTTAAGATCATGATAGTGGTCGTTTCGTTTCTTGGAATAAATGGTTATATCATCTAAATATACAACCACATTTTTATTTATCAGTCCTCTAAAAGCTATGTCCATTGCTCTTTGAAAAGTTGCTCCTGCATTGATTAGACCAAAGGGAATTTTCTAAGAGGCATAAGTTCCCCATTTAGTTCTAAATGTAGTCTTTAATCTATCTTCAGGATGAACCACTAATTGATTGTAGCCTGAAAATCCATCAAGGAAAGACATTAGTTTAGAACCAGCAACTGATTGCAAAAATTGTTCCATTGGTAGTAATGGGAAATTGTCTTTTAAGAAAGATTTGTTTAAGTTCCTAAAATCAATAAAAATACAAATAACACCATTATTTTTCCTAGCAGGTATTAGATTTGAGACCCACTTTGAATGCCTAACAAGGAAGATAATCTTAGCCTTAAGGATTTTGTTGAGTTCACTTTTGATTTGACTTTCAAGATTAGGGTGGTTTTTCCTTAACTTTTGTTGTATAGGCTTTTCAGTGGATATCATTGGGATAGTATGTTGGATGATGGAAGTATCATAAGTTTTTAGATCTTCATATTTCCATTCAAAGACATTCTTGTATTTCTTTAGAAAGTGAATGAAGGCTAATATTTCATCATAGGAAAGACCAAGTCCTTAGTTAATGTTCTGAGGATTAAGATCTGTGCCAAGATTTACTAGTTCAAACTTCAAAGTTGAGCTTTGCAGCTTAGAATTAGTAACCTTCTTGAATCTATATTTAAGATCGTAAATATATTCAAGCTTAAACATAGACTTAGGCATGGAATTTTATTTAGGTTTGTGTTTCAATTTCCTTTCATGTTCATATTCATCAATTAATTGATCATCATATGATCCTTCTGATGTAATAAAATTTATTACATCATCATCATCATTGAATACTCTCCAATTAGTGATATTAACATGAATATATGGGCGAAAAATAAACTCTATGATGCTACATTAGCTAGAAGGTCTGCACTTTCATTCTGAATTCTTGGAATAGACAAGATATTGAATGCTCAAAAATGAGAGGTAAGAGATTGTACTAATGACTGGTAATGTTTTAAATGACCGAAAAGATAGTGTGTGGTATTTCTTACCTATTTGACAATTATTTCAGAATCACCATATGCCCGGAGATATTTGACACCAATGTCAATTTCTTTCTATAAGCCTTAGACCAATGCCTCATATTCTGTAATGTTATTTGTGCATTCAAATTCAAGTCTGCATTCCAGTAGAAGGAGTGATCGAACAAGTGCAGGAACGATAGTTTGCTAAGGACCTTGAACGATTGATTGAATTCACGGACATGGAAGTAGGAACAGAGCCATAAGATGAAGATGTGGACCTGATGCCCAGCACACCTCAGGCCACCTTTCAGACTCCACCAACTTCAACTGTAAAGTAAGACCTGAGTGAGGAAAGGGAGGTAGGTCCCCTTGATGATGATGCAGTGATGGATCTGTACAATCTATCATTCGACGAACTGTAGAATAAGATTCTACAAACACGGAGAAAGTACTTCCGGGATGATCATGTGTTTCCTGCATTCATGAGAGAAAGGATGATTTTGGCAAACACTAGCAGGAATCCAAACACTATTATCCAAACCAACTTGGCCTTTGTAGGTGCTACGAAATCAAACACTTAGTACTTGGAGTCTGAGAGAAAATATTTGGTACATAACCTACAGGCTGTCAACAAGAGATTGAACATCTCCGAACAGCATCGCAGAGTTCAAATTTTGCATAGTTATACCCGGAAGGAATGAGAGAAGCGATACTTGTTGAAGTATCCATGCTTGGAGACACTATGCAATACTTATATGAGGATCTCATGACTGTGCATAAGGAAGTTTTCTGATTGCACAACTTGCAACTTCAGTGCAGATAGTTTGTCACTATCCTTAAGAATGTGAATTTTCCATCACTTATGAGAACTATTGGACAATGAGTTACAAAGCAGTGCCACTCACGTTGGTAAAGATGATGAAGTTGCTGGCAGAGTTAGAGAAAGAAATGGTTTGGATACTTAACCTGAAAAAGCAGCTCACCACGTTCATCACAAAAATTCAGGCCACATATGCACAGTTGTACAATAGTTTGGACTTCATTGTGAGAACCCACAAGATCCCATTAGTCGGTTCACTCGCCTAAGCTAATTGCAAGCACCAAGTGTGACAAGATATTGACGAGTACTTGGAGAAGATAAAGCAGATCGCCATCAAGGAGGACTTGGATCTGAACAGAGAGAACATGCAAAACTAAATTGGAGGGCTTGTTCATATTCAAATGATGTTGTTTCTGATTGATCAAGAGGTTCATATCGTCTCCAAGACATTGTACCCAAATGTTATGGAGGAAAGAGTCTACTTCCACCCAAAGGCCTGCCTGTTGTGCTTGCTCGAACCAGACACCCACCATCTCGTGGTTTGGGGAGTTCATCGCACAATACAAAGCTCGACCAATGAGTATGTGACCTAGAGAAATCAAGTTGAAGTATCCCATCTTGATTTCACCCAAACTCCAGCATCATAGTGTTTTTTCTTATTAGGTTTTCAAGTTGTCTCTACCCTATTTTTCCTTATATGGGTACGAGTGGAAAATGTATATTGTTTATAATTATTGCATAAGTGAAATTCCATGTGTCCATGATGGAATGTGAAGAGACATATGTAATGTGAGGAGTCATGAGGGGATTCCAAGGGTCACCAAGGGGGAATTCCAAGGTTCACCCCCCTTGGTTATAAATACATCCTCGTAACTCTTGTAAAGGAAATTTCGGGAGCCAAGATTTTGGTTAGGATTAGGCTTAGAAAAGGCTTGGTATTTTTGTTTTAGCCTTGGCATAGAGGGAGTATACATATTTTGGAGGAGAAGGTTTTGTTGAACTCATGTTCGACTATTGGGGAAATTGGTCTGTCATGTTGTACGTATGAATGGGACTTTCACTTATAATAAAATCAAAGTCGACACATATTCATGCATTTATTGTAAATGTAGTTGGAATATTCTAGTTTTGTTTGCTATGTATGTTTTTTAACTTATGCATATTCTTATGAACTACTTCATTTTCATTTGTACGAATATTGTTGAATGTGTGCTCGTGTTTTAATCCATCACCTTTAGCTTGTGGACTATTCTGTTTGTTATTTTGTGCAATGTCTTTTTAACTCATGTGTTCCTTCCAATTTGTGCACTATTACAGGCTTCCAAGGAGTGCACTTCCTTTCCCCTTTGCTGTTAGAACCACTCATGCATCATATTGAATTTCTGCAGGGTCGCATGTTTACTTTAACAAAATATACCATACACCACTCTATGTTTTTTCCAATTTAAGGCATATCATTAAACACCCCATTGTTGGGACTCCTACTCCAAACGGTGTGAGTTCTAGCTGGGACTTCATATTTGGAAGATCCCCTAAATGTTGGCGAGTCCAACACTGTAAAAAAACAATAGCATATGGAATATTATACTCCAATACTAATAATGATATTTTGGTTTCGTACACTGATAGTTACTTTACAGGTAGCATGGATCATAGGAAGAGTAATTTGGGATGTTTTTTCATATTGTTTCAGACATGATTTCATGGGAATCCAATAAGGATCACATTATGACTGTCTCATCAGCTGAAGAAAAATATATAGTAGCAACAAAAAAAACTTTTCAAGTAGTTTGGTTACACTAAGTATTGGATGATCTGCAAAAAAAAAAAAGAGGGACCAACTATAATGTATTGTGATAATAGTTCATCAATAGCCTTGTAAAAGAACCATGTTTTTCATCATAAAATAAAGCATATATATACGAGATATCACTTCATGAGAGAAATTGTAAACAACAAAGAACCACTTGAAATTTGTAAATAAAAAGAACAATTGACTAATATATTCACAAAGTCATTGATAAGAGATGTATTTGAGTTTCGTGGAGAAAAATTAGTTGTCGTAAGCCTATATAAGACCTAGACAAGGATCCATTAGTGGTTGTAATTAACGGGGAGTATGGGAGATCACTATTCCAAGTTACACCGAGTTAGCATTCAATTTTAGGGATTTTACATACAATCTAAATTTAGGAAGAGATAGTGATGCTAGAGTTCTAATTTAGGAAGTGTCATCCATGCATGTATGATCAAAGATTAGCATATATATCTTTAGCAATTTTGAGTTTATCTAATTATCTAGCTTCAAGCAACTGAATCAATACAATTTACTGAGAAATGGCTTATATCAAATTGTGTTATTGTGTGGTTTCCTTGCAAGCATTGAAGCAAATCATATCAACTTGCTTAAGGAATTTGTTTCCTTCAACCTTGAATGTTGTATATAGAAAAAAAGGAGGAGTGGGGGAAAACATCATAGGAAAAGCATTGAAAGGATAAATATTTTGAAAATATTAGGGAAATCCATTTGTAAGAGCATGATCATTAAATAAGGCATAGGAAAGGCGAAAGGAATAACATGATGAACATATAAGTAAGAAAACATTCAAGGTGTGAAACAAAGTTTTTTTGCTGCTTAATAAAGAAATTACATAGGATCTTGATAGTAAGATCAAGGTTTTACACCAGGACCTTTAATATATTGGAAAGGTGGGAAATAATGGCTATAGACTCAATCTACCTCCATATATGCACATTTACTTAATATTGAATGTATAAAATCTAAAATTCTATCACCCTTCCATGTTGGATCAAGAAACTAAGGTGTGGGTCCTACCTATCATAGAAAACTTAGAACCAAAATATTTTGTAAATGAAGTCTATAAATACTAAATAGAGGTACTAAGAACTTGTAAAATTAGGTTGAAAGGACAGCTTCCATGTAAGGCAATATGGTACTCTAAGGAGAAAGAAGAGGAAAAGCTTACTAAAATCAATTAGTAAAATATTTATGGATGAAAATCCTTTGGAGGTATGAATTAGAATGGATCATTTATAATATCATCGATATTGGCACTTTTTATGAGGAAAAATTATAGGAATTGACTTATAATGCCCATTTTGGTGGTTGGTCATGATTTGTCCATTTGGGGTCAAATGACACTTTTCAGGGCTCAAACATTTGTGAGCATATCTCTTAACACCTCAAAATTGATATGCACATTGGCACTGACAAAGAATGCAGAGGTAAAAAATACACTGAGAATATATTATGAAATTTTAATGTGCTAATAACTCTTCTCATAATTCAATAACAATCAAATAAACTACATAGGAGACCAGAAAAAAAAAAACAATAAATGACTAGAGAAAGTCCCAACTAAAGTCAACTAAATCAAAACTGACTATGACACCTAGTAGACAATGAGATTAATTCTCTCAACACCCCCTCCTAATATCAATTGTTAGAATCATTAGCACTTACAATGCCAAAGTGCTCTCTTTCAAATTCAAATGCGGACTTACCCAATGGTTTTGTAAAAATATATGGAAGTTGATCTCATGATCTACCAAAATCAAGTAAGATATATCCATCATTGATAAGCTCACAAATTGAATGAAAATGTGTCTCTTGATATTTTTGTGAAAGACATATTTTTTATATAAATAAATGGCAGAGTTATTATCACAGAAAATAGGAGTAGGCTCATTTTGAACATTTGAAAAATCCTCCAATATTCTTCTTAGCCACACTCTTTTACAAGTTGTTGAAGTTGTTGTTACATAATCTACCTCTACATAAGATATTGAAAAAATGGGTTGTTTCTTAGATGTCCATGAGATCATATTGGTTCCCAAGTGAAAAGAATACCCTGAGGTGTTTTTGTGATCATCTAAGATGTCTGCCTAATCGTTATCTATATAGCCTAAAAGTAATAATCTTAAGATTTTTTTTAGAACAAGCCATATTCTAGTGTCCCTGCAACATATCTTAATATTCTTTTTGCAACCTTCCAATTGGAAATATTGGGTAAATTCCATAATACTGGAAAAAAAACTAGTTGCAAATATTATGTCAGGTCTAGTTGTAGTGAGATACAAGAGACTACCAACTAGAATTTTATACAATGTAGAATCAATTGGTGGTCCTACATCTTATTTGTTCAACTTAGTGTCTAGAGAAATCAGAATATCAGCTAGTTTGCAGTTGATCATTCTGCACTTTTGGAGGATGTTAGTGGTATACTTATGTTGACAAATGAAAATTCCATTAGTAGATTGCGAAATTTCAATGAATAATAAGTACTTCATGATCCCCAAATAAATAATATAAAACTCTATTTACATGGAAGATTTTAATTCTTCTAACATCATATTACCTGTATAAAGTAGATCATAAAAATAAAGGAAAACAATGATATTTTTACCTTCATGAGTTTTGGTATACAGACTTGCCTCATCGTTGCTTCTGCAAAATCCAATTTTGATGAGGTAATTGTCGATTTGATTGTACCAACCCGGGGAGTTTGTTTCGATCAATATAAGGCTTTCTTCAACTTGTACACCTTATGCTCCTACCCTAAACCTTCAAAACCGAGAGTTTTATCCACATAAACCTCTTCCTACAAAATTCCATTTAAGAAATCAAATTTTACATCAAGTTGAAAATCTTGCGATTTTTGTTGAGTTGTAGTGGCCAAAATAGTTCCTATTGTGTCTAGCCTTGATACTGGAGAAAATGTTTCACCATACTTAACACCAAAATATTTCGAAAATCTTTTGGAAACCATCCTTGCCTTATGTTTCTCAATTTTTCCTTTTTCATTTAGTTTGGTCTTATATACCCAATTACCATAGAATGTTTCTAAAGTTGACTTAGACTCTTGAAGGGAATATTCCCATACCTAGAATGTCATAATTTTGACTCATCTATCTTTTACATATTGTGTGGAAAAGACTATAATAGATTTTGACTTTTAAGAGTCAAGGGAAAAATTTTATTCTTGGTTTTTTCTACCTTTTCTACCATTCTTCTATTAGAAAGTTTGTCATAGATATAACATGTGCTCCCTTGGAATATTACATCATATCCATGTTCTTTCAGTTGACCTACACTAATGATATTATTCTTTAGATGTGGAACATAATAAATATCAGGTATATGTCTTCAGTGATTGTGTTTAGTGAGAACAAGAACAATACCTTTCCCTTTAGCTTTTGTATAAGAACAGTCTCGAAGAAAGACATTTTTTATTACCTGTCATATGATTGTTGCAACCACTATCTAGCAACTAAATGTCCTTGATGTGATAGTCTTTAGAAATATGCTAGGAAATAAACATGGTTTCTGAAGATTCTCCTTTATTGTTAGAGATATGGACATTGCCTCTTTGTTGATCTGGTTGCTTCTTTCTGCATTCATTCTCATAATGCCCAAATTTCTTATATTAATAGCATTTGGCATTATATTTTCTCCATGCCCCACTTCTCTATGTTTTATTAAATCTCGAGTGCTTTGTTGCATAACGATTTTTTTATCTGCCTCTGCCTCGCTTGTTATTGCCTCTATATCCTCTACCTCTTCCTCTTCCAAGAGAGATTTTCACTTTGAAATCTTGTTCCATGGATTCTTCTCCCAAGTTAAGTTGTGTCTCACATGACAGAAGTGATCCAGTCAATTGTTCTACTGAGAGAGTTCTAAGATATTTGGATTTGAGAATGGCTATCACAACCATTTCATATTTCTTTGGTAGGAGTCGAAGGAATTTTTCAAGTGTCTTCTGATCTGTAATGGCTTCACCAATAAGTTTCATTTGATTGATAATGCCCGTGACTTTAGTCATGAACTCATCAACATTCTTTGGGTCAATCATATTTAGGGTTTTAAATTGATCTTGCAATGTCTACAATTTAGCAGTGTTCATTGTATCATTACCCCAATATGCCGCTTTCATAATATCCCAAGCTTCTTTTTTTTTTGATGCACCCGTTATCTTGTCAAAGATAAAGTCATCAACTAAATTTTGTATCCAACATTTGGCTCAATGCTCTTTCTTTCTTTATTAAACAGTTGCATTCCTCTGGTTATTGGTCATGGTTTCCAATGCTTCCTAGGTCGGCTCTACATAAGAATTATGAAGAGTATCCCAACAATCTTTGAGTTGCAGAAAGGTCTTCATTCGTAAAGACCAAAATTCATAATTTTTTCCAAGAAGAATCGATGTCTATGACAAATCGGTAAAGAAAACCATTTCTTTGAATGTGGATGTGTGTGTTTTTTTTAAGAATATCCTTTTCAATATTATATATATATATATATATAACAAAGCATCATTTTTTAAATAAGTTTTTGAATAACTCCCTTTTTAAAATTCTTGAATCATGGCCTTTTTAATAGAACTCTCTTTTATTTTAAGTTTTGAATATCGCCCTTTTTATGATACATCCTTATATGGGCCACACAAGCACCTCTACTATGTTTAGCCACATGAGAACTAACAAGATCACATCATATCCAAATTTCCAAGACTCCACGACCTAATTGTAGGCCTCTTTTTTTTTTAAACTATGGTAACGCACCATTGGCAGAATTGTGGGTGCGTTGTTTGAAAACTTTGTAAGTTTTTCATTACTCTAACACTTCATGAATTTTCCTTTTTAAATTCGAGCCTTTATAGATAAAGCTTCAATATGCAAACTCAATTAATTAATCAAAGATATTACACACATTTATAAATGAGATAGTCTCAAGATAAGAAATCTATCTTGGACGCACAATAATGTGGTTGAGATATTCTCTCAACCACACACTAAACTAGGAATAAATATAGTTCTAGATACTTCCTATAATGTAGGAACAAAATCCTCAAATAGAGAGCTACAACCACATACAAGTAGGAATTACATATTCCAACTCCCTCCCTTAATGACTACTTGTCATGATATCAATTCACAAATTCTAGTTGTGGTCAATCATAAGACAAAAGGATATGTCGACATCCATATAAAGGAGCAACCATCCACCAGAATGCATGGGTACCAACCGCTGAAACTGATGGTCTTGTAGGATGTCCTTCAGATACATGGTTATGTCAACCATTATCACTATATACATGTACCTGTATCTACAAATCCACCACCACCGGGCTAATCGCATGAGCAGAACCTCCAACAACTGTGTCTACGACTCAGATCCACCACCACCAGGTGAATTTCATGTGCATAACCTCCAGAAAATATGTTTGCAACTCCAATCTACCACCACCGGGCAAATCCACAACACTAATCTGCCACCACCGTGCAAATCTGCAACTGCCACCACTGGGCAAATCTACAGCTTCGATCTGCCACCATCGGGAAAATCCACAACTCCGATCTGCCACCACCGGGAAAATCTGCAACTCTGATCTGCCACCACTGGGAAAGTCCATACCTCTGATTTTCCACCACCGGGCAAATCTGCAACTTCAATCTGCCTCCACCGAGCAAATCCGCAATTCCGATCTACCACCACCGGGTAAATCCACAACTCCAATCTTCCACCACCGGGCCGGAGATGGTTTATGGCCAACCATAAACCATTACAAGGTGGTTTTGAGATTACCATGAACTTTACACATGCCTTTACAAGGCTTACATTCCATACTTCAACTTTTGGAGTTTCCAGGTACATAACATGACCACTACAACAATTTTCCTAGACTTTCTTATAACATGCTAGGGAGTCTATCCCACAAACCCACACTAACTCAAACAAACATTTACTTTGTTTTCCATCATAATAGTTGTTGCTACTTCATTACCTCCTCTTTTGTTGCTCACATCTTGGGCATCTTTGTCTTTTTCAAATAAATCCTTGGAACTCCATGCTTAACCTGTCATTTGTTAGAGTCATGAATTCTAACAAAATAACTTTACCTACATTGAGGCTCAATAAGGCTCAATAACTTTAAACATGATTCCAAGAAGCTAAACATAAACTCTTCAGATTATTTTCTCTATCTTTGCCCAAAGATGATGATTTCCCAAACATACCAGTAACCATTTATCATCAACGATACATGTGAGGGGTCCACTGATAAAGAAACAGATTGATGACATTTCAACTGTACTCAATGCAGTGCATTCCAGCACAGATGATCCAGACATAGGCACTCACAACCACATGAAGAGACACAATTTTCCCTTAAAAAAAAACAATAATCTAGGACTCCATGGTCTGATCCTCCGTCTTCCACAAATTCACTGTCAACACAAAAAAAAAATTCTCGTTTCAGTATCCAATTCCCCTAGCATCGCAAAGTAAAGCCACTTCCCCTGTTCACAATATCAAGGCTTGAAAACTACTTCCAAGCATGCCTCCTCATGCTCGCTGACATGCTGCAACAACTAAGATCCATTTTTAATCTAATCTCCTCGCAATTGAACATGCAGATCTATTTCCATCACACTGGGCACACACAAACTCGATCATCCTCCAATCTATGATGTGCCTCCAAGCACTATCCTTTGATGCCATTTTCATTGTCATGTATTCATCATATCTGGTAGTAAATCATTCTTGAAAATAAATTTGTCTATTGTTGGAATGGAAAATTCCAACATAGATTCATACTCGTGACAATAGCTTGCCAAGCTAAATGACACAACAATACAACATCTAATTCTTTTAACCAAATTTACATAAATGCATTTACATGTTAAGTAGATAGGGCTTAACATGAAAACAAAAGAATTCACGAAGACAATTTGTTTCATCAAATAAAATATATTGGAATTTTTAGTTTCATATTCCCCCTGTATAGAAACATCATCACTTCGAGGCAGCTCACCACACTGCCCTCAGCTTACTTCACTGTTGTGCCATGAGACCATGCTAGAAATATGTTCAACCTTCAACGAGTTCGATCCCAAACAAAGGAAGCTTGAAGCCTCCCAACAACTCCACGTGGTTCCGCACCTCTTATAACACTTGTAGAAGACCCAATCAACTATCGACCTCTTTTCTACACAAGGCCATGTTCACAACACCAATAACCAACATAACCGGCACTGGCACCACATGACCATTGCAACAAAGATGGATCTGGTCACTGCATATAACTCATAAAACAAAAAATCTTCCAACCCGAAAGCTGTATTATTCAACTCGACCATGTGGGTGAAACCACCACCAATTGATTCCAATGAGAAATTAAGACGAATTGAAACCAAAAACAAATAAAAAACATCATTTCAGGACTCGGACATTCTCAGTGGCCTCGTCCACTTACAGAATTTTTGCAGGGAGTCTCCTCAAGCCAGACCAGGAAAAGGTTCAAAAATTCCTCCAGTTAACCGCACAAACTAACATTTACTACAATATGCTTTGGGATTACTTCAAAAATAGCGCAGATACCTCCAAATTCTTCGGGATTCTTTTGGAAAACATTGAGCAAGCTAGGGTGAAAACAATAGCGTAGATACCTCAATAGCAAGGCACCACACAACCGTCAATCTCACTCCATTTCTGGCCCATGAGGACAAGAGACACTCGTAAGTATTGTGGAAAACAACATCGAGCATCATCAAATTTTCCAACAATTCTCCAGCCTAGAAATTCGCAACACCACTACTCGATCCGCCAAAAGGTTACCCACGCTAGAGAACGCATGATATTTGCAAAGTCCTGGAACCAGGGTCCTCTTTGAATCCAATAAATGGATGAAAGATATAGTTGCTTCTCTACTGGTGCTATCTAAAGGAAGACCATCAACAAACAATACTGGTTCTCGAGTAGAATCTTCACCTCCACCTGTGGGTGCAACGTCTCGACCATGTTCATCACGACCAAGATTCATTAGTATTCGCAGAACCACAAAATCGATGGCCATGCTCAACCAAATAATCAAGCAAGACCGTCATCCTGTGTGGCTTGTCGATGCGCTAAGTCTTTCAATCATTGCATATAGTGACAATCCTCAACAGGAACTTTAAACGCTGAATGCCACATTTGGCTTGACGGAAACGACAATCTATCAATTTATGGAGGAAGAAATCTGCGAAAATAAGGCTTCGAGATCAACCGAAAGCAGGTTCTCTTTGTCGTTAGAAGCCTAGCCAAAGATCACATGATCATTGCGTGCAGAGGCACCACTGGGTTTATGGACGCGCTCACAGATCTCAACATAATGCAAAGAGAGAGAGTACATGGAATTGGAATATGTTGATGGGCTTATCCAAGGCTCGCATCTCTCTAACAAACATATAGGCAACTCCAATCAAACACATAGGCTGCTGAGCACAGATCCAATATCACACTCAAAATCCTCTTCTCCTACTCACCAAATAGAAAAAATCACACAGAAAAAAAAAAAAACAGTAGGAACGAAAGTTATTTGCATTTCAAAATCGCATGCCCTCGAGTCAAAGCATGCATTCCGAGCATTTCAAGAGGAAGCCGGGTGCGAAGCATAAAAAAAATGATCTTCATAGAAGATGTCATGCCTGAAACTATGGTAGACATGGAGTGCACAAGAGCTGCGGCAATGGCAGCCTTTACCTATCCTCTTCGCAGAAGGGTTTTCGCTCACTATGGAAACCCTTGTCGACGTCCATATGGATCTCTCTATTAATAAAATATCCATGCAGCCAGGAACAATACAACAAACCGATACACCTCTTGAGATTCGATTCGTGCAGCAGATTCACGCATACGCAAATATACCTCTTCGGGCCTCAATTTTCTTCTTTCTATGTTGATTGAACTACTCAGAGTTCACCACCACGCAAATTTGATCACATTCAGGCTCGGCTTTCTCTGTGACGCGCTAGATGGAAAAACAAAATTTAATATAAAAAACTATATAAATACAGTCATTTATTTTCCTATGCCCTCAGCCCAGAAGGGGCTGAGGCCCAGACCCTTATAGCTCTGATACCAAGATAAAGCTTCAATTTGCAAACTCAATTAATTAATCAAAGAGATTACACACATTTATACATGAGATAGTCTCAAGATAGGAAATCTATCTTGGATGCACAATAATGTGGTTGAGAGATTCTCTCAACCACACACTAAACTAGGAATAAATATAGTTCGAGCTACTTCCTATAACGGTAGGAAGAGACTCCTCAAATAGAGAGCTACAACCACAGACAAGTAGGAATTACATATTCCAAATTTTACGTCACACCTCTCGACAGAAATTGTTTGTTAAACCTTTCACACCTGTACTCATTGAGTGCATGTGACAGTTTGGGGGTTTTTATAGTTTCATAAGTTTGGCGCTTTTTGTCACACCATTTTCTTTTCAGAGGTGCGAAAATTCTGATTCTATCACACTTTCTATGTCCAGGAAATTATAGCTAGCTCCTCTTAGTTTTTTTCCTCGAGCTCCTCACAACCTTTGGTATTTTTCTGTGAACACAAAAAACTTGAAATTTTTCTCTATTTGGAGTCTTAGTCTTATGTAAGCTCGTTCTTTGATACCATGAAGAAGAATGTAAAGGCAGAAAATACACAAAGAATATATTTTGAGTTTGTAATGGAGCAAACATATATTCTCATCAGTTAAATAAACTACATAGGAGACAAGGAAACAAACAACAATAAATGACTGGATAAAGTTTCAACTAAACCTAACTGAATCAAAACCAACTATGACACTTAGAAAACAGTGAGATTAATCTCAAGAGAGACATTTCCAACAGTGCCAAAATTGCCTCAATCAAAGATCACATGTGAAAGTAATGTCTCTTGCAAATAGACCTACATTGTTGACTACCATGGTCTTGAGTGTATGTCATGTCATCTATAATTACTCACACAAGTGGGGATAGTCAAGTGTGGACTTTCAAGAAGATTCTAGAAACCTAACAATAACTAAATATTGAGGCACAAAAAAAAAGTAAGTTTAGATGACTATCAGGCTATGTTAAATACAAGATTACCAGGAGGAAAAGGTGTTTGATTGTTTTGGCATTGTATATACACATTCCATAGTTTTGAATAGAGAATCTAGGAGTGGGATTTGAGAACATAATACTGGAGGAGGAAGATTTTGTGGCAATTAGCCATGTCATAGTGTCAAAGACAACTAGATAGTGAGTGCCCCTTTCTTTATATTTTCATTTTCATAACCAAAAAAATAATAATAATGGAGGAGTAATATTTTGTGGAAATTAGCCATGTCATAGTGTCAAAGACAACTAGACACTATGACATAACCAAAAATAAAATAATAATAATAGAGCATAGACGTCACCTTCTAAATAAGTTTGCTAAGATACATCTTGTGTTCATTTGTATTTTCCACTATAAATTGTTCCAGAAAACTATCCATAAATATAAATTAGTTTTGATTTCATAATTTATAATCAAAATATTTTGAAGCAAAGAATAAATAATAAATGTTATCTTTACTATGTTTTAAACTTCCTTAATATTTCTTAAATGGTTTAAATACTTTGAGTTTTCAATGTTATTTTTATGGTATTAGTTTTTATTAGCTTAAAACATATATATAACACAGGCACATTTGGATGGGCTGTGGCAGTGTCTTTAGAGAGCTATGTCTGAGACCAAAAAATGCTCCAATGCATATGTAATATAATGCATATGCAATATAACTTTTTATGTTAATATATAAAAAATTAGATTTTTTCTTTGGAAAAAAAAAGGCAAGCACATTGTGAGAACTCCTTTACATTTTTAGATATGTACAATTTTTTATGTGATACTTACATTGACATGTGTAGATTCAAAGGCAAGCCTTTGCACACATACCTCTCTCTTCTTATCTCCAAATGTATATATGGAAGCATATTTTATGAAACTGAAATTTGGTTTGGTGATGTTGTTCATGAACATGTGCATGTTTCTTTTTCTTTGTTGCAAATTTGTATTGTATGCGAAGCCTTTCTCACCGAATATTGAACGTTGATATCGTTCCTATGTTTCGACCACATGGACAAAATTGGATCATCAGTTATCAAAACAAACCAGTGAACATCTACCATTGTACATAAAATTGATCTAGATTTGAGGATTTGTGGTGCATATTCCAAACGACCTAGGTGCGTGAATATTAAATGATAATTTGGTTGGAATGTCAAGATATATCCATTTTTATTAATGCTGGAATAAACTGAGGATGTCCAACACGGAGTGAGACATAAACAAATCAGTTAGTAAATTACAGGAATTTATATATCATCTATGTCCAAACAAAACGTCTGTAAACAATGCTATAATGATAGAGTATATTATTAGCAATTAGTTATGAATCGTCAAAAGGGAAGGAGGTTGAATCCCGTATGGCCGTTTAGGAATTATTATTATTGACTTTTCTGCAGTTGACTCTGACTTCTCCTCCACTGGTCAACACTCCAACACTCCCCATCTTGACCATCGACTTTACGAATGCCTTGAAGAACGCCTTCTCATCCTTTGCAAATCTCTCCACAATGGCCCTTGTTCCACCATTGTGCAAGAAGAGTGCCTGGTCGGAGGCAAACACCCCCTTTCCTTGTACCACATTTTGGAAGTAAGTGTTGTCGAAGTGAGTAGCGGTGGAATCCAGAAAAGAGCCTGCGCTGCGGTTGCTATTGGGCTGTGGGCACACCCTTCGTAGCTTCTGCGCAAAGTGTGGCTCCATGGTGGGATCCACGTTATGGGTAGCGTTGAAGTTGTGGACTCTGCCCTCGAACGATGAACAGTGAGAGAACCCCAACGTGTGCCCACCTGTTGTGCAAGATAACCATCAATAATCAAAATCAAAATCAAAGAAGAGAACAGATAGATGATGGAGAGAATATATAATTAGTACCAGATAATGCTACGAGATCATGGAGAGATAGTCCACGGAGGGCAAAGCTTTGAATAAGCTGAGAAATGTTGAAGGTTGGAGCTGGTAAATTTCTCGTATCGTTTGCCCTCGATACGACTCCGTCCTTTCGCCCTTTGAGAACGTCCCACTGTGGGCCGCCTGCCTGTTCAATTGTTTTAAACGTTACAAATCGATCATTAGATAGATCCTCTATATCTAGATACATGCCTTAATCGATCATTCGATATAAATCGATATAAATCTAGAAAGATGTTCTATATCTTAATGAGGGTGGAGAGGCTTATTGGTCCTATATATATTTCATATAACATTAATAAATACAATTTAAACAATGAAAAATAGCACATTATATTTTACACTCTATGAAAGTTATACTGATTTTATTTAGAGAAATAAAATATAAAAAAACGTTAAGTTTTTATTGGTCATATATATTTTATATAACATTCAAAAATACAATTTAAACAATGAAAAATAGCATATTATATTTTGCACTATATAAAAGTTATACAAATTTTATTTAGAGAAATAAAATATAGAAAAGTTAAATATTTATTGATCTTATATATTTTATATAATATTCAAAAATACAATTTAAACAATAAAAAATAGCACATTATATTTTACACTTATAAAAATTATATTAATTTTCGTTATATATTTTGTTTTAGTTATAACCAAAAATATTTAGAAAAATAAAATTGTCAAAAAAATTACCAGAACAACAACGTCCCTGGCTGCTATGGCGAGAATGTCAGCACAAGAAACAGTTTTAGGGCAAACGGACTCGATCTTGGTCTTGGCATCGTCTATGACGTAGAAGCCGCGGAGTGAGACGTTGGGCCGTCCATCTTTCTCTGCTTCATTCTTTGGAGTAGTGGTAGAATCTAGCAGCACCGATGCGTCACACCCCTACAACAAGTGTAAATGGGATGAGGATGAGATGAATCATGCTACAAAAGAAACAAAGAAACAAAAGAAAGATTACGTATAAAAAAAAAATTGAATCATGCTACAAAAGAAACAAAGAAACAAAAGAAACATTACGTATAAAAATTAATTAGAAAACATTACTCGAATGAAGCAGTCGTGGAAGTGCATGCGTAGAATGCGAGCAGGGATTTTGGGGTCGAATAGGGTGGCGTTGCGTATGGTATCCCTTATCACACTTTCTGCTGTTGGGCACGTTTGCTTGTAGTAATCCTTGCTTAGACGACCTCCTCCTGCTATGTTACTACTTGTCAATGCACCTGCAGCCACCCATGATAATGATAATGATAATGACAAGGCCATGCACATTATAGTTATGCAAACCATTGCCCTCATCGTATTTAATCTTTGTTTTGCACTAATTTATACGAAGTGAATATTGAAACTCAAATCGACTAGGTAAAAGCAGTGACTCTGATTATCAGTATAACAAAAATGAATGAAAACTAGGGTCTGTCTCCACGCCCTATGACTATACGAGGAGCGTGTATATATATAAATATGTGAGAGATTGTTTGGATGTGTGAAGAAAGAAAGGTTGAAGACTGTGCTTCAAAGGCACCCATGAGCCGTCCATTTCCATTTTATATTTTTGTTGGCGGCCAGCGCCACTTGGTGGTAGTTGCATCTGTCAATCACATTCACAGAGTTAGTATATACTATAGACTTAAAAGTTCACAATTCCACGTTACAATCTTTTCATCTCTAACCCGACTTTCTTTAAAAAAGATTCCACAGATTAATCACCTGCAAACCTTTATTTGCTTCTTTTCTTTAAATGTTTTTGACATTTCATATCGAGTATGATTGGAAAACACGGTTTGTCTTTGCTTTTACGTTTGTTTAACAATATTACTTTGTTATCACGCAGTATGCTTGGATTTGCGTGAGCTTAAATGAAGTATGTCTTCATATTTAGTGTTTTGTATGTTCACAATGTGGGCACCCATGCCGCTATATTGGTATTTATGTTGTCTCGTAGAACTTAAAATAAAAATAAAATCCTATACAAAATCACATCCACGAAAACGAACAATTTTAGGAAGAATCTCTTAGTGAATAGCAAGGGGATTTGTCCTATAAAAAGTTTCAATTAGAATTGATATATGATAATTCGGATCATCATCACAACACTGTACTATCTCATGGAATAGTACACTTCTCAACCAAAAAAACCAAAAACTATATGAAGTGGATTTTAATTCATTTGAACAATTTACTAGTTGGTGGTTTGTGATAGTTGATGGTCTTTGATAATTGCACATTTTTTTTTTCCATACACATATATTTAAAAACATTCCAAACTCAAATACCCATGACACAATGAAGGTTGAAGATCTGATCATCAATACTCTAGAGGGTGTATAAGGAGTCTCAAATTCCATTTGCATTCATCACTTAGTCATATAATGCTTTATCTCCACTCAGCTATGGAGAACCCATTCAAAGTTGGAGCTTTCACATGTAGACATTGCTTTAATGGTGAAAGAATCTTAGCTATAAAAAGAAGCCATTGTACAACATTTGAATAAAAGAACAAAAAGCAAGGTGATGTGATCCATACAGTGTTGAAATTGGCAACATGAAAGGCTTCTAATTTAATTTTGCCTTAATTAAATTAGAAGTAAATTGTAATTCCACATCACATGACATCTTGCACGAGCTAATTGAGTCACGAAGACTTAGTTAGCTCAGTCAATTCGAGTTGAGGGTCAAAATAGAGGCATGTAGAATTCGGTCTAAGATTTAGGGGGTCCAGCTGCAGTTTATTTTGAGTTGTAATTAGTTAACTCAATTATTTGAGTTAAAATCAGTTTAACTAGTTCTAACAAATGGATAAGCTAGTGAGAGGTCTAGTGAAAGTGGATTAAATTTGATTTAACTCACATGCAGAGATCAATCAGATAATCGATAATTCGCTATAAATATTTGTTGCATGTCAGTTCGATGGAGCAACAAGGTGAAAGTCAGCCCTGAGGAGAGATGGTCAATCACAAATTTGCTCTAGTCGCATTCCCCTTCATTTCTCCCACGTGGTCCTTTACCCTCTCGTCTATTTATTATGTCTCTCATTTTATATTACTCCGCACTTTGGAAACAAACCTTATGAATAATAAACTTTGTAATAACCCATGGCTTTGACTGTTTATTTTATTCTCGGCTTACATACATATATATTTCCAACTTTATAACAAAAGTTATAACTCCACGCCCTTATATATACTCCGACCCATTATAACAAATATTTGAACCTTCGGCTTTCTATTTATAACCCTATACTTTGGACAACTTTATAACAAAACTTTCGCGCCGGGCCCACCTATGTATGTGTGTCAATAACCAATCAAATACGTGCACCGTACCTTTTTTTAACCTCCGCGCACGTTGGTTAAACTTCGCGCATCTCCGTTCAATGATCACCGTCCGATGCTCCCGCGCCAGATCGACGGTTCTCGTGCATTTCGCTCGGCGTCCTGGTACGAGGGTTAACACACGAATGCGTACTTTAACCGGTGGCTTCCAATACCGCCTATGCCACGCATTGACAATCCTATGGGATTGCTAGCCCTCCAGATAATACCGCCTCCATACCAAAAGTGGTGCGGAATACTCCGGAAACCATTAGTGGTTTGGCTACAGTGCTTTACCAAGGTTAATGGTTGGGTTGCGTTATTCCTCGTCCACCTTAACTCTGGTTCCGACTCGGGTTAGGAGTTCTGATTACCAACAAACAAATGTATTTCTCTTTGCAAAGCAAGAATTCTATTATCGTAAAGCGGAGTTAAATGACCACGGTTCCAAAATCAACGACTCTGTTTCTCTCTAGTAAATGGGAAATTTATATATGAATAGGTTTCATGACCATGGGTTCTATGCACAGACCGCGCGTGTAGGTGGAATTAATCCAACAGGGTTTATCCGATTAAATTTAAGGGAACAATGGACCGAGAAGTGCATAACCTATACAACAGGTTAATCCAACAAACATATATATATATATATATATATATATATATATATATATATATATATATATAGATATATATTGTGTCCAATCACTTCACAGTTAAACCAAATTCTTCACAATAACGACACCAGACAGCTAGTTACTCAACAAAATTGAAATTCATTTAACTGGAAGCAACGCACAGATTTATTGCAGGAACCTCCCTTCCTTTTCTCTCTTGCTCTCCTCAATACATCCGAGTATTCAACTTATATACATTAGAGTGTGACTCTTCGGTTCCTCTGTGAGGACCGGTTAGAAAACCAACAGTCTAATTACAATTATTCGAAACCTAAAGACATGACGGATGGACTAACCATTCGACTTCTACAATTCTAACTACTCTAAATGAAACAATCAGCTGAGGTATTGACACCTAGTTGTTACAATTAAGATGTTTCGAACCCTACTAGCCACAACATGTGGACAAAACTTCCTACATTGCTGGCTAGTGTTTAATGCCCCTGCATCAGACTCCTGAGGGAAATTTTCTTCATGGGCTCCTGTCCATGAGCTCGCCCACTGATCTGCCTATCTTCTACAACATCTCTTCAGTCATCCAAGTGGCATCTTCCTCTGTCTTATCCTTCCATTTGATCAAGTACTGAAATTACTCTTGTCCTCTGGTCCTTCTGAATACTCTTTTGTCCAATATCTTCTCTGGTTGCAATGGCTGTGCTGGAGGTAGCTGTTCTTTCCACTCAATCTGTTCCTTGTCTGCTGATCTGTCCTCTGCACCATCATTTTCATACTTGTACAAATCTGCAACATTAAAAATGGAAGATATTCCAACATCAGGTGGCAATTCAATCTCATAAGAATTTGCGGAAAACTTTCTAAGTATCTTGCATGGCCCAATCTTTTTGAACTTCAGTTTATTATACTTCTTCTTTGGGAACCTCTCCTTTCTCAAGTGTTCCAAAACCAAGTCTCCTACTTCAAAGTGAACTTCTTTTCTGCTCAAGTCTGCTCTGTTTTTGTATTTGATGTTGCTGCCTTGTAGTTGCTGTTTCACTTTTTCATGAATGGCCTGGATCTCTGAAGCAAATTCCTCACCATCTGCACTCCTTAACTCTGCTCTTCCTAGATTTCTTAACTCTGATATTCCTTTGGGGTGCATTCCATAAACAATATGAAATGGACTCTGCCCTGTGCTCCTGTTTGGTGAATCATTATATGCATATTCTGCTTGGGGAAAAATATGGTCCCACTGCTTGGGATGCTCTCCTGCAAGAATCCTCAACAAATTTCCCAGACTTCTATTCACAACCTCAGTTTGTCCATCAGTCTGGGGATGATAAGCTGAGCTGAAACTCAGTTTGGTACCAAGTTTCTTCCACAATGTCCTCCAAAAGTGCCCCACAAATATGGTGTCTCGGTCTGAAACAATGCTCCTGGGTAACCTATGCAATCTAACAACTTCCTTGAAAAACAAGTTAGCAACATGGGTGGCATCACTAGTTTTATAGCATGGAATGAAATGTGCCATTTTGGAGAATCTGTCCACCACAACAAAGACTGCATCATTCCCTCTCTGAGTCTTGGGAAATCCTAGAACAAAATCCATACTCACCATGTCCCAAGGCCTGTCTGGAATAGGCAAGGGAGTGTACAATCCTGCGTTCTGGCTCCTTCCTTTGGCATATTGACAAATCTTGCAATTATTCACAAACTTGTCCACTTCTGTTCTCATCTTGGGCCAGAAATAAAAGTGACTCAGCTGCTCATAAGTCTTATCAGTACCAAAGTGTCCAGCAAGTCCACCACTATGATTTTCTTTGATCAAATTTTCTCTCATGGAACATTTTGGTATACACAGTTGGTTCTTTCTGAATAAAAAGTCTTCCTGCAGAAAAAAATCCAGCCACTGACTTCTATCTGTTAGAACAGGGTTACTACATGCTTCAAATGCTTCTTTAAAATCAAGATCTGTTTTATACAATTCTTTGAGAAAATCGAATCCTGCAACTTCAAAATTAGTCTCTTGAACAAGCAAATGTCTCCTACTCAAAGCATCAGCTACTTTATTGGCTTGGCCACTTATATGTTTCAAAACAAAATTAAAACTTTGGAGATATTCAACCCATTTAGCATGCTTATGTTTCAACTTGGGCTGTTGTACAATATACTGCAAAGCATGATTGTCAGAATATAATACAAATTCTCTGGACATCAAATAATGTCTCCACTTCTTCAGTGCTTGAACAATTGCATATAATTCCTTCTCATAAGAGGAATAATTTCTCCTGGTGTCATTTAAATTCTCACTGAAATAGGCTACATGCCTATCATCCTAACTCAAAACAGCCCCAATGGCCTCCCCACTGGCATCACATTTTACTTGAAATGGTTTGGTGAAATCAGGCAGAATTAAAACAGGCTTCTCTGTTATCTTTTTCTTTAAAACTTTAAAATTTCTCTCTGCTTCAGCAGTCCACTTAAATGGTTGTTTGCTCTTCTTTATGGTCTCAATTATGGGTGCATTAATCTTGCTGAAGTTTCTTATAAACTTTCTGTAAAAACTAGCAAGTCCATGGAAACTTCTTACCTCAAAAACATTCCTGGGTGAAGGCCATTCCACAATTGCCTTAACCTTTTTTGGGTCCATCTTCAATCCTTCTGTAGAAACGTAAAAACCCAAATACACCAACTCTTCCTTCATGAATGAGCATTTCTTCAAATTTATCAGCAGTTTCTCTTGATGCAGCTTCTTCAAGACATGATTTAGATGCCTTAAATGTTCTTCTTTAGTTCTGCTGAAAACTAATATATCATCCAGGTACACTATCACAAATTTTCCAATGAACTCTTTCAATACTTCATTCATAAGCCTCATGAAAGTACTAGGTGCATTTGATAACCCAAAAGGCATTACCATCCATTCATATAATCCTTCATTTGTTTTAAAGGCAGTTTTCCACTCATCACCCTCTCTAATTCTAATCTGATGATATCCACTTTTCAAATCTATCTTTGAGAAATATTTAGCACCACTCAAACAGTCCATCAAATCCTCAATTCTGGGTAAAGGGAATCTGTACCTGATTGTGATCTTATTAATTTCTCTGGAATCAGTACACATCCTCCAGCCTCCATCTTTCTTTGGGCTCAAAACTGCTGGTACTGCACATGGACTCAGACTTTCTCTGATCAGTCCTTTGTCCACCAACTCCTGTACTTGTCTCCTGATTTCTTCATTTTCTTTGGGAGTCACTCTGTAGGCTGCCTTGTTTGGCAGATTTGAACCAGGGATAAAATCTATCTGATGGCTGATCTTTCTCACAGGTGGCAGCTCATCAGGTAAATCATCCACAACAATGTCACAGTAATCATCTAACATCTCTTGGATTTCTATTGGCAAATCAGAAATATTTGTAGAAGTAAGAACTACTTTTGGTTTGCAAACTAAAGCAAAGCTTACCTCTTCTTCTTCTATCTGCTGCAGATATTCCTTCCCGCTCAGCAACAAGGTCTTTGGATCAATCACTCTGCTGGATGGCTCTCCTTCTTCCATGGGAATCAATATATGATGTACCCCATATTTGAAGAACTTGTAAGTGTTCTTCTTGCCATCATGCACTGCTGCTCTGTCAAACTGCCAAGGTCTACCGAGCAGTATATGACACACATCCATGGGAATTACATCACACAAAATCTTGTCCTTGTATTTTCCCATTTGCAGCTCTATTTCACACTGTTCTTTCACAACCAGCTGGTGCCCTTTATGCAGCCAGGACACCCTGTAGGGAGTGGGGTGCTCCCTAGTCTTCAGCTTCAGTTTTTCTATCACCTCATTGGAAACCAAATTGTCTGTGCTGCCACTATCAATGATTAGCTGGCAGCATTTCCCTTGGACTTTGCATATGCTCCTAAACAAAGTCTTCCTTTGTGCAGGTTCAGTGACTTATTTGGTTTGTTTCAACAGGACCTTATTAACCACCAAGGACTCTCCCCTCTCTGGGAGAAATTTTTATTCAATTTCCGCTTCTTCTTCAACCTGGGCAACAACAACATTTCTTGGACCAGCACCCACATTCTCTGGACACTCATAGTGCTTATGTCCCACTCCCTGACATCTATAACACCTTTACTCTCTACCTCTGCCTATGTCTCTGCCTCCTCTTCCTTTTCCTCTGTAAGGACCCCTTCTGCCACTTGCATCCTCCTCTGTAGATGCATTCTGGGGTGAGCTACTGTTAGCTCCATCCCTGGGTGTAGGCTTTCCTCTACCACCCTCACTTCCCTTCCCATGGAGAGTACCTCTCTTCTTGGCAGACTGTTTTCTCAGGAGTTTCTCCTCTGCTTTCAAGGCCATCTGGTATGCCTCTTCCACTGTCTTAGGGGACAAGATACCAATCTCATCTTGGATCTCCAGCTTGAGACCATTCACATATCTGGCAGTCCTCTCTGGTGTGTCTTCGAATTGCCCAGCTCTTATGCTCACTCTGTAGAATTCCTCTGTGTATTCTTTTACTGTCAGCAACCTCTGTCTCAGGTTCTGCATTTGTCTATATAATGTCAGCTGATAATCACTGGGTAAGAATTTAACTTTTAATTTAGCCATCATTCTGGTCCAGCTCTTGATAGGTTGCTTGCCAACTCTCCTCCTTTATGCCTGCACTCCATCCCACCAAAGTGCAACATGTCCTTTCAGCTTTGTAACTGCAAACTTGACCTTTTTATCTTCACTTATTTCTTCATAATCAAAGCACTTGTTCAGTTCATTTATCCAGTCTACCAGCTCTTCTGGATTTAGTCCCCCTACATAGCTTGACACTTCAATTCTGGGCTTAACTGCAGATCCCAGAACAGTTCTCAGGAGCCTCAGGTCAGGAGGAATCTCAACATTCTCTTCTGCTTCTTCTGTCTCAGGTTCGCTGATGTCTTCAGGATCTCTGGGCTGTCTGCGTTCCATGGCATCTATTCTGGCCTCGACCCTCTGTAACATCTCCAACACCTCTGCGTTGGCAACGGGTCTCCTCCTGCCAGCACCTCTACCAACTCGGATTGCCATGTTAGCAAAACAACTCAGAACACCCTCTGATACCACAAATGATGGAGCAACAAGGTGAAAGTCAGCCCTGAGGAGAGATGGTCAATCACAAATTTTCTCTAGTCGCATTCCCCTTCATTTCTCCCACGTGATCCTTTACCCTCTCGGATATTTATTTTGTCTCTCGTTTTATATTACTCCGCGCTTTGGAAACAAAACTTATGAATAATAAACTTTGTAATAACCCGTGGCTTTGACTGTTTATTTTATTATTGGCTTACATACATATATATTTCCAACTTTATAACCAAATTTATAACTCCACGCCCTTATATATACTCCGACCCATTATAACAAATATTTGAACCTTCGGCTTTCTATTTATAACTCTATACTTTGGACAAATTTATAACAAAACTTTCACGCCGGGCCCACCTATGTATGTGTGTCAATAACCAATCAAATACATGCACCATACCTTTTTTTAACCTCCGTCCACGTTTGTTAAACTTTTCCATCTCCGTTCAATGATCACCGTCCAATGCTCCCGCGCCAGATCGACGGTTCTCGTGCATTTTTCTCGGCGTCCTGGTACGAGGCTTAACACGCGAAGGCGCACTTTAACTGGTGGCTTCTAATACTGCCTATGCGACGCGTCGACAATCCTATGGGATCACTAGCCCTCTAGATAATATCGCCTCCATACCAAAAGTGGTGCGGAATACTCCGGAAACCATTAGTGGTTTGGCTACAGTGATTTACCAAGGTTAATGGTCAGGTTGCATTATTCCTCGTCCACCTTAACTCTGGTTCCGACTCGGGTTAGGAGTTCTGATTACCAACAAACAAATTTATTTCTCTTTGCAAAGCAAGAATTCTATTATTGTAAAGCGGAGTTAAATGACCACGGTTCCAAAATCAACAACTCTGTTTCTCTCTAGTAAATGGGAAATTTATATATGAATAGGTTTCACAACCATGGGTTCTCTGCACAGACCCCGCCTGCGGGTGGAATTAATCCAACAGGGTTTATCCGATTAAATTTAAGGGAACAATGGACCGAGAAGTGCATAACCTATACAACAGGTTAATCCAACAAACATATATATATATATATATATATATATATATATATATATATATATATATATATAGTCCAATCACTTCACAGTTAAACCAATTTCTTCACAATAACGACACCAGACAGCTAGTTACTCAACAGAATTGAAATTCATTTAACTGGAAGCAACACACATATTTATTGTAGGAACCTCCCTTCCTTTTCTCTCTTGCTCTCCTCAATACATCTGAGGATTCAACCTATATACATTACAGTGTGACTCTTCGGTTCCTCTGTGAGGACCGGTTAGAAAACCAACAGTCTAATTACAATTATTCGAAACCTAAAGACATGACGGATGGACTAACCATTCGACTTCTACAATTCTAACTACTCTAAATGAAACAGTCAGCTGAGGTATTGACACCTAGCTATTACAATTCAGATGTTTTGAACCCTACTAGCCACAACATGTGGACAAAACTTCCTACATTGCTCGCTAGTGTTTAATGCCCCTGCATCATTGACCCAGTTGAGATTGGAGTTAAAGGGAAGTAGACTATCAGTTATATAATTAGAAAATTGTACACGTCATACATGAGGTCATCTCGTCAGTAAGGTGCAAGTTTTGGGTTAAATATTGGACCAAATTTTCCAGGATCAGTGGGAGACAGTCAAAGATAGTGCAAAGGTTTCTCAAGAAGGTAAACTGCATTGTGTTGTTTCATATTCTTGACTTAATGCGATATACATATAGCAAGGGGGTTTATAGTTTAGGCTTTCCCCGGATACATCTTTGTGTTGTGCAATTAAAATTATTTCTATTTCTTGTTCATGTAATTGTGTGATCATAATTGGTTTCCCCAATTTGTAGAATTGATTTAGTGTTTTGTTTTAGTATATTACAATATCATTTGAATCGATTTAGATCTATATGGTATCAGAGCAGGAATCGCAATAAACCAGAGTTTGTTTTGAACAGGTGAATCTAATTTGTAGATGTATTCTTCGAGACCAGTAGCAGATCAGGTTGTCTTTCTCTAGATTAAGACTCAAATATGCCCTTAAGGGTAATTCGAATTACATAGCATGGAATGAAAAGATAGAAGCGATGTTGGAGGACAACGAAGTGACGGAATTCATAGACACTGATATTCCCCAGCCCGCAGCAACAGATGCTCAACTTCTTGATGCATGGAAGAAGAATGCAGCAAAGGCAAGAAGGATTATGTTAGAAGGAGTTTGATATCATATTGTCTCAAATATCCATGGAAAGAAGACTCCATATGCTATCTAGAAGGCCTTAACAGATTTGTTTCAGAATAGCTGCGACTACAGGAACCTGGCGTTGAAGGACAAAATCAGAAAGATCAAGATGGGGAAGGGCAACACGATACCAAAATACTTGACAAAGTTCACTCAATGTTGAGATGAGCTTGGAAGTGTTGGTGTGATAATTTCCCAGGATGATTTGGTGAGCCTAGCCCTTCTAGGCCTTCCCAAGAGCTGGCATAGCTACCAATACTTGATGAATTGGAGGGAGAAGCTACTAGAGTGGGAACAATTGTGTTCTAACTTGGTACAAGAAGAGATTTCATGGAACACTGGAGATGGATCCTCATCATATAATCGTGATGAGGAGAATTTTGCCTTGGTTGGAAAGGCGAAGAAAGGGAAAGGGAAGGCATCCCATTCGAAATTTAATTCCGATCGGGTGGGAAATAAGTGAGACTTGTCAAACGTAAAATGTTTTCATTGTCATGAGCTTGGAAACTATGCTACAAATTTTCCACACAAGAAGACCAACAAGAAGTCCTCAGGAGGAGCGGCAGGTGAAGCACTTGATTGACAGTTCAAGTTGGGTTTCACCCTCATCACATGCATGGTGTCATCGGTGATGGGTTTTGTGCGGTACTTATATATTGGAGCTTCGTTCCATATGACCGGTAACAAAGAATTCTTTAGTAAATTGGAGGAGAATGATATCTAATTTCACATCAAGATGGGAGATGAAGGGAGGTATAGCACTACCGGTATAGGTAGGGTACCAGATCAAAGGCCCCGTGGATCACTCAGAAGATCCAATGCACAGAAAATCATATCATCAGGGTGTCTATATCAGCAGAATGTCTCCTCCCATGAAAGGAAAAAGTGCCCATACGGTTTTCATGCTATTTCGTGTCCCTGAGGAAATTTCTGCCCTGACAACAGTCCTATGATATCAGAAGAATTTGTTACACGGTATGGCAGGCCCCAGAATCATTGTTCTACTTTTATTTAATTCACCAGAGTACCATGAGTATTGTAGAGGTGCTACAACGAGTACATCAAAGAAATACCTGGAATAAATTGCAGCCTAACAAATACCACTCTTTCATCCAAAGAGTACCAAAGATAAATGCCCTGAATTAAAACAGAATGGGGCCTTGGCCCTCTTCCTCTTCTAAGTTTTAATGCTGCATTTAGTTTTCATCTACCCCCTCTGTCTCTCATTCAGCTATAATATTCATGAGGGAACTCATTGTAGTGGTTTTTGATTGGATATCTAAGAATTGCAAGTTGTTTCTTTTGAGACGTAGTCTCTGTGTAAAGTTGTAAAATAGGCTGAGGAAGATCTTTTCAGACTGAATATCAAGCTGTTGGTAATGTTGTACATGACTGGTGTTTCTCTTTAATATGAAAAGCACATTTCTTTGGATCCTGATTTAAAGCAGCGGTGATGTTTTTCTATCTCTGTATTTGTTTTACCTTGTAGTTCATTACATTTCAATTCTACTGGCTCGCATCAGAAATCTGGCATAGGATTTAAACTTGTTAGGTACCCTATGTTTCTGCTCTCCTTGCCTTCAATTTTTTCTGCTGTATGTGTTATCTTAGGATTGTTTCAAGCTAATTTAACCAATGTAGTGGTCAAAACATAGGCTGCTAGCTGATGTATGAATTAATGAAACTATTTTCAGATGTTCTTGTTAGGCTTTGATTAAATGAATTGGGATACTTGGAGTTTAGATATTTTTTTCTTCCTCACTAGAGTCCTTTTCACTTGATCAAACCTTTCTAAGTTTCCTTAAGCTGGAGTCCGAAGCATTGAGAGTTCAAAGTCTCTCTCTAATCTCAGGTTTCCACCTTTGTGTTCTGAATCTTTAATGTTCCTTATCTGAAGAGTTAACATTTTAGGTTTTGGATCACAAGTTGTCCAATGGCATGCCCTGTCCCTGGATCTGATTTCTGAAAGGTCACCTTCGAGGTTTCCTTGCTTTCACCCTCTCTCTTACTATTTCATGTCGCACTATCATCTTTAAGCTCCAATGCTTTAGATGACTAGCCCAACTGAAATCCTGCATATTGATTAGCAAGTAAACCCTTTCCTGAGTGCATTGCCCAATGGTCTCAAATTTTCTCTGAGTTATCTATCCTTTGTCTAGAATCCTTTTATACAGCCTTGTCTTATATTGAACCCTTCTTTCCTGATTCCCAACAACCACACAATAATCAAACAAAGAAACCTTGAGCCTATAACTAGCCTAATATCTTGACTTTTGAGCCTCAAAGACATAAAACCTTTGCTTATATAGAGAGATCCCTCTCTAGACCCAAGAGGGCTAGATCCTGAGGTCTGAAAGTGGTTCTGATGTTGTCTCATCTTTTGGTCTTGCCAATCTGGCCAAAACATGGGAACCCCAACATAATGGAGACTCCGCTGGGGAGACGGAACTTTGAATACCCTTAACTACTATATCCTCTTGTTGTGTTTCTCCCACACTCTTAGACAGAGTCTGGAAAGGGCCAGGTAGCCTCCATATCTCGCTCTCTTTCAGAGGTGAAATATATGGTAAAAGCCCTCCCAGTCAATCTCTGGTTAGAGTTTGCTGTGTTTTCAGGAGGGATATCTCATAAGCATTGTGGTGGATAGTGTACCCCCCCAAAGCATCCTAAACCTTCCACCTGGCGACTCCATAGTTCCTTAAAGATCAAAGACTCCACTGGTGATCAGCAGGCTTGCTGATTATCTTGGTTCACATAAGACTCCACTGGGAGACCAACCTCCATAACAACATCAGCCATAATAGAAGTAACAAGTAGGGTTAAGCTCCTTGGTTGGAAAATAGCATTCTGGCTTCAAGAACCATTCACACAAGAGCTTACCCTAACCTGAAACCACCTGAAATAGTTGAAAACCCTGAGAGCATCCTCAAGAGATCACCTACACCTAAAAGATCAACTATTTCCAGCCACATCCATAGAGTTAACTCTGCACCGGAAGACCTTACAGCTCTATTAGTCCCACCTTTCAACCTAGACCTACCAAACAGATTACCAAGAACTAGGTCATTCATTGTTCTAGACCAGCCAGACCTTGAGCTTTCCAGTTCACCACCTCATAGTGGTCAACACATTAGGGACAGAGAGACCCCTCCATCTACACCTCTTGATATTCCCTTCATTCAAAACTTGGGGCTTCGCCACCCTAGATCTACCCAACAGACTTCTGCTGGTCTTAGTATCCTTTTCATCCATATACCAGCTACTCAAACCAACCCCTTACCTCCAAAAAAAATCATCATGGTAGTCTGGTATGCACCTTAGCCTCTAGTGCCCTTGCCCAACGATTATCAGTCAAAGATCCCACACTTCACTACAAAAGAGTCTACCACATCCCAACACCATGTAGATAGGATGGAAGATTCTTTTGACTACATGGAGATATATGATGATACAGTCAAAATGAGAATCTTTGCCCAGAGCTTAGGAGGTGATGTGAAGAAATGGTTCAAAAGCATACCTCCTAATAGTATCCAAGACCTTCCTGCTTTATATCAGACTTTCATAAAAAAATGGGAAGTTAAGGCCAACCCTCCCCAAATCCTAGCAAAATACAAAAATCTTAAGAGAAACGTAGGAGAGAGTGTCCATGACTACTCTACAAGGTTTAACAATGTTTACAACGCTCTTCCTCCACACATGAAACCTCCCCAAGGTTCGGCCCTAGTGAAATACCCTGAAGGCTTTGATGCTGACATGGCCTACTAGCTTAGGGAGAGAGATTACAACACATTGGAAGACATGCAAAAAGGAGCAGTGAGTGTACAGGCTAATCTGATTGAGAAAAAAGCAAGATTGAGAGCTGAGAAAAGGGTAACATATAGAGATGACACTATATCTTCCACATCTGATCCCAATTACGACCGTCTATCTAAAAACATGGAAAAGCTACAACAAATGATGGAAAAAATGGTTGTCATAGTTAGTAACCAGAACAGAAACCAAAATCATAACCAGAACCAGAACTTTAGAAGAAACAATACCGCTTGTAATAGACAAGAGAATCAGATCAACAAGTTATTCCCCCATTCCAAGAGAACTTTCTTGATGAAGATGAGGGAATCATAGAAGAGTCTGAGGGGAACACAATAAAATTTTTTGAAGTAGAAAACTCAATCCACAACTGTTCCACAGAAGAAGATCAACCCTCACCCTCATATTGGAATAAGGAAGGATTGGAATCTGAGGATTACAAACTTGGATTTGAAAATTCCATCATGCAAGTCAGGGAACAGTATGAGCTTAGAAGAAAAAAGAGTCTAGACACTGCCAAACCAAAGGCTTCTGAGATCACCATCAAGAAAAGGCTTGAGAGAACTTCTAAAGCAGCTGTTGAAAGTAACAAATTAGCAGTTGAGAGTTTTGGGAAGAACAAAGAAAAAGACAACCAAAACACTGATAAACAAAGTGAACTAACTAGCAGCACTAGCACTGCAGTTAGTCTTCTAATAAAACAGTTCCTAAGCCTGTACATAGTGAGAATCAACCCACTGATTCTGCCGCCAAGGTGGTGGCTAACAAAACAGAGTTGAACATTCCAAAGAGTCAGTCCACTTTCAATTTGGAGAGTGAGATTGCAAAAATTAAAATATCCGTCCCACTCTCTGAACTGGCCACTCAGGATGTATATAAAGGCCAAATTTTGAAAGATTTAAATCTAGGTGAAAACAACGACACTGTAAATCTAAGTGATGATCAACCAGCCCTTCTGTCTGGTCCAAAGATAGAAGGAAATTTTCAGGAAGGGGTAGTACCCCATTTTATATTAGTCTCAATATCAACGACAAGATCCTCCACAACGCAATGCATGACTCTGGAGCCTCACACAACTTGATGCCTAAAGTAGTTATGGAAAGGTTAGGCCTAGAGATAACCCGACCTTACAAAGACTTATATTCATTTGATTCTAGCAAGGTAAAGTGTCTTGGCCTGATCAAAGATTTATGTGTGAGCCTTACCCAGGTTCCAGCCAAGTGTATGGTCATGGATGTTGTAGTGGCAGATGTGCCACCCAAGTATGGCATGTTATTATCGAGATCATGGGGAGCAAAGCTGCAAGGTACAATGCAAATGGATGGGACCCATGCCACAATCCCAATCTTTAGCCAACTTAGAAGACTGTATAGAGAGGCACAAATGAAATTTATGGTCAGCAGCCCCAAAAAGCCTGAAAATTCACCTTTATACTCTGTACACACAGATCTTGACTTCTTCATCCTTTGTAATGATGAATCCTTAGAGGGGTCAGAATTTAAAAACAGAGATACAAACAAGGAAACAGAGCCCATGTACTTTAACATAATGGCTACTCTAGACTCAGAGGAGAACAATGTAGAAAAATTTGGACAGTGCAATGAAACAGAAACTCAGAGTGAACAAGAAATAGAATGCAATCAACTGATTAGTCACCCTTCGCAAAACCATGCACCACACCAAGAACGAAATGATGTTAAGCCCGAGAGCGAACCTTTATGGGAAATGAATTTCGATGGGTCATGCACCAAGAGAACCGCATGAGCAGGAGTGTGGGTACATAACACCGAGAGTGACTATGCAAAGAGTTATGCCTGTAACCTGAAATTGAAATGTACAAACAATATTGCGGAGTATGAAGCTCTTATCCTAGGCTTGAATATGTTGAGAAAATTAGGAGCCTGTAGGATAACTGTGCATGGAGACTCTAAGTTGATCATTAAACAAGTGAATGGTGAATACATAGCAAAACATCCTAGGCTGAGAGCATACAGGAATGACGTTATGGATCTATTGAAAACCTTTGTAGAATACGAATTGATGTTTTTCCCTAGGAGTCAGAATGCAATTGCAAATGGATTAGCCTACATAGATAGTGCATATCACAAGCCTCCCAGTGACCAAAAAATCATCATTCAGACCAAATTCAAACCTGCAGTGCCAGATAACAAAAAATACTGACAGGTCTTTGAGGGTGACAAACAGATTGAGGATTTCCTGATAGGCAGGAACAAGTTTGAATTTTCTGATTCAGACTCTAAATTTTACGATAGCTGGCTAAGTGAAGAGCCCTCAGATGAGGAAGAAACACCCTGTAACATAGAAATAAACACTTTGAATGAACAGATTGGAAATCCAAACAAAAAATATGAAAACGTAGATATTGACGAAGTAGAGGTGCTGCAGGCCAAAGATAAGAACATACCTCGAGGTCTGGCACCTTTAGAAGACCTTTTTGACTTCGATGATGTAGCAAAAAATCCCACTTTAGAACACGTAGAATTTGATGTCGAGGAATGCAACATAGGCACTGAAGATAAGCCCAAGATGATTAAATTGGCTAAGTTCCTGCTTGCAAACATGAAAAAAAATACATTTACCTATTCAAAGAATTCATTGATGTGTTTTCCTGGAGTTATGAGGACTTAAAGGCCTATGACACAAACATTATATAGCACAAAATACCTCTGAAAGAAAATCAAAAGCCCTTTAGACAAAAACTCCGTAGAATAAACCCAAAACAATTGTCTGCAGTTGGAAAGGAGATCATAAAGATGTACAAGGTAGGCATAATAGTTCCTGTGAGGTTCTCTAATTGGGTCTCAAACCTAGTGGCTGTGAGAAAGAAAACAGTAGAGATCAGACTGTGCATAGATTTCAGGAACCTTAACAGAGCCTCACTCAAAGACAATTACCCTTTGCCAAAAATGGAACACATTCTTCAGAAAGTAGTAGGCTCAAAAAGGATCTCCCTGTTAGATGGTTTTTCAGGTTACAACCAAGTTTTAGTACTCCCAGAAGACCAAATCAAGATAGCTTTTACCACTCCATGGGGCACTTTTATGTATGTAAAAATTCCCTTTGGACTGATGAACGTAGGTGCAACCTTCCAACGAGCAATGGACATAGCCTTTTCAGATGAAATATGATACTTCATTTTCATCTATCTGGATGACATAACAGTCTTTTCCAAGACTGAAGAAGAACACCTAAAGCATCTGAGAAGAGTGTTTGAAAAATGTAGAAGGTTCGGTCTATCATTGAATCCAAAAAAGACTGTATTTGGTCTGCAAGAAGTTAAGCTTCTTGGCCACATCATATCCGAGAAGGGGATTAGGATAAACCCACAAAGAGTTGAGGGAATACTAAAAATCACACACCCAAGAAACATCAAAGAGTTACAGTCCTTCATTGGGAAAATCAACTTCCTCTGGCAGTTTATTCCCAACTTAGCTGAACACCTTAGGAATATGACAAACATGTTAAGGAAAGGTGTAGGAGTTAAATGGATTGTTGAGGCTAAGAAATATTTTGAAACAGTTAAACATGCAGTCACCCGGGCTCCTGTCCTAGTCAACCCTGATTTCTCAAAATATTTCCTGATCTTTTCATTTGCCTCTGAGCATACATTAGCTGCAGTTCTGCTGCAGAAAAATCCAGAGGGAATGGAACAACCCATCTCTTTCTTTAGCAAAGCTCTGAGGGATGCACCCTTGAAATACAAAATAATGGAAAAATAGGCCTATGCCCTGGTTAAGGCCTTGAAAGACTTTAGGGTGTACATACTGCATTCCCACACCATAGCCTACGTGCCAAACATAGTCGTTAAAGACATCTTGTCCCAAGACCCAGATGGGAAGAGGGGCAAATGGATTTTTGTGATCTTATAATATGACCTTGAGATAAAACCCACAAAACTGATCAAGGGTCAGGGCTTAGCTCAACTAATGGCTGAATCAAATTTACAAGCCCTCGACATAAACTTGGTAGATGCCTTAGGTGAGCGAGAAGAATTGCCTGATCCTACTGTTGAGGAGAAGTTTCAGAGCTCTCCATGGTATCATGACATTCTCTATGTGCTCACAAACCTCAATGCCCCTCCTGAACTATCGAAGACTAAGGCCAAATTTCTAAAGCTAAAAGCAAAAAACTACTACATACTGAATGAGTGTTTATACTAGAAAGGTAAAAATGGCCTATTGCTTAAATGTTTGCTTGAAACTGATGCAGAGAGGATTAAAAAATAATTTCATGCAGGAGAGTGTGGAGGCGACTTAAGCTAGAAAGCCATTGCTAAAAAAATACTTAGAGTTGGCTATTATTTGCCTACACTCTTCACTGACATCCATAAGATGATAATTTCCTACTAGAAATGCCAGATTTTCGAAGGCAAAAGAAAGCTCCTACCTCTCCCTTTACAGCCCATCACTGTTGAGGGTCCCTTTATGCAATGGGGCCTAGATTTCATAGGAGAAATACACCCTGTTTCTTCTGCACAACACAAATGGATCTTAACAGCCACAAACTAATTCAATAAGTGGATAGAGGCCACACCTACTAGTAATGCCATAGATTCAGTCATCATTAGGTTCCTAGAAGGTCATATCCTCTCTCGGTTTGGTTGCCCAAGAAAAATAATCACTGATAATGCTTCCGCTTTTGGATCCAAGAAGATGGTTGATTTTTGTCACAGGTATCAAATAGCACTCCGTCATTCAACTACCTATTACCCACAAGGTAATGGGTTAGTTGAATCATCAAACAAGAGCCTAGTTACCATCATCAAAAAGCTGCTGGCAGAAAACAAAAAGTCATGGCATCACAAGTTAGTGCATGCTTTATGGGTTGACAGGCTTACAACAAAGAAATCTATTGGCATGTCACCATACCAGCTTGTCTATGGAACAGAAGCAGTGTTTCCTACCAGCCTTGGAGTACTAGTGATTAAAATTGTCCAAGAAATTCAGACAAAATAAGACAACATGGTAAGAAGGATAAACCAAACAATTCATCTCCAGCAAACAAGGGAAGAGGTCTATAACAGAGATGTGAAAGTTCAAGAAAATATAAAGAAGTTGTTTGATAAAAGAACCAAATCTTCTGACTTCAAAATTGGAGATAAAGTTATAAAGTGGGACTCAAGGAGAGAGGAAAAATGAAAGCACGACAATTTTGAAAGTTTGTGGCAAGGTCCATACATCATCCAGGCCATTGTGGGTCCAAATGTATTTTTTCTACAAGAACTGGATGGTATAGAGCTGTTTGGGGGTCCTGTAAATGGCAAGATGCTCAAACACTACTTCTACTGATTTCCAATTTCCAGTTTCCAGCTCCATTGTAAATACCATTGCTATGTTATGTTTTCAAGAAAAAGAGAAAATTTTCCAAAAAACAGAGAGAAAGGAGAGGTTCAGACATGCTCAAAACATGAACCTCATAAATGAAAAGGATTGGCTCTAATATGATTAAACCTGAGCCAAAGAAGTAAAACAGCAGGTCCTAACATTTCCAAAATCTGAACCAGCAACTAAGGAAGTGACTCTAACAAGCTCAAAACTTGAGTCACAAAGAGAAGAAGGAAGCTTCAAAAATTCAGATTTCAAGCCTTCAAGATTTTTTTTTCAGTTTTCTGCAAGTTTCTGTCCATGTGAAAATGTCTTTATGCCTTGGATCCACAGCAAAATAGACTGTATAATCCTAGTTTGATTGTTTTTAAATTTCTGTTGTAGAATGTAGAGAAGAAATCTACTGGATAGTTTAATCCCAGCAGGTGTTAGATTAGGTAGACAAACATATGAGGCCAACAGTTTAATATGGTCTCATAGAGTAATAAGGTTAGAAATAGAATAGCTTTATTTTCTTGTTTGTAAAAAATAAATGATGTAAATGGTCTGCTAGTCCAAATGCACCCTGGAAGAGAAAGTGTTAGGACATATTTTGGGTAGGTAGGTGTTGGGGAGAATTTTTTCTGCTGATGTGATGTCTTCATGATTTGTGGCAGCTGAAAATCAAAGAAGGAACATGTCTCAAAGATCAGGCATCTAGCCTACCTCAAAGATCATTTCTGGATTCTTGACTCCTTCAAGAAGAATCCATCCCCATGTGGAGCCACTGTTAGCTCCCTATAAATTCCTTGACAAGCAAGTAGGGGGCTAAATTGTTTTTGAGCCTTCAAGGAATGCATTTTTCCTGAAAACACATCATCCTTGAAAGCGTCTCCATACCCTCTGCCCTTTGGTAAAATTCCACTGCTGCTTCCAAGCCTCTCTCTTGTGAAAAGAGTGTCCAAAGGCCTTTCCCCTTATTTCATCTTCACTTAGCCCCTGTTTCCCTCTCTTTTTCCCTCCCCTTGTCCCTCTAAATTATCCCAAGATCCCCTTTAAATCCTACACACACCCCTTGTTTGGTGTAATTCCCCCCATTTTTCCTTTATCGTTACCCCTTTCTCGCCTCAAAATTGCACTAAAATGGGCCAAAAAACCCACATTCTACACATTTCAGGTTTAGCCCCTTTCGGCTCAGCCCCATAAACTGTTTCCTCACGTGACCTGGGCGCTAGAACCAAGCGCTAGCTCGGAAAGTGCTTATTGCATTTGGATATCGGGAGCGCTATCAACCGTCGATCTGTACAGATCGGATGGTCTTCGCAAACTGCATAGCATCTGTGCCCCCCCCACCCATTCACCCCTCTGATCGCATATCCACCGTCGATCTGATCCGCAGATCGACGATCCATTTTTCACCCACCCCGGTGGTCCCCATGCCAAAGCATTGTTCAAAACTGCTAGTTTCCATCGCACCGCCTTTGGAGGGCGGGTTGTATTTTTCATTTTGGAGTGATGCCATTCACTGCATGATGCATGGCTCCATGCACTATTGGAAAACCACCCCCCATCGTGCATTAACATTTGACCGTGGAATCGACACGATATGTGCATACACCGTCCGATCTGAAGCTTTCCATCAAACGATGATCGCGCCACGAAGATGCTCGAGAGTTAATGCAAGGCAAAGGGACCCCTAGCCCACCATCTGTCACCCTTCGACGCGTTCTCAACCATTGATCTCCTCCTGAGATCAGACGGTCTGGATTGAATACATGCCCTGCCATTGACCGGGTCCCGCCACATCACCATTCCACATGTGTTCATATATTTTCGTCGCATTTTCGTCTCGCACCTTCGTGTTTCATTCAAAGGTCAAAATGTCAAATTTCCACATTCAAATTTTGCTGCACTCCACCAACTTTCACTAGTCCATTTCTCCACTATTCGCTGAATTTTCCACCATCATCCTGCATTGTTCCACCATTTCACCAGGCTGTGCTGCCATACTCGTTGTTCCCATTACATCCACCCTCCCCATGCATGGTTTTCTTGAAGGATTTGTGTGTTTTGGAGGGTACCAACGTTGAACGACTGCCATGATTCACAGTCACTATTACAGTGGCGAAAAACACAGGGAAGACCATGTACAAAGATCAAAATTATGAAGGAAGGCCTGGGAAGGTGTTATGACATGACTTTCATTAAAGGAGCAGGATAAAACTCTATAAGACCTTCCCAGAGCCATTAAAGCGCAAATTTCACAGACAGAGATAGAAATGGAGCAGCAAAAGAGTATCAGTGAAAGATCAGACAATTTAAGACCAGTAATCAAAGATTTTTGAAGCCTGGAGTCAGTAATTTAAGGTAGGGTACCAGATCGAAGACCCCGTGGATCACTCAGAAGATCCAATACGCAGAAAATCATATCATCAGGGTGTCTATATCATCAGAATGTCTCCTCCCATGAACGGATGAAGTGCCCATACGGTTTTCATGCTATTTCGTGTCCCTGAGGAAATTTCCGCCCTGACAACAGTCCTATGATATCAGAAGCATTTGTTATATGGTATGGAAGGCCCCAAAATCATTTTTCTACTTTTATTTAATTCACCAGAGTACCACAAGTATTGCAGAGGTGCTATAGCGAGTACATCAAAGACATACCTGGAGTAAATTGCAGCCTGACGAAGACCACTCTTTCATCCAAAGAGTACCAGAGATAAATGCCTAGAATTAAAATAGAATGGGGCCTTGGCACTCTTCCTCTTCTAAGTTTTAATGCTGCATTTAGTTTTCATCTACCCCCTCTGTCTCTCATTCAGCTATAAAATTCATGAGGGAACTCATTGTAGTGGTTTTTGATTGGATATCTGAGAATTGCAAGCTGTTTCTTTTGAGACGTAGTCTCTTTGCAAAGTTGTAAGATAGGCTGAGGAAGATGGTTTCAAACTGAATATCAAGCTGTTGGTAATGTTGTACATGAATGGTGTTGCTCTTTAATATGACAAGCACATTTCTTTGGATCCTGATTTAAAGCAACAGTGATGTTTTTCTATCTCTGTATTTGTTTTACCTTGTAGTTCATTACATTTCATTTCTACTGGCTCGCATCAGAAAACTAGCATAACATTTACCCTTGTTAGGTAACCGATGTTTCTGCTCTCCTTGCCTTCAATTTTTTTTGTTGTATGTGTTATCTAAGGATTGTTTCAAGATAATTTAACTAGTGTAGTGGTCAAAACATATGCTCCTAGCTGATGTATGAATTAATGAAACTATTTTCAGATGTTCTTGTTAGGCTTTGATTAAATGAATTGGGATACTGGGAGTTTAGATCTTTGTTTCTGCCTCACTAGAGTAGTTTCAATTGATCAAACCTTTCCAAGTTCCCTTAAGTTGGAGGCCGAAGCATTGAGAGCTCAAAGTCTCTCTCTGATCTCAGGTTTCCACCTTTGTGTTCTGAATCTTTAATGTTCCTTGTCTGAGGAGTTAACCTTTTAGGTTTTGGATCACAGTTTGTCCAATGACATGCCCTGTCCCTGGATCTGATTTCTGAAAGTTCACCTTCGAGGTTTCCTTTCTTTCACCCTCTCTCTTACTATTTCATGTCACACTATCATCTTTAAGATCCAATGCTTTAGATGACTAGCCCAATTGAAAGCCTGCATATTGATTAGCAAGTAAACCCTTTCTTGAATCCATTGCCTAATGGTCTCAAATGTTCTTCGAGTTATCTCTCCTTTGTCTAGAATTCTTTTATACAACCTTTTCCTATATTGAACCCTTCTTTCCTGATTCCCAACAACCACACAAAAATCAAACAAACAAACCCTGAGCTTATAACTAGCCTAATATCTTGACTTTTGAGCCTCAAAGACATAAAACCTTTGCTTATATATAGATATACTTCTCTGGACCCAGGAGGGCTAGATCTTGAGGTCTGAAAGTGGTTCTAATATTGTCTCATCTTTTGGTCTTGCCAATCTGGCCAAAACATGGGAACCCCAATAGGTCCTATTTCCCGCCTCTATTGGACACCTCCAACATTACAAAACAACTCACACCAAAATATTTAAACCCAGATTGCATGGAATAGACCACTAAAGATTGTATCAAGGACATGAAAATCAAGAACACTCACTAGTAGAAGATCCAACTATATCGGGTTGTCAATGTTGGCCAACTTCTGCACCAAGGCAAGTGGTTCACGAGGGACCAAGTTCAACAGAAATTACCTCATCTCATGGAGGAACTCAACACAATGGGGAAAATTTATTCCTAAGGGAGGAGGAATGATCCACGTGGATATTGGTGGCCACCCGCCTATTCCACTTGGTGCCTGACCATTGCCTCTTTCAATTTTTCAGTTTCCTTAATTATAACACAATTTACTATTTTTAGCAGTTTTTCGGGTCTTGAACTTCCAAAGCCATTTTGAGGTTCTAAACAACACTTTTAGGAAACATCGGGAGTATATTGCATCCATGGATTGATGTTTCTCACTAAAAATTTGTATTCCTCGGATAGATATTTCTAACGAGGTATGGTGTGCATCAAATAAAGATCGTATTCCAAAGTTACATCTCTGAGAAGTTGATGTACCAATTTAGCCAAATGAGGCCCATAGTTTTGGTGCTTCATCTCCTAGCATTAGGTTTTTGGATGTTTAGGGTTTTCCATTGTTTCTCAATAATGAATAGGCCCTCGAGCCTCATTGTAACTTATTTTGCAGGCCTGTAGCCACCACATTTCTTCTCAGAGATAAGTTACACGCACCCTAGCTAGTTTATTTCCATTATGTTTATAAGAAAATTTTAGTTCTTTGATATTAATGAAATGAAGTGTTATTTATACTGAATATTTTTATTTATGTTTATATATGTATTCTTTTGCATTCATTCATAAACATGGATCATGTAATAGGATAATAAATATGTGAGAAGTTTGTGATGAACCTCCTAGAATGACCTGCCAATCTCGTGAAGGATCTCACCTCAGCTACATTTATAAGAGATGCCCACTCTGTGATAGCTCTTACCTTTTATGGATCCACTATTATGCAATCCTTGGATAAAATATGTCTCAAGTAATGTAGCTATGTCTAAAAGTAATGACATTTTCTAAGCTTAGCATACAACTATGCTCTCTTAGAAATATCAACAATGTTGCTAAATGTTTGGAATGCTCTTCCTCATTTTTAGAATATACCAATATATAATAAATGAACATAATAAAAAAACTTTCCATATAAGGATGCAACACATTGTTCATAAAACACATAAATGTAGATAGAGAATCATTTAACCTAACTGGAACTACAACAAACTCGTAATTCCCATACCTAGTCCATAAAGTTGTCTTGTAGATGTCTTCTTACTTAATGTGTAGCTGATGATATCCGAATCTAAAATCAATATTTGAGAACACTACGTCTCCCTTAAGCTGATGAAAAAATTCATCAATCCTCAACAATGGATACATATTCTTGATAGTCACTTTGTTCAACTTCCTATAATTAATGCAAAACTTGAGAGTACCATCCTTTTTCTTTACAAACAATACTAGTGCGGCCCATGGAAATACACTTTGACTAATGTATCATTTGTCAAGCATCTCATTCATCTGCAACTTGAGCTCTACCAACTTAGGTGTGATCATCATGTAGGGTGATTTTGATGTTGGAGCTGCCCCTGGTACCAACTCAATAGAAAGGTATACTTCCCTTTAAGGTGGAAACTTTGAAATCTCTATGGGAGATACATTGTGAAACTATTGTAGAAATTGGTACCTACTCAAAAAATCTACATCCTCAACTTGCTTACATTTGTCACTATAGATATGCAATGAAAATAACAGACACCCTTTCCTGCGACTACGCTTGGCCTACATAACTATGATCATCCTAACTGATGTGGCTATATTATTTCCCTGTATAATAAGACTCTTGGTTCCCCATTTTCATCCAAACACTCAATGGATTTTTTATAACAATCCACTTTGGTCCTGTGAAGGTATAGCCAGTCCATACCCAATAACATACTATATGATCCCAATGGAAATATGTTCAAGTGCAGTGTTGTAGACATTCCATTTAACGCAAATTCACAAGTTCTTACCCAATGATGAACTCTTTTCTTTGTACCTGTAGTGAACTACACTAACCAAGATTTTGCATGAATTTATTTATTCAAACCACACTTATCAACCAAGTGAGGACTATCATAACTAAAATTAGATCTAGGTTCAATAAAAATAGAAATAACTTGATCACAAAGCTTATTGGCCATATCAATGATAGATTCCTAGTGACATTCTTGCCCATTTTGCATGGCTGCATAAATACGAGGAATGTTGAACCAAACATCCCCAACAGACTACACCTCCTATGCATTATATATCTGAGGCCCACCACCCTAATTCTTTGGAAAATCTCTCCTATGGTGTTCCATACCTTCTGTCCAACACTCCATCCTTCTAGTACCATCACCTCTATGATGCTGCTATGGTTCATGTCACTGTCGAGATACATTAAACTTCTTTTGTGATACCACATTTTCTTTCTCTTCTACATTTTGAGGTCTTTCTCTTTGTAGCGGCCATTTACTCTTACCATTATATTTCCCTTTACATCCTTGCTGAGACTCTTTCTTATGCTTGTAATGTTCATAGCAATGATTCAAATTCCCAATTACTTCCTAGAGTAGTCGAGGCTCATCATACACAATCCAATATCTAAATTCCAATGGAAAACCACTAACAAATCGTTAAAAGTTAGCCTTCTCATCTTCAATATATGACACATACCTTAATAGCTCTAGGAATTTAGTTGTGTACTATTCGTCTATCATTGAACTCATCTTTAGCTCATAGAATTATTTAGCGTTACTGACATAGTACGTTTTTGACAAGTACTTCTTCTTGAAAATCCTCATGAACTCATGCCAACTCTAGTGCTTTATCCTAATGTCTCTAACCTACTTCACATATTCCCACCAAATTTTTGCTTTACCTTTCAAGCTAAATATAGAAATTTTGGCCTTCATATTATTTGTGTACTCATCCAACTCTAAGAAATTGTTTGTCCCAAGTATCCAAGCCTATGAATTTTCTGATTTCTTCAAGTCTCCATTAAAATTAGGTGGATGTTATGTATTAAATTTATTTTGAAATTATCCCCTTTCACTCCTCCTGTAAGTATGATAACGATGACGATCATAATGTATATCAGAATCAGAACTAGAGTAGTACATGTGTCCATCACCTCTCCTATCTAGAGTATCCGAAAACCTTCCATCCCTCACTGTGCCATCTCTATATGACCTGTGTTCACCAGGGGACCTACTACCATATGCCCCATTACTTTTTTCCTCCTACCCATGGATGATTCAAAGTAGCCCTTGTTGCTGCAATTCTAACAAACTCTGAAGTAGTAGTGAATTAACCTATGTTTATTTCTCTTGTGCATGTATGATTCGGTTATTGTCTACGTTAAAACTTCCTATTTCTTCCTTCAATATTCTCAATGTGTCTACCAAATCACAAGACTTCCCACCACGTTTCTCATCTGATTCATAGGGAGATTATTTGTAGTCTACCATCTTGCTATTCTTCTATTTCCTGTGAGGCATACCATGTCATCTAAACCAATTTCAATAAACGAACGTATGTTAGCATAATTTAGGGAGAATACCTCATTTGCAAGATCATCCAAATTAGTGTAATAAATGTACAAACATAATCATAAAAACATATATACATATACAAAATAAATGTACCAACACATAAACATCATTATAACTAGAGTCAAGTCATAAATGCATGACCATATCAACTACACATACCATGACCTCAGGCATGAAAACAACAACCATACTGATCCAGGTGGATATTGCTGGCAACCCGCATATTCCACCTAATCAGTTTCATCAGTGTTCTTATTTACTATTTTTAGCAGTTTTTCGAGTCCTACACTTAAGGAGCCATAGGGGTCTAATAATCGCTAAGAATAATTGTTCCCTTATATCATTAGATGAATTATCATCTATTAGGTCATACATACATTTTTCATTTGTTTACAAATCAAAACATGAAGAGATCCATACATCATCACTGTCACAATACATTCTTATAACCAACATAATAACAATAGAAATATCAAGGATACATAAGCCATATAATCCACATATAAACCAATATATTTACACATAGGATGTCAAGGAGAGAACCTATTATTAATGAATGCAAAATCCAACTAGGGATGGGACTACTATGTTCCACTCGACAAGAGATTGGATTAGCCAAATCTCTCTTCAACCAATCACCCTCTTTACATATTCTAAGCATGAATGTGGGGCTCAAACCAAAAGAACCAACCAGAGCATCTCAAGGCTAGACCACATCACTGTCATCAATAGAAACTAGGCTTTACCATAATCCACACTAGATCACTATGCCAAAATAATAAACCTGTAATAATAGGCTTTACCATGATCTCCACCATATCACTAAAAAAAAACAAGCCTGGATTCCACCGGATTTATCCACATACACTGTGAGGAAGTTTCTTGTCTCCTAACCTCTCAAACTAGGCCATGCGTTCTATTATTCAGATATACACCTCACTCAACTTCAAATCCATCTAGAAATCCATCTCAACCAAAACATGAGAATCCCATCACACCATGGCTATCCAGAAATGGAAAGGTTATACTTAGCACACTATCACGGTCATGATTCAAATCAACAACATAAATTTTGAATCACGCCAAAAAATCATTTTTTTCCTGCAACTACACATATGATCGAATTTTTAATCGCATTACATTGAGATTGTCTAAATTGGTGTTGTAGTAACAACAATATGATTGAGTGGGAAATGGAAGTTGCACCTTCCCTTTTTTTTAAATGCATAAATGTGGTTAATTAATTAATTGATAACAACCATTGTGTGGGAGGATGTGTGCATGGGAGAAAGCGCATGTAGGAGGATGCATGTGTGGAGCAAGAAACAAAAACCTATACACTTCCACCTTTGCATCAATGCCTATAATAATAGTAAATTGAAAGCCAATTTTTCCATACATACTTTCTTAAAAATATTTTGTTCCTTTCCATTTTGTGAGGTTCACTATACACTAGTGCAAAAATATGCTCAACAAAATACCTCTGTGAAATGAGAAAAAATTGGTGCTCATAACTAAAACTTGCAACTATACCTGCAAAGCTCCATCTATGGTATAACAATTTGCATCCACCAAACTTATGTCAAAATACCCAACATCCTTCTCACATATTTACCTTTGCACATTCTCCTAATACATAGAACAACAGTTACATAAATTAAATTTTCAAATTTGTGAGGAAACCGAAGTTGGTTAAAAGTAAAACATGGACCATGATTGATAATTAGCATTAACATTGAAATAAAACACTCGATCATTCACAAATGTACAAATCCTTTAAAGAAACAAACTAAGGATATTAATATCAAAATGATCTATCTTTCCATTAAAAATATGAAATCAACTTTTGTATTTGTTGATTTTAAACTCTAACTGGTTCTAAAATTTGCAGGAAAAAAATCCCCTCTTCATATGTACCTAATCTATACATAACAAGTTTTGTTGGTGATGAGCGATTTCAAATCCAAGAAACAAAGTAAGGAATGTGAAAAAATGATTTGAACTGCATACTTATGGATTTTATTGTAATGTTAGCTTTTGAATCACTACACTGGAAATGGAAAAAATTTATTACATATTAACATTATAGAGATCAAACCATATTGATACGAAAGCTCATTCATTTTAGCCAAACATGGTCTATAGTCATTGGAGAAGAGTAAGTGGAAGTGAAATACATAGAGTAGTTGAAGGATTTATTTGGAGTTAACAACAATATGATTGAGTGGGAAATGGAAGAGTTACTAGCCCTTCTTAAAAAAATCATAAACAAGGTTAATTTGTTAATTGATAATAATCATCATGACGGAGAAGGAGCGTCTGGCAGGATGCATGTGCAGGAGAAAGAGCATTTGGGAGGATGTGTGCGGGATAAAGAGTCTCTTGCAGGATGCATGAGTGGGTGAAAGTATGTGGGAGGATGTGTGTCCGGAGTAAGGAATACAAACCTCTACAATCCCACACCTACAAACTTACGCATAATGTTTAATTTTGATAATTATTGTAAAAAATATCTCTCCCACACCTCTTGATTTTCGTATAACATTTAATGTTGATAATTTTTATTAAAAATATATTAATTGGAAAACGTTTAAAATGAATTTTCTATGATTATGCGAAATTCAAAGAAAAATTAATCAATTTGGGGATGCTTATAATTCCATTGTTAACAACTAATAGAAGTAGTATCCTAGCTGCGATATAATAGAATTTCTCTTTTTGGGCCCCTTGATGCAAGCATGAGAGGATCGATTGCAAATAATCTGCGACATTGAATATAGAATTGGTAATTATAGGAGAAATGGGGTTCACAAAAACCAGAGAGCTCTCGCAGATTATGCACAAGCAAATATTATCCAAATATTGTGACAATAGGCATCACTTAGTCAAGCCATGTGGTTGTAGATTCAACATTGAAGCATGTGGCAACTGAGTTGAGTGAAAAAATTGGAGAATAAGGCAAAAATTACTCGTCCAATTATTGTTTATTTCATTAAATAAATATGAAATAAATATGTTAGATGAGTGTTATAAAAAGAGTAGTGTGGAGAAGTAATAGGATTGCAATACTTCTAGCACAACCTTATTTTTCAAATACAAATACACCAGGTTTTCATTTTTTAAATGGTTGAACTATCATTCCAACAAATTTGACAAATATATTTTTTTCAATAAATTTATCTATAAGAATTCAACGTTGAATAATGATGGCTTCAAACGATGGATTTCTCAAATAGTCCGTAGAGAAATTGTAGCATAGAATTGAAAAAATTGAAATTCCTTTGCATTATAGAGTTGTTGTCCATAAGATTTATGAAGAGGTGAAAATAGAAATTAGAAATTTAGAATATATTTCAAAAATATTTAGAAGTGACATCAGATTCAAGCAAGGCTTCCCTTTATCCACTACTCTTTTTGGTTTATATATTGACAAATTGGAAGAGTGGCTAAATATGAAAGGTGGGGATGGCGTTATGTTGGGGGAGTTTGTGATAGCGCTTCTTTTATATGTTGATGACCTTGTATTGATTTCTAAATCGGCCCATCGATGCTAGATGCATCTATAGGCCCTTGATAAATTTTGTAAGGAACTCGGGATGAAAGTCAATACTAGCAAGGCCAAAATAATTTTTTTCTCTAATAAAAGAAAGCATAGCAAGCATACATTATTATTTGATGGCAACGTTCTTCAAGAAGTAAATGAATACACGTACCTTGGGATTTGTTTCAACAACAAGCTTAATTGGGATGACTAAAAAACAAAAGAAGTTTAGGAGGGTGGAAAGCATTCTATGATCTTCAAAATAAATGTAGAGAGGAATAGTTATGGGACTCGAAAGTGATGGAGACTTGGGTCAATGAACTTTGCAAAATTGTAATTAGCAGATGATTTTCAGTGTGTTGAGAAAAATATAGGATTTAATTCACAATTATTATGGCCATATTTGTTTTGATTTGATGCATTGTGTAGAGTCTCAAGGTCTAGAGGAATATTTTTTTAGCTATCCCACCCCATCATTTATTCCTATGAACCTTCACACTTGAAACAATGTATGAAATTTATGTAGATTTGTTTAAATTATCTCGCTCCAGGTTGCCTATGTAAAGGACATACAATCATGTCAGTGCTGCATCATTGGGTAGTACATAAAATTATTAGTGCCAGTGTCAGAGAACTCACTGATTAAATGACCGCTTGAAAAATTAACCTTTTTTTATTTAAAATTATTTGTGAGGCATTGACCAATTCTAAGTATAAAACACCCCAAACTAGGGGAATAATTTCACAACAAGGCTCACTCATCCAATGGAAAATTAGAAATAATATTTCAAGAAATTAGAAAATTATTTTTGAATTTACCAAAATTTAGGAATTTTCAGCGTTTCCCAAAACTTTGGTTAAAATTGCAAGAATTGAGAAAAATAATCAAACTAAATGATGTTTGACCGTGAAGTGATTGTTATAGTCCCTACTAAGGCAAGGACCAATGTAATTGACTTTTACTTGAAAACTAGAAATTTTTGTTAAAATAATTAGAACTTTTCACAAAAGAATATAATTGTTTGTTTTGAGAGTGTTCCAATTGCATGGAAATAGTGTTTGTTTTTAATCATTAAATAATGTGTAAGTTGGGTTCACATTCCATTTTATATGAGGACCCACCACCCAATATTTAATGCTCTTTGAGTGACACATGTGAATCATGATTTTTACCTCCCTAATATTGACTTATGATTTGGACCTTACCTTAAATTTTGAAATTAGATTTTCTTAGTGGTTATAATAATATTAAGGTGGGTGAGTGTAATTATTATAATATTTTTTATTATAAAGTAACTAAGCTACAATATAATCCATATAGCATTGAAATTTGGATTCCTCTTTACTAGTCACATAAAAAAAATTACATTTTGGATCTTTATGTTTCACGTGAAGGAATGTTATGTTTAAACTTTTTCCCACCAATAATGATGTTTTGATAATAAATTAACCCTTCACTAATAAAGGTTTAATTAAAAATTACACTTGAATAACATAGTAGTATTATTATTTTTTTACATATTTATCTTAAGAAAAAATTGAAAATGGCCATAACACAAAAATGACTTATTGAATACTTAAGTTTGTTTTACTCACTGCTTGACATGATTCATAGCTCCCAAACCATCCAAATTCCATTTATTAGTTCTTCTCTCAAAAATATGATACAAAAATTATGAGAAAGTATACAAGTCTCTTTTACTCATAGTGACAACCATTAGTGCATATTCTCATTTTTATTTATTTATTAAGCCATTTGAATGTTGTAATTTTAGTGGAAAGAAGTGGATTTTTTCCACCAATGTTAATAAGAAAATATCCCAAGAAGAAATTTGCATCCCAAGGACTTTGGATTTCACAAGAGGTTATCCTCCAGACTCCACACCATTTCCACAATCATAATCACATGGAATTTATTTGGGAGTATGCAATGGAGAGTTTGTAGTAAGACAAGCACAATGTATTAAAAGTGTTTTAATATTTCATAAATTCCAATACATGTCATTTTTCATGATCTAAACTTTTCAAATTTTTTAAGTGGTCTATTTGGACTCTAGAGATATGATGTAGACTATAGTTTAAATGATGCTTCCATTGTTCCACAGGTGACAATGTGAGGTAGTATAGCTTTCATAGGTGAGTATTGGCTAGTAACCTATTATGAGAAAAACAAAAAAGGAAATCTTCATGTCTGAGACAAAATTGGTAGTGTAACAATAATTACTACATAAAAAATGCATGACCAAATCAATTATAATTCACCCCATTTATTTTCATTATCATAAAAAAAAACAATCAGATAGTATATGGCTAGCATACATTGTTCACAAGACAAATATTAATTTCTAGGGTCGTACTAAGTGGTCAATCGTATTAAAAAAAAAAAAAAAACTATCATTTTTAAGCATGTTATTTCTGTTATCAGTTGATAGTCATCCTCAAAATTTCAAAAATATTTGTCTAACTGAAGTTAGATATTGGATATGTTTTCTTTAGTGATGGTGGTGAAATCAAAATAATTTTGGAGGCATATCCATTTGTATGATTTTTTTCTTTATTTCCACGTGAATGAGGTGTACTCGTGTATCCGTGCATTAAGACAACAGAACAAAGGTTCTTGGCGTGGACCTATAAATCCACACGCGATAGTCAATATTTTGTAAAAAAATGTAAATATAATGTTGAATTTACAAAATTGAAATAATAAATGAAAATATAATGGTTGATAATATCTCCCTAGTAAATTTCTTACTCTTCAATTTAGAATGTGAAACTAATGGCAACTCTTTTGCTCCTTTGCATTGATTTTAGAATTTCCTCACAAAGCTTCAATGCTCTAGCTCCTTTCACTGATTTTATCTTTGCCTCACAAAGCTTTAGGTTCACCTAGAGACAATTTTTTAATTAAAATTGATAGTAATTTATAATTTGAGAAGTAGGACAAACAATGATCTAGTAAAAATACACTTGATCTCACTTCTAATAAGTTAAGTTTAGAGATTTATTAAGTTTATAGAATTTTTTTTATTTGTGTGAGGTTTAGACTCAATAGGATCTCATGGGATAGTTTGATTGTAGAAGCCAACTATAATAAATCAAATTGTTTCAAAGGTAGAATTCTAGTGATAACTAGCCCCACGCTAGACCTAGCCTACCTAGTAAATAGTTCAGAAATCACAATTATTTTACAAGGGGGAATTTATTCTTCCATCCAACATTAAGGCTACAATATTAGTGGCAGCTAGCCCCAACCTAGGTTCACATCCTAACTGATAAGTTGCTCATAATAATGAAAGAACACCTCATGCAGTTTAGCTCTTCTAAATTTTGACTTCATTTTTTCTTAGTTAAGTAATCATTTTTTGTTAATTAAAATACATTTTTGAATGTATAAATAGAATCATCTTGAAAAATCATGGAACACTCACATTATACATATTTCATAGCTTTCAAACTTAAAATTCCAAAAACATTTCATATAAAATTAACAGGAAATTTTCTAAAAAATAAAAAAACATAAAATATTTACACTATAGTCCAAGCTCTTCCATCTTCCATCTAATAGGCTCAACCTAATAAGTAACATAAAATATTTAGACTATAGCCAGAGTTCTTCCATATAATAGGCTCAACCTAATGAGTAATGTGTAAAATATAAAAGTTGATTTTAATTCATCAAATCACCCGTATGTTGAGTTGAAATTTACTTTAATATAAGAGTTAACTACCCAGGCTACAATATAATCCACTAACAATTAAATAGAAGTTTACTAAAAAAATCAAGTGTCAATTTTATTTTTATATTATTATGATTATCTCATGAAATAATATTTTCCATATTTGGAAAACTCGTCATTTTTAAAGGCGGGCACACTTTACTCTTATCATTTTGAAATTTTCAGCGCTCTTGTTATATTGCATCTACGAATTTCAGCCATCTTGTTTCAGTTTCTTGAAATCATTTTTTTTTTCAGTTTCTTGCGATCATTCTGAAATATTGTTTTGAACGAAGAAGCATGTTATTTCCTCTATAAATTTAGCCTTCTACAGATTTCTTAAGACTCTAAATCAAGGAAATATATAAATCGAAATGGGTAGGGGAATCAACATTTGCTCCGGTACATAATATAAACCAGAAGAATTTTCATGCTTGAAAAAAGTTGATAGAATTTTTCTTAAAAATAACACTATTGGTGGGTCACGTGAGTGGCACACTGTTCTGCACAGAATACCACGAAACACGTTAATTGCAATCTGCTATTAACTACAACAATTCCAAAATTAGAGAGAAGAGTAGAAAACATAAATTTGAACCAGAGGAAACCCAATCAGTCGTTAATAATTGGGCCTTTAAAGTCGATGTATTGAGGGAAGACCTTAAATATAACACCAACTTATCTTATTATTCCAATGGAACCGATATGCCTTTACAAGAAAAACCTTTCGAATACAAATTATTGCGTGGAAAATGGTTGAATAAAACCAATTTGACATATTCATATTTCAAATTTTCAGAATCATCCATACATAGCATAAATGACATTAGGTCTTCAATGGCTTCGACCTTCAACAGGTGGGCCACAATTGTTTAGTTGGATTTTGGAGAGACCCATGACTATAATAAGGAAGAAAATATAAATATTATGTTCATGGGTACAGATGACACATAACCATAGTCCTTCCATGACCCTCTTGCACACTAGGGATTGGTTTTCCACTAAAGTATGGATGATTTACTTGGAGAGCCAATAAGTTTTGACAGTGGACATGGCGGTGACTAATGATGGTTTCTTCATGGATCTTGAGATTGTAGCGCTTCATTAGATTGGGCATTTGATTTCACTAGACCTTTCCAAAATTCGTTACTCTGTCATGTATAGCTCTATTAACTCCAGAAAAATAAAGCATCACCTGACTTGTGATGATATAGAAGGAGCCATGGTTCTTTATGGCCCGCGCACTTCTGAACTGCATCATAATCCATATGTTGAGCCTCATCTAAAATTCAAGAAGCATGGATGCCTCAATCTTTGCCATAAAAATGATCCTCATTATGATAAATTTAGTTTCATGTTGTATTTTAGTTTAGGGATATATTCCATTATTTCGATACTTTGGTTCATCAAATGTTCCGAGGTTCAAATATGTTTTAATTTACTATTCTCATTTTTTTTAGTGACCAATTATTTTAGCGCTCGAATATATACAAAATAAATGCTAGGATCCCTTGAAGATCGAAAAGGGAAATACAATGATCCCTTTAGATAACCCTTTTTCCTGTCTTGCCTCTTTAGATGCTGGACAGTGATTATTTATTTTAATGATTCACAGAGAGACATATTATGCTATTTTTGGCACTGTAAGTACAGTTGTTAGTAAAGTTTTAGGTGATGGAACTATAAGTAAACACATATTATGCTATTTTTTTTTAACTTAATATGTTTTAAATATTTGAAAATCAATTTATTTCAGTTATTTGAAATGATGGCAAAAAAGTTTTTTTTTTTTTTTTTTAAATATTTCTGTTGTTCTATCTTGATTTTGGATGTGATAATCTTAATGTCCTTGTGTAACAAATATTTTTATTTATAGATATCTCATTGAGGATTAATAAACATCTTAAAATGTGCATTTATGATTTTAAACATTATTATATATAAAAGCGAAATTATTTCATATTGCAAGTGCATATCCCTATAAACATACATGTGCATGCCTAGGATCAACACATCTATTTTCACTCTCCTTGGACAAAACAAATTTTCCACAACATGAAATTTCCTTTTGAATAAGTAGGGAAGTCTCAACAAAATAAAATAATTTCCCTTGATATTTTCTTAAGAAAAAAGTCACTTTCATTACTTCAATCTGAACTATATTTTACTTAAAGAAAAATATTTATGTGTGACCTTTTTCTAAAACAATAACCTTTTTTCTGGCAATGCCTCATGCATCTCTTTTCACAAATTCATTCTCTTCTATATTTTAAAACAATTAATTTTATCTTTTATATTTGATTACAATATCATATAATTTTATTGTTGTTATTACACTAATAGGCATTTCTCTCTGGTGTTTGGGTGGGCTGGCACTATTCACCCCAACCAATCATACAAATGCATTTTTCTCTGTCTCCATTAAATCAAAATATGACACAAGGAACAATTGAACTCAAGTATGTGATCAATCAATTCCAAATCCTACACAATATCTAACAAAATCTTGAATGCCCCACACTGTATTTCATTGTCATATTACACTTGATTATTGTTTTTCACACTCCCCCACTCCGATCAACATTCCTTTGCAACTCAGGATACAGTTTCTGGTGAATATTCTTAATAACTCATATTACTTTATTTAATTATATTTAATGTTGTCATTGTGGAAATTGTCAATGTGCCCCATTTTTATAAAGGTGAGAGGACATGTGTAAATTTATTAATTTTAGTTTTTTCAAGTATTGATATTTTCTTACAAATGTAATGTGGGGCCCACTAGAAGACCAATAAGTTTCATTTTTTTTATAATAATAATAAATTGGGTTAGTTAAAGTTACTTTGAACTTTGTGGGCATATTTTTTTTATCCATTTTTTGTCTTTTTTATAGTATTTTAATCCATCATGTAACCATTAATCCATAACCTCAACATGTGGGTTCTATGGACTGTATCATCAACAAGCTCAACCACATCATCAAAATATAATTGATTACATGCATCGTATCCAATTCAATTTTGGTATTTAATGTAATATCCCCGCACACAATGTTTTCTTTCTCCTACCCAAATAGCTCAATCATGATTCAAATCAACAACATAAAATTTGAATTACCCACAAACAAAGAATTTGTTGCTTGCAACTTTACAAATGATCACATTTTTTGTCCACATTAAATTTCCATAGTCTAAATTGGTGTTGTAGTAACAACGATCTTATTGAGTGGGAAATGGAAGAGGCAACTTCCCTTTTTAAAATGCATAAATGGGGTAGATTAATTAATTGATAACGACCATTGTGCGGGAGGATTTTTGTGCGAGATAAAGAGCATGCAGGAGGATGCATGTTCAGAGCAAGAAACATAAACCTATACACTTCCACCTTCGCATCAATGCAAACAATTGTAGTACATTGAAAGCCAATTTTTCCATACATAATTTTCTTAACAGTCTTGTGTTCCTTGCTGTTTTCTGAGCTAGTGCAAAAATATGCTCAATAAAATACCTCTCCCAAAAGAGAAAAAAATGGTGCTCATAAATAAAATCTGAAACTATACTCGCAAAGTTGTACCTATGTTATAACGATTTTCAGCCAATAAATTTATGTCAAAATGACCAACATCCTTCTCACGTATTTACCTTCGCACGTTCTACTAATACTTAGAACACCACTTGTATAAATCAAATTTGCAAATTTGTAAGAAAAACATAGTTGGTTAAAAGCAAAACCCTGGAGCATGGTTGATAAATAAAATTAACATTGAAATAAAACAATTGATCATTTCCAAATGTATAAATAATGACCAACATCCTTCTCACGTATTTACCTTAGCACATTCTACTAATATGTAGAACACTACTTGTATAAATAAAATTTGCAAATTTGTGAGAAAAACATAGTTGGTTAAAAGCAAAACCCTGGAGCATGGTTGATAAATAAAATTAACATTGAAATAAAACAATTGATCATTTTCAAAAGTATAAATCGTTTAAAGAAACAAGCTAAGGAGATTAATATCAAAATTTCTTTCTTTCCATTGAAAATAAGAGATAAACTTTTATATTTGTGGCTTTTAAGATCTAACTGGTTCTAAAAGTTGTGGGAAAAAATTACCTCTTCGCATGTACTTAATCCATGCATAACAAGTTTTGTTCAGGATGCATGATTCCAAATCCAAGAAACATAGTAAGGAAAGTGAACAAATGATTTGAACTACATATCTAAGGATTTGATCTTAGCTTTGGAATCACTGGACTGGAAATGGAGAAGCTTTGTTATATTTTAACATTATAGAGATAAGGCCATCTTGATATGGAATAACATTTATCACACCCACATGGTCTATAGTCGTTGGAGAAGAGGAATTGGAAGTGGAAGACATCGAGTAATTCAAGGATTTAGTTGGTGTTCACAATAATCTGATTGAGTAGGAAATGCAGGAGGCACTATCTCTTTTTTCAAAAAGGCAGAAACAAGGTTAATTTATTAAATGATAACAATCATCATGCTAGTGAAAGAGAATATGTTAGGATGCATGTGTAGGAGAAAGAGCGTGCAGGAGGATTGTGTGGTAGAAAGAGTGTGTGGGAGGATGTGTCTGCAGGAGAAAGAGCATAGGGGAGGTTGTGTGTGTGAAGTAAGCAACACAAACCTGTACACTTCCAAATTTATGCAATTCTGCATCATATTAAATTTTGATTATTATTAAAACAATTATCTCCCCACACCTCCTTCAAAATATATTAATTTGAAAACATTTAAAATGATTTTTCTATGATTATGCAAAGTTAAAATAAAAATGAATCAATTCGTGGATGATTATAATTCCATTGTTAACAACTAACAGATGTAGTATCCTAGCTGCGATATAATAGATTTTATCTTTTTGGACCCCTTGATGCAAGAATGAGAAGATCAATTGCATATAGTTTATCACATTGAATCCAACGTTGGTAATTATAGGAGAAATGTGTTCGCAAAGACCAAAGAGCTGTAATGGATAATTCACAAGTTCATATTCTCTAAAGCTTCTGACAATATGCATCACTTAGTCGAGCTATGTGGTGGTAGATTCAACATCGAGGCATGTGGCAACTGATTTGGGCGCAAAAATTGGATAAGAAGGTGAAAATTTATGGTACGATGGTTATTTATTTCGTTAAAGAAATATGAAATTAATATGTTAGATGAAGATTATAAAAATATAAATGTGGAGAAGTAATAGGCTTGGGCCACTTCTTGCACAACTTTGTTTTTCAAATACAAATACAACAAGTTTGCACTATATAAATGGTTGGAATGTTCCTTGAGCAACTTTGACAATTATATTTTTTTCAATAAATTTATCTATTAAAATTCATGTTAAATGGTGGTGGCTTGAAATGATGGATTTCTCAAATGGTCCCTAGAGAGAAGTTGTAGCAACGAATGGAAAAAATTGAAATTCCTATAGGTTATAGAGTCGTCGTCCATAGGATAAGTGACAGCAACAAAACTGAAATTCTGCCCCTAAGGAGAGTTGGTCTCTTCTCGTAGCTCTGTCAGCACTTCCTGTTGAAAATGGCAACAAGAAACAGTGAAGGAGGCCTCCTGAAACATCTTTCCTGATCCTAGTTGGAGAGTGATCACCTAAACTATGTGGGAAACACACATGTGATTTTTGTCAAAAAGTCTATTTTTAGACTATGTCTATTTTTAGACATATGGAGCATGGTCCAGGGGTTGCAGTATGTTATTCTTGGAGTATTGGTCATGTTGGTAAAAATAGAAGGACCTCTATTTTTTGGACCTATAGGTCGAAGTCTATTTTTAGACTGCCTATCCTAAAAATAGGGAAGTCAAATATTATTTACCCTTAAATATTATTTGGGCTCACAAACAATTTACTCTCTTGGAGCACTTGGTTCCATTTGAAGGTGGGGCAAGCAGAGCACTGAAGGATTTAAGCTTTTCCTGGGTTTCTTTGAGCTGTTGAGCGGATGACTTCGATTAAATCACACATCCGGGTGTGCTGGAGTTATTCGTGATTAATTTGATGGAGATTGTGTTCCGGTTAACTAGTTGAACTAGTTGTATTTAGTTTAACTGGCTAATACACTAGAGATGAGTTGTGTGAATTAAATATTATTTAATTCACTAATTATTAACTCATTATTCAACTAAAGAACACATCAGTTTAACTCATTGCATGGACAGTTCAGTGGCGACAAGTGAAAGAGATAGATGAAAGGGTTGAGTTAGCTATCAGTTGCGACATTAGTTGTGCATGAGATTTGCAGCACACTTGGAGGAAATTACCAATGACAATTGCGCAGTTGGAGCCAGTGAGATTCGAACCTGGATCTCTATTTAGACCAGCCTTGATTGCTCAATAGAGGTAGGGCAATTAGTGGGTGTGTTTTGAACCTGTGGCTTGTTCAAAACCAAGCTAGTTTTGTGTAGCTTTGGGAGATAGTACTGAGTACTTGTGAGGAGTTTGTACTATGTATTTGCTGCATGTTTCTCATCCATTTATAATATACTATAGCTGGGGGTTTTCAGCTATAAGCTTTCCCCATACATACTGTGTTAATGTGTGTGATGATTTGATGTGCTATCGCTTCTATTCTTTCCGCATGTGACAATTAATTGTAGAAGAGATTATGTGTTATGCATGCAATTCGAAATTGATGTGTGATCAGGATAATATCCATTGAATAAGTGATTTATTCAGAAAATTTCTACATGGTATCAGAGCTATATTAATTGTCAAGATCTATTACGGTGATTGCAAAATTATTTCCTCGGACAGAGCCTGCATACGAGCCAGATAGCCTCCGGATTCATCTTTCTTCGGAAAGTGAAAGGTCTGGTAAAAGCCCATGCAGTAAATCTCTGATTTGGAAATAATTTGTTCTCAAGTGTAGATCGGAAGCGATTGAGTTATCAGCTAGTGGTGAAATTCGAATTTACAGATTTGTGTTCTTGGTGCCGCGGCGAAAATGTCTTTCAATGGTTTGTGACTCGAATATGCCTTGGAAGGAAGTTCGAATTATGTTGCATGGAAAGACCGCATGGAGGATATATTAGATGATAATGGGCTGTTGGAATTCGTGGAGAAAGAGATTCCAAAGCCTACTTCTACTGATGCTACTGTTGTGGAAGCCTGGCGAAAGAAACAAGCAAAATGTCGAAGGATTCTGTTGGAGGGCGTAAAGGATCACATAGTGTCCAGCCTGCATGGAAAGGCTTCTCCATATTTGATGTGGAAAGCCTTGACAGATCTGTACCAGAGCAAGAGCGACCAAAGGAAGTTGGCGCTCAAGGATAGACTCAGAAACATCAAGATGGAGAAAGGAGAGAGCATCCCCAAGTACCTCACGAGGTTCACCCAATGCAGGGATGAGCTGGGAAGTGTGGGAGTGACGGTGGAGGATGAGGACTTGGTAAGCTTGGCTCTCCTGGGTTTTCCGAAAAGTTGGCATGCATATCAAGATAGTGTCAATGGTTGGGAGAAATTTCCTGGATGGCAAAGACTGTGGTCTGATCTGGTGTAAGAGGAGATCCGGCGGAATACCAGGGATGGATCTTCATCAAAGGCATCTGATGAAGAAGACTGCACATTGGCTGCCAAAGAAAGGAAGGGGAAGGGCAAGGAGAAGGCTTCTCAATCCGGTGCAGATGGTACAGAGTGTGACATGTCCAAAGTGAAGTGTTTTCACTGTCACGATCATGGACATTACGCCACGAATTGCCTAAAGAAGAAGAAGAACAAGCAGGCTACTGGAGCTGCAACTGGTGAGGCTCTTGCCTCGCAATTTGAGCTGTACTTCTCATTGATCGCATGCATGTTGTCTAGTGCATTGGGATCGGGGTGGTACTTTGATAGTGGCGCTTCCTTTCACATGACGGGAGATGCAAATATTTTTAGTGACTTGGTGGAGAAAGGTCTCCAGATGCATGTTGAGTTGGGTGACGGTGGACGATACAATGCGACCGGCATTGGTACCATAACCTTTTAGAGGGAGTCAGGTAAACTCATTCTTTTACAAGATGTATTGCATGTACTAGGTCTAACAAAGAATTTGATCTCAGTCACAATGTTAGAGGATAAAGGGTATGAACTTGTCTTTAGAGAAGGAAAAGTTTTACTTCGTCACAAGGCAACGAGACAAGTCAAGAAGGTTGGGATTCGGGCAAAGAATCTCTACAGACTTGAAGTAGATGGGATGTCTACGGAGCTTCCTACTGTTGGGAAGCGGAAGGAAGAAATGAAACTAATGCTTGAGAGGGATCAAGTTTTGCATGCAGGTGAAAGTGAACCTCGGGGTGTGGATCAGCCACAAGAGGATCATGGAGTGGGAGAAACCACTCATGTAGATAAATTTCGTGCCAGATGGGCAGAGGGAGTGCATGCAGCTATACCACCAGGTGTGAGGTGGGGCGACATGCATGATTAATCCCATGAGGAGATTTCTGGGCAGATTCATGAGATGGTGTGGATCTCATGGATTGAACCTGGCTACGAGGTGCCCACATCGCAGAAGTAGCAAGATCAGTTGGAGTAATGCAGGTACATCAAAGTGACAGTGTCGGATACTAGAGCGCGGATCAGAGTTGACAGCAAGTGCAAGAGTGCATGGGTGCAAGAGTTCAATAGCATAGTAGTTCCTGATGACATGTGCATTTGGCCAAGCAGAAGTAGAAGACTTTGATGATAGATGCTACATGCATCAAGACTGATTGAGTTTTTTGGAGCCTATTCAGTTTCAGAGGAGTTGCAGAGCAGATGCATGGAGTTGCATGGCGCTTGTGAAGGTTGCAGGGCGAATGCATGGAGTTGCATGTCGCATGCAAAGACAGTCCTTTCTTGTTAAGAGGGAGTGTTGAAAATGGCAACAAGAAATAGTGAAGGAGGCCTCCTGAAACATCTTTCCTGATCCTAGTTGGAGAGTGATCGCCTAAACTAGGTGGGGCCCACACATGTGATTTTTGTCAAAAAGTCTATTTTTAGACTATGTCTATTTTTAGACATATGGAGCATGGTCCAGGGGTTGTAGTATGTTATTCTTGGAGTATTGCTCATGTTGGTAAAAATATATGGACCTCTATTTTTTGGACCTATAGGTCGAAGTCTATTTTTAGACTGCCTATCCTAAAAATAGGGAAGTCAAATATTATTTACCCTTAATAATATTTGGACTCTAAACTTCAGTTTACTCTCTTGGAGCACTTCAGTTTGACCCCCGAAGGTGGGGCATGCAACTTCCAGAAGGATTTACGCTTTTCCTATGAGTCAGTTGAGCTAATGCATGGATGACTTCAGTTATAGCTCAAGTGGTGGAGTTCGGTGGAGTTGATGCGACAGTTAATGGAGGTGGTGTTCTGGTTAACTAGTTGAACTAGTTGTATTTAGTTTAACTGGCTAATACACTAGAGATGAGTTGCGTGAATTAAATATTATTTAATTCACAAATTATTAACTCATTATTCAACTAAAGAACACATCAGTTTAACTCAGTGCATGGACAGTTCAGTGGCGACAAGTGAAAGAGGTAGATGAAAGGGTTAAGTTAGCTATCAGTTGCGACATTAGTTGTGCATGAGATTTGCACTACACTTGGAGGCAATTGCCAATGATGATTGCGCTGTCAAGCCAAGGAGATTCGAACCTTGGATCTCTATTTAGACCAGCCTTGATTGCGCAATAGAGGCAGGGAAATTAGTGGGTGTGTTTTGAACTTGTGACTTGTTCAAAACCAAGCTAGTTTTTGTGTAGCTTTGGGAGATAGTACTGAGTACTTGTGAGGAGTTTGTACTATGTATTTTCTGCATGTTCTCTCCATTTATAATATACTATAGCTGGGGGTTTTCAGCTATAATCTTTCCCCATACATACTGTGTTAATGTGTGTGATGATTTGATGTGTTATCGCTTCTATTCTTTCCGCATGTGACAATTAATTGTAGAAGAGATTATGTGTTATGCATGCAATTCGAAATTGATGTGTGATCAGGTTAATCTCCATTGAATAAGTGATTTATTCAGCAAATTTCTACATGGTATCAGAGCTATATTAATTGTCGAGATCTATTACGGTGATTGCAAACTTATTTCCTCGGACAGAGCCTGCATACGGGCCAGATAGCCTCCGGATTCATCTTTCTTCAGAAAGTGAAAGGTCTGGTAAAAGCCCATGCAGTCAATCTCTGATTTGGAAATAATTTTTTCTCAAGTGTAGATCGGAAGCGATTGAGTTATCAGGTGGTGGTGAAATTCGAATTTGCCGATTTGTGTTCTTGGTGCCACGGCGAAAATGTCTTTCAACGGTTTGCGACTCGAATATGCCTTGGAAGGAAGTTCGAATTATGTTGCATGGAAAGACTACATGGAGGCTGTATTATATGATAATGGGTTGTTGGAATTCGTGGAGAAAGAGATTCCAAAGCCTACTTCTACTGATGCTGCTGTTGCGGAAGCCTGGCGAAAGAAACAAGAAAAATGTCGAAGGATTTTGTTGGAGGGCATAAAGGATCACATAGTGTCCAGCCTGCATGGAAAGGCTTCTCCATATTTGATGTGGAAAGCCTTGATAGATCTGTACCAGAGCAAGAGCGACCAGAGGAAGTTGGCGCTCAAGGATAGACTCAGAAACATCAAGATGGAGAAAGGAGAGAGCATCCCCAAGTACCTCACGAGGTTCACCCAATGCAGGGATGAGCTGGGAAGCGTGGGAGTGACGGTGGAGGATGAGAACTTGGTAAGCTTGGCTCTCCTGGGTCTTCCGAAAAGTTGGCATGCATATCAAGATAGTGTCAATGGTTGAGAGAAATTGCCCGGATGGGAAAGACTGTGGTCTGATCTGGTGCAAGAGGAGATCCGGCGGAATACCAGGGATGGATCTTCATCAAAGGCATCTGATGAAGAAGACTGTGCTTTGGCTGCCAAAGCAAGGAAGGGGAAGGGCAAGGAGAAGGCTTCTCAATCCGGTGCAGATGGTAAAGAGCATGACATGTCCAAAGTGAAGTGTTTTCACTGTCACGATCATGGACATTATGCCACGAATTGCCCAAAGAAGAAGAAGAACAAGCAGGATGCTGGAGCTGCAGTTGGTGAGGCTCTTGCCTTGCAATTTGAGCTGGACTTCTCATTGATCGCATGCATGTTGTCTAGTGCATTGGGATCGGGGTGGTACTTTGATAGTGGCGCTTCCTTTCACATGACGGGAGATGTGAATCTTTTCAGTGACTTGGTGGAGAAAGGTCTCCAGATGCATGTTGAGTTGGGCAACGGTGGACGATACAATGCGACCGGAATTGGTACCATAACCTTTCAGAGGGAGTCAGGTAAACTCATTATTTTACAAGATGTATTGCATGTACCAGGTCTAACAAAGAATCTGATCTCAGTCGCAATGTTAGAGGATAAAGGGTATGAAGTTGTCTTCAGAGAAGGAAAAGTTTTCCTTCGGCACAAGGCAACAGGACAAGTCAAGAAGGTTGGGATTCGAGCAAAGAATCTCTACAGACTTGAAGTAGATGGGATGTCTACAGAGCTTCCTACTGTTGGGAAGTGCAAGAAAGACATGCAATTGATGCTTGAGAGGGAGCAAGTTTTGCATGCAGGTAATAGTGAACCTCGGGATGTGGAGCAGCCACAAGATGAGGATCATGGAGTGGAAGAAACCACTCATGCGGAGAAATTTCGTGCCAGATGGGCAGAGGGAGTGCATGCAGCTATACCACCAGGTGAGAGGTGGGGCGACATGCATGATTAATCCCAAGAGGAGATTTCTGGGAAGATTCATGAGATGGTGTGGATCTCATGGATTGAACCTGGCTACGAGGTGCCCACAGCGCAGCAGTAGCAAGATCAGTTGGAGTGATGCAGGCAGATCAAAGTGACAGTGTCGGATACTGGAGCGCGGATCAGAGTTGACAGCAAGTGCAAGAGTGCATGGGTACAAGAGTTCAACAGCGCAGTAGTTCCTGATGACATGTGCAGTTGGCCAAGCAGAAGTCGAAGACTTTGATGATAGATGCTAGATGCATCAAGACTGATTGAGTTGTTTGGAGCCTATTCAGTTTCAGAGGAGTTGCAGAGCAGATGCATGGAGTTGCATGGCGCTTGTGAAGGTTGCAGGGCGAATACATGGAGTTGCATGTCGCATGCAAAGACAGTCCTTTCTTGTTGAGAGGGAGTGTTGAAAATGGCAACAAGAAACAGTGAAGGAGGCCTCCTGAAACATCTTTCCTGATCCTAGTTGGAAAGTGATCACCTAAACTAGGTGGGGACCACACATGTGATTTTTGTCGAAAAGTCTATTTTTAGACTATGTCTATTTTTAGACATATGGAGCATAGTCCAGGGGTTGCAGTATGTTATTCTTGGAGTATTGGTCATGTTGGTAAAAATAGATGGACCTCTATTTTTGGACCTATAGGTCGAAGTCTATTTTTAGACTGCCTATCCTAAAAATAGGGAAGTCAAATATTATTTACCCTTAATAATATTTGGACTCTAAACTTTAGTTTACTCTCTTGGAGCACTTCAGTTTGACCCCCGGAGGTGGGGCATGCAGCTGCCAGAAGGAAATACGCTTTTCCTATGGGTTAGTTGAGCTAATGCATGGTTGACTTCAGTTAGAGCTCAAGTGGCGGAGTTCGGTGGAGTTGATGCGACAGTTAATGGAGGTGGTGTTCTGGTTAACTAGTTGAACTAGTTGTATTTAGTTTAACTGGCTAATACACTAGAGATGAGTTGTGTGAATTTAATATTATTTAATTCACTAATTATTAACTCATTATTCAACTAAAGAACACATCAGTTTAACTCAGTGCATGGACAGTTCAGTGGCGACAAGTGAAAGAGGTAGATGAAAGGGTTGAGTTAGCTATTAGTTGCGACATTAGTTGTGCATGAGATTTGCACCACACTTGGAGGAAATTACCAATGACAATTGCACAGTTGGAGCCAGTGAGATTCGAACCTGGATCTCTATTTCGACCAGCCTTGATTGCGCAGTAGAGGTAGGGAAATTAGTGCGTGTGTTTTGAACCTGTGGCTTGTTCAAAACCAAGCTAGTTTTTGTGTAGCTTTGGGAGATAGTACTGAGTACTTGTGAGGAGTTTGTACTATGTATTTGCTACATGTTTCTCATCCATTTATAATATAATATAGCTGGGGGTTTTCAGCTATAAGCTTTCCCCATACATACTGTGTTAATGTGTGTGATGATTTGATGTGCTATCGCTTCTATTCTTTCCGAATGTGACAATTAATTGTAGAAGAGATTATGTGTTATGCATGCAATTCAAAATTGATGTGTGATCAGGATAATCTCCATTGAATAAGTGATTTATTCAGCAAATTTCTACACTTCCTCTATTAACTTAGTTTTCCTCCACTTGGTCTTACACAACTTCGTCGGGTTTATTTATCAAATTCAAGGAATTTGACAAATAAACATAATCAACAAACTTTGATAATTTAATGTACCCGAACTTTAATTCTTTCCTCACCTTATACTAAGGTTGTTCCACGTCAATCTCTCATATTGATAACCCTACACTTTTTAAACAAATAACTTTAGTCCCTGGCCCCACTCCTACACGGCATGGATTTTAACTAATTATGCACGCCATACCTTAGGTTAACCTTCGCGCATCTTCCTCATATGACCACCCTCTGATGGCTCCCCTCCAGATCGACGGCGCTCAAAAATATCGCGTGGCCTCGTTGGTCGAACGTTAATGTGTGATGGTGCGCAATGATAGCGGTTTTGGAACTTTGCCCAACACCACGTGTGGACTGTTCCATGGAATCGCTCGCAATTGGAGAATACCGCTTGCTCCACAAAAGCGGTGTGATATGGGAAATCCGGGTTTTCTAATCCACTCACGGTTTTGAAATAGTGTTAAACCAAAGGTTAAGTCTGGTTACGCTATCCCCAGTATTCACTAACTCAGGTCAGATCTCGGCAGGGTTTGCAATTAACAACAACCAAATGTAATTCTCTTCCGACGGGATTTTCCCTACCATTAGGATAGAGGTAGTCGACCACAATTATACGCAGAATTCTTCTATGATTGGAGATTTATTCAACAGAGCTGGTTCGAACAATTTTGACAGAAACAATAGACAGAGGGAAGCAAAATCTATACAATAGTTCAACTCAGTAATTATATATGCACAGAGTTCAATCGCCTCATAGTTAAACAAATTTCCTCACAATATCAACTCAAGACAATTCGATGGCAAATGAGCACTGAAATTATTTAACTGGAAGCAATTTTTAACACACACGTTTTATTGCAGAAAACTCCTCTTCTCCTTTTTTTTCAATACACCCGAGGGATACAATTTATATACATTACAATGTGTCTCTTCGGTTCCTTTGTGAGGACCGTTTAGAAAATCAAAAGCCTAATTACAATAATTCAACTACCTGAAACATGACAGATGGATCGAATCTAACTATTCAAATTCTACAAATATAACTAATTTAAATGAAACAGTCAGCTGAGGTATTGACACCTCACTGTTACAATTCAAATGTTTTCGAACCCTCCTAGCCACAACATGTGGACAAAAGCTCCTACATTGCTGGCTAGTGTCTAATGCCCCTACATCAGACTCCCGAGGGCAATTTTCATCATGGGCTCCTGTCCATGAGCTCTTCCACTGATCTGCCTATCTTCTGCAACATTCCTTCAGTCATCCAAGTGGCATCTTCCTCTGGCTTATGCTTCCATTTGATTAAGTACTGAAAGTACTCTTGTCCTCTGGTCTTCCTGAACACTCTTCTGTCCAATATCTTCTCTAGTTGCAATGGTTGTGCTGGAGGTAGCTGCTCTTTCCACTCAATCTGTTCCTTGTCTACTGATCTTACTTCTTCATCATCATCTTCATACTTGTACAAATATGCAACATTAAAAATGGGAGATATTCCAACATCAGGTGGCAATTCAATCTCATAATCATTTGCAGAAAACTTTCTAAGTATCTTGCATGGCCCAATATTTTTGAACTTCAGTTTATTATACTGCTTCTTTGGGAATCTCTCCTTTCTCAAGTGTACCAAAACCAGATTTCCTACTTCAAAATGAACTTATTTTCTGCTCAATTCTTCTCTAAATTTGTATTTGATGCTGCTGCCTTGTAGTTGATGTTTCACTTGTTCATGTATGGCCTGGATCTCTGAAGAAAATTGCTCACCATCTGCGCTCCTTAGCTTTGCCTTTCCCAAATTTCTTAACTCTAATATTCCTCTGGGGTGCATTCCATAAACAATATGGAATGGGTTCTGCCCTGTGCTTCTATTTGGTGAGTCATTATATGCATATTCTTCCTAGGGAAAAATATGGTCCCACTGCTTGGGATGCTCTCCTGCAAGACTTCTCAACAAATTTTCCAGACTCCTATTCACTACCTCAGTTTGTCCATCAGTCTGAGGATGATAAGCTGAGCTGAAACTCAGTTTGGTACCAAGTTTCTTCCACAGTTTCCTCCAAAAATGACCCACAAATCTGGTGTCTCTGTCTAAAACAATACTCTTGGGCAACCCATGCAATCTAACAACTTCTTTGAAAAACAAGTTAGCAACATGAGTGGCATCACTAGTTTTATAGCATGGAATAAAATGTGCCATTTTGGAGAATCTATCCACTACAACAAAGACTGCATCATTCCATCTCCAAGTCTTGGGAAATCCTAGAACAAAATCCATACTCACCATGTCCCAAGGCCTGTCTGGGATAGGCAAGGGAGTGTACAATCCTGCATTCTGGCTCCTTCCTTTGGCATATTGACAGATTTTGAAATTTTTCACAAAATTACCCACTACTTCTCTCATCTTGGGCCAGTAATAGAATTGACTCAGTTGCTCATAAGTTTTATCAGTACCAAAGTGTCCAGCAAGTCCACAACTATGTTTTTCTTTGATCAAATTTTCTTTCATGGAACATTTTGGTACACAGAGTTGGTTTCTCCTGAATAGTAAGTCCTCCTGCAAGAAATAATCCAGCCATTGGCTTCTATCTGTTAGAATAGGGTTACAACATGCCTCAAATTCTTCTTTAAAATCTGGATCTGTTTTATACAATTCTTTGAGAAAATCAAATCCTACAACTTCAAAATTAGTTTCTTGAACAAGCATGTGCCTCCTACTAAAAGCATCAGCAACTTTATTTGCTTGGCCACTTATGTGTTTCAAAACAAAATTAAAACCTTGGAGATACTCAACCCATTTGGCATGCTTATGCTTCAACTTGGGCTACTGTACAATATACTGCAAAGCATGATTGTTAGAATATAATACAAATTCCTTGGACATCAAATAATGCCTCCACTTTTTTAGTGCCTGAACAATTGCATAGAATTCCTTCTCATAAGAGGAATACTTTCTTCTGGTGTCATTTAGTTTTTCACTCAAATAGGCTACAGGCCTATCATCCTGACTCAACACAGCTCCAATCGCCTCCCCACTGGCATCACACTTCACTTGAAATGGTTTAGTAAAATCAGGAAGAATCAAGACAGGCTTTTCGGTTATCTTTTGCTTCAAAACTTTAAAGTTTCTTTCTACTTCAGCAGTCCACTTAAATGGCTATTTTCTCTTCTTTATTGTCTCAATTATGGGTGCATTAATCTTACTGAATTTTCTTATGAATTTCCTGTAAAAACTGGCAAGTCCATGGAAAATTCTTACCTCAAAAACATTTTTGGGTGAAGGCCACTCCACAATTTCCTTAACCTTTTCTGGGTCCATCTTCAATCCTTCTATCGAAACAACAAAACCCAAATACACCAACTCTTCTTTCATGAATAAGAATTTATTTAAATTTATCAGCAGTTTCTCTTGGTGCAGCTTCTTCAAGACATGGTTAAGATGCCTTAAATGTTCTTCTTTAGTTTTGCTAAAAACTAATATATCGTCCAGATACACTATCACAAATTTACCAATAAATTCTTTCAATACTTCATTCATAAGTCTCATAAAAGTACTCGATGCATTTGACAACCCAAAAGGCATTACCATCCATTCATATAGTCCTTCATTTGTTTTAAAGGCAGTTTTCCACTCATCACCCTCTCTTATTCTAATCTGATGGTATCCAATTTTCAAATCTATATTTGAAAAATATTTAGCACCACTCAAACAGTCCATCAAATCCTCAACTCTGGGCAAAGGGAATTTGTACCTGATCATGATCTTATTGATTGCTCTGGAATCAGTACACATCCTCCAGCCTCCATCTTTCTTTGGGCTCAATACTGCTGGTACTGCACATGGACTCAAACTTTCTCTGATCAGCCCCTTGTCCACCAATTCTTGTACTTGTCTCCTTATTTCCTCATTTTCTGTGGGAGTCATTCTGTAGGCTGCCTTATTTGGCAGATTTGAACCAGGGATAAAATCTATCTGATGGCTGATCTTTCTCACAGGTGGCATCTCATCAAGTAAATCATCCACAATAATGTCACAATAATTGTCTAACATCTCTTGGATTTCTACTGGAAAATCAGAAATATTTGTAGAAGTAAGAACTACCTTAGGTTTGAAAACTAAAGCAAAAATTACCTCTTCTTCTTCTATCTGCTGTAGATATTCCTTCCCACTCAGCAACAAGGTCTTTGGATCAATCACTTTGCTGGATGGCTCCCCTTCTTCCATGGGTATAAATGTATGATGTACCCCATCTTTGAAGAACTTGTAAGTGTTCTTCTTGCCATCATGCACTGCTGCTCTGTCAAACTACCAAGGTCTACCCAGCAGTATATGACACACATCCATGGGCATTACATCACACAGGACCTTATCTTGGTATTTTCCCATTTGCAGCTCTATCTCACACTGTTATTTTACAACCAGCTAGTGCCCTTTATGCAGCCAGGACACCCTGTAGGGAGTTGGATGCTCCCTTGTCTTCAACTTCAACTTCTCTATCACCTCAGTGGAAACTAGATTGTCTGTGATGCCACTATCAATGACTAGCTGTCAGCATTTCCCTTGGACTTTACATATGCTCCTAAACAAAGCCTTCCTTTGTGCAGGCTCAGTGACCTCTTTGGTTTGTTTCAACAGGACTTTATTAACCACCAAGGACTCTCCCCTCTATGGTAAAATTTCTTCTTCAATTTCTGCCTCTTCTCCAGCCTGGGCAACAACATCATTTCTTGGACTAGCACCCACATTCTCTGGACATTCATAGTGCTTATGTCCCACTTGCTGACATCTATATCACCTCAACTCTCTACCTCTGCCTCTATCTCTACCCCCTCTTCCTTTTCCTCTGTAAGAACCCCTTATGCCCCTTGCATCATCCTCTATAGATGCATTCTGAGGTGAGCTACTATTAGCTCCATCCCTGGGTGTAGTAGGCTTTCCTCTACCACCCTGAATTCCATTTCCATGGAAAGTACCTCTCTTCTTGGCAGACTGTTTCCTCAGGAGTTTCTCCTCTGCTTTCAAGGCCATCTGGTAGGCCTCTTCCACTGTCTTAGGAGACAGGAGACCAATCTCATCTTGGATCTCTAGCTTGAGACCATTCACATATCTACCAGTCTTCTCTGGTGTGTCTTGGAATTTCCCAGCTCTTATGCTCACTCTATATAATTCCTCTGTGTATTCCTTTACAGTCAGCAACCTCTGTCTCAGGTTTTGCATTTTCCTAAACAATGTCAGCTGATAATCACTAGGCAAGAATTTACCTTTTAATTTAGCCATTATTTTGGTCCATCTCTTGATAGGTTGCTTTCCAACTCTCCTCCTTTCTACCTACACTCCATCCCACCAGAGTGCAGCATGTCCTTTCAGCTTTGTCACTGCAAACTTGACATTTTTATCTTCGCTTATTTCTTCATAGTCGAAACACTTGTTCATTTCATTTATCCAATCCACCAGCTCCTCTGGATTCAATCCTCTTGCAAAATTTGACACTTCAATCTTGGGCTTAACTGCAGACCCCAAAACAGTTTTGAGGAGCCTCAAGTCAGGAGGAATCTCAACATTTTCTTCCGCTTCTTCTATTTCAGGTTCACTGATTCTGGCCCCAAACCTCTGCAAAATCTCCAACATTTTTGCGTTTGCAACAGGTCTCCTTCTGCCAGCACCTCTACCAACTCAGATTTCCATGTCAGTTCTTTGCAAAAACAACTTAAAAACAACGGCTCTGATGCCATAAATGACGGAAAAAAAACTGAAAGTCGGCCCCTAAGGAGAGTTGGTCTCTTCTCGTGGCTCTGTCAGCACTTCCTCTATTAACTTAGTTTTCCTCCACGTGGTCTTCCACAACTTCGTCGCGTTTATTTATCAAATTCGAGGAATTTGACAAATAAACATAATAAAAAAACTTTGATAATTTAATGTACCCGAACTTTAATTCTTTCCTCACCTTATACTAAGGTTGTTCCACGTCAATCTCTCATATTGATAACCCAACACTTTTTAAACAAATAACTTTAGTCTTTGGCCCCACTCCTACACGGCATGGATTTTAACTAATTATGCAAGCCATACCTTAGGTTAACCTTCGCACATCTTCCTCATATGACCATCGTCCGATGGCTCCCCTCCAGATCGATGGTGCTCAACAATATCACGTAGCCTCCTTGGTCGAACGTTAATGCGCAATGGCGCACAATTATAGCGGTTTTGGAACTTCGCCCAACGCCACGTGTCAACTGTTCTATGGAATCGCTCGCAATTGGAGAATATTTCTTGCTCCACAAAAGCGGTGCGATATGGGCAATCTGGGTTTTCTAATCCACTCACGGTTTTGAAATAGTGTTAAACCAAAGGTTAAGTTGGGTTACGCTATCCCCGGTATTCACTAACTCAGGTCAGATCTCAGCAGGGTTTCCAATTAACAACAACCAAATGTAATTCTCTTTCGATGGGATTTTCTCTACCATTAGGATAGAGGTAGTCGACCACAATTATACGCAGACTTCTTCTATGAGTGGAGATTTATTCAACAGAGCTTGTTCGAACAATTTTGAGAGAAACGATAGACATAGGGATGCAGAATCTATACAATAGTTCAACTCAGTAATTATATACGCACAAAGTTCAGTCACCTCACAGTTAAACAAATTTCCTCACAATATCAACTCAAGACAATTCGATGGCAAATGAGCACTGAAATTATTTAACTGGAAGCAATTTTTAACACACATGTTTTATTGCATAAAAATCCTCTTCTCCTTTTTTATCAATACACCCGAGGGATACAATTTATATACATTACAATGTGCCTCTTCGGTTCCTCTGTGAGGACCGTTTAGAAAATCAAAAGCCTAATTACAATAATTCAACTAACTGAAACATGACAGATGGATCTAATCTAAGTATTCGACTTCTACAAATCTAACTAATCTAAATGAAACAATCAGCTGAGGTATTGACACCTCGCTGTTACAATTCAAATGTTTTCGAACCCTCCTAGCCACAGCATGTGGACAAAACCTCCTACATTGCTGGCTAGTGTCTAATGGCTCTGCATCAATACGTGACATCACAGGTAAGCAAAGATACTTTTATATTCTACTTTTTTGGTTTATATATTGAAAAAATTGAAAGAGTGTCTAAAACGACAAGGTGGAGATGGTGTTATTTTGGGGATTTTTTGATAAAGCTTCTTTTATAGGTTGATGACCTTGTGTAGATTGTTAAATTGGCCCATGGATGGCAGATGCACCTCCATGCCCTTGAGCATTTTTGTAAAAAATTGGGGATGCAAGTCAATACGAGAAAGAAAATAATAATGATTTTCTATAATAAAAATAAGCATAGAAAGCATACATTCTTCTTTGATGGTGACATTATTGAATAATTAAATGAATACAAGTACCTTGGGATTGATTTAAAAAACAAGATTAATTGGGAGGACTACAGAAGTAAATGAATTTTAGGAGGGTGGAAAGTATCATATGCTCTTCAAAATAGATGTAGAGAGGAAGAGTTATGCGACTAGGAAATGGTTAAAGTTCTTTTTGGGCTCCTAGTTTTTCTAGTGATATTATATGATTGTGAATTCATGGCTAGAAACATCCCTATCTCAAAATGGAAACTGATTGGGAAAAATCCAAAAATTCTTGATCATGATCAAGTTCAAAATAAAAAGTTTGGTTCCTTATGATATAATGTTGTGTGAAAGAGGAGAAAATTACATCAAAGAAATTGCTATGGTGCATCTCATAGGGTACCTAAAAATAATTGAGAAAATGGGAGTAGGTAGATGGAATAAAGTTATCTTCAATGCTAGCATGAGTGAAATAAAGAAATCATGGATGAGACAAAACAAAAAATGGATGAAAAAAAGAATATTTACCCCAATGTCTATACAAAATATAGTAAAGAGTTAAATAATTTTGTTATGGAGAAGCTTCGTAAGCGTATATGGGGAAAAGAGTTGGGTACAAAGAAGAAGTATTATTTTGGTTTTAAAACTCATGTGGTGATCACTTTTTAAAAAACTTCCCAGATTATCCACATTGCTAGAAGATGAGTGTCGACGTTTCGAATCCCTACGGGGATCCATCATCAGGACAATTCTTGAATGAAGGAATTGAGAAAAAGACTAAGACCTTAAATATAGGTAGAAGTAGCTTTCTAGAAAAGAGACTACCAAAGTTTATAATTTTTATATATTTATTAATTTATTTTATATATATAATATGATCCTAATTCATAAATTTTATTTTATCAAGGTTTAATAATCTATGTTATAAGTTTTAACTATAAAAGAAAAGGGGACTTCTACAAGGTTAAAGATCTAAAAAAAAAAAACTAATAAAGCTTCTAATTTAAACTTTTTTAAGGCCTAGAAAATATTTAATATGATAAAAGATTAAATAATTGAAGGTGAATTATTAATAGTTAATTAAACAAAGGACTAAATAAAATTTAAATATATAATTAAATTAAAAGGATATATTTAGTTACTATATCATTTTAATTTATTATATACCCAATTTTATTTAAAAACTTATTCTATATCCAATTATATTTTTTAATTTTTTTTAATTTTAAAGCTCTAATTTTATTAGAGTATTAATTACTAACCAAGATAAAATAATACTAAGAATTAAAAGACCTAGAGGTGACTTAATATGGTTAATCTAGTTAAGGGCATAAATAAATTAAAAGGATATATCTATTTTAATTAAATATACCATTATAATTTATTACGTGTCTAATTTTTATTATAAAATAACATTAAAGGTTTATTTTTATTTAGAGGACTAAGCTCATTTAAAAAAAAAAAAAAAAACTAAGCTAGGAAAAAGATTAGAAGGATAGGGAGAAAATAGTAAAAGGGAATAAAGAATAAAATTCTAATGATTATCGATTAATTAATTAACTTTTATTATAACCAAATAAAAATTAATTAACAGGGATAATTATTAGAATTTTTTTTCATTAAAGCTAAAACTAAATTAGAATCCAAAGGAGGAAGACCATACCTGGGGTTATATACTTGAAAAACTATACCTCAATGGAGGGTGTTTTTTGAGGAGCAGATTTGTCGAAGAAGAGGTCTCCAAGTGTCACTAATTTCAACTCCACCATCCCTATTGTCGCCAACTTATACATGGAAAATTTTGAGAAAAAGGCCCTTGCCTCTTATCCCTTAAAACCTGACTGGTGGAAAAGGTTTGTGGACGACACCAACATAAAATGGGCCCACGGTAAAGAAAATCTTGAAGGATTTTTTAATCACCTCAATTCCATTTCCACTGAGATTAAGTTCACAATGTAAGTTGAATAAAATAGGAGCATTTCATTTTTGGACGTTCTGGTCACTACAAATGATGATGGAACTCTTGGGCACCAGGTGTTTAGAAAGAAAACCCATACAGATAGCTATCTCCATGCTGAGTCCTACCATCATCCGACTCAGAAGTTTGGTGTTCTTAATACCCTAGCTGTCAGAGCCATGAGGATTTCTGACACCAAACACCTGAACGACGAAATCATTCTCCTTTCAACCACTTTCAGAGATTTAGGTTATAAAGAGAGGGATATCAAAAAAGCCCTGGAAAGAGCCAAGGGTTCAGTCTTACCACGTAATCACCAAGAGAATCAAGAAAATATGGGAAGAGTTGTTCTTCCATACATTAAGGGGGTTACTGATAAAAGCCAAGCTCCTGAGGAAGAATGATATTTTCGCTCAATTTTCGGCAATAGGCACTATTAGGCAAAAGATGCGATCAGTTAAGGACAACATAAAACTGGAACAACTTAAAGGAGTGTACAAGATCGACTGTTCCTTCGGGAAGAGTTATATAGGTGAGACTGGGCGTTCACTTCAGAAAAGACTTAAGGAGCATGGAGCTGATATCAAGTATGAATGATTGCGCACCTCAGCCCTTGCAGAACACTCCTCTAAAACCAAACATCAAATTCGTCTGGAAGATGCAACAATCATTGCAAAAGAAGAGCACTATCAAAGAAGAAAAATAAGAGAGGCCCTTGAGATTATAAAGCATCCAGATAATCTTAATAGGGATGGTGGAGTTGAAATTAGTGACACTTGGAGACCTCTTCTTCGACAAATCTGCTCCTCAAAAAACACCCTCCATTGAGGTATAGCTTTTCAGGTATATAACCCCAGGTATGGTCTTCCTCCTTTGGATTCTAATTTAGTTTTAGCTTTAATGAACAAAAATTCTAATAATTATCCCTGTTAATTAATTTTTATTTGGTTATAATAAAAGTTAATTAATTAATTGATAATCATTAGAATTTTATTCTTTATTCCCTTTTAATATTTTCTCCCTATCCTTGTAATCTTTTTCCTAGCTTAGTTTTTTTTTTTTTTTTTAAATGAGCTTAGTCCTCTAAATAAAAATAAACCTTTAATGTTATTTTATAATAAAAATTAGACACATAATAAATTATAATGGTATATTTAATTAAAATAGATATATCCTTTTAATTTATTTATGGCCTTAACTAGATTAACCATATTAAGTCACCTCTAGGTCTTTTAATTCTTAGTATTCTTTTATCTTGGTTAGTAATTAATACTCTAATAAAATTAGAGCTTTAAAATTAAAATTTAAAAAAAAATATAATTGGATATAGAATAAGTTTTTAAATAAAATTGGGTATATAATAAATTAAAATGATATAGTAACTAAATATATCCTTTTAATTTAATTATATATTTAAATTTTATTTAGTCCTTTGTTTAATTAACTATTAATAATTCACCTTCAATTATTTAATCTTTTATCATATTAAATATTTTCTAGGCCTTAAAAAAGTTAAAATTAGAAGCTTTATTAGTTTTTTTTTAGATCTTTAACCTTGTATAAGTCCCCTTTTCTTTTATAGTTAAACCTTATAACATAGATTATTAAACCTTGATAAAATAAAATTTATGAATTAGGATCATGTTATATATATAAAATAAATTAATAAATATATAAAAATTATAAACTTTGGTCGGCTCTTTTCTAGAAAGCTACTTCTACCTATATTTAAGGTCTTAGTATTTTTCCCAATTCCTTCATTCAAGAATTGTCCTGATGATGGATCCCCGTTGGGATTCGAAACGCCGACACTCGTCTTCTAGCAATGTGGATAATCTGGGAATTTAAAAAAAAAAAAAAGTATTATGTTCAAGAACTCAACCCCAATTGTGATCCCCAACAAAAAGAGTACATTGGAGCTAGCATTATGTGGAGAGCATGGATTCTTATTTCTCAATTAAGAACTAATTTTAGTTAGCTTCTATGTGAAAAGAGATGCTAGAAAAGACCTAAAGAATCTTCGGAAGAATGCATGTGTACTTTTTGTACTTCTAGGGTAGTGGAATGACAAAACCATTTCATTTTGGAATGTGTTCCTTTAAGAGATATCAGATACAATTATGGAAATATGTTAGCATCGGTTCCTTGGAATTTTCTTTTTAGTGAGGGGATTTTCAGAAGGTTGGTTAAGCTCATCATCAATTTGAGTAAGAAAAGGACTAAATTCAAAAATTCAAAATGCAGTGAGGTCAGTGGACCCATAAACTATTTTTTGTCTTAGGTAAATTAAAATATCATTCATTAATTCGTGGATTTCGATCTATAATTGGTAATATTATGCATATGTTTTTCTATTATTTTAAATTTGTGATAAAAAATAAAATTTAGAATAGATTTATGGGCCTCAAATAATCCATACTTGAATGCAAATTCAAAGAGAAAATAAATAGCCTTGGGTCAATGAAATTTGTAAAATTGTAATTAGATGACAAATTTTCAGTGTGTTGAGAAAAATATAGGATATAATTCACAATTATTATGGCCATCTTTGTTTTGAATCAATGCATTGTGTAGAGTGTGGGGTTGTAGAGGAATATTTGTTGAGCTCTCTCACCCTGTCATTTCTTCCTTTGCACCTCCACACTTCACAAAATGTATTGTTTAAATTTGCTGCCCCCCCTCCCCCTCGCCTACATAAATGACATACAATTGTGCCAGTTCTGCATCAATGGGCAGAGCAATAACAAAATAGTATTAGTATCAGTGTTAGGAAACTCTTTGATTAAATAACCACTTCAAAATTATCCTTTTTTTAATTTAAAATTAGTTGTGAGGCATTTACCAATACCAAAAATAGAACACCCCCACCAGGGGAATTATTTCACATCAAGGCTCACTTAGCCAAATGAAAATTAGAAATAATATTTTAAGAAATTAGAAATTTGTTTTTGAATTTACTAAAGAATATAATTTTTCAACATTTTCCCAAAACTTTGGATAAAATTACAAGAATTGAGAAAAATAATAAAAACTCAATGCAGTTTGATCGTGAGGTAATTTTCATAGTCCCTAGTGAGGCAGGGACCTACGTAGTTGAATTTTACTTTAGAACTATAATTTTTTGTTAAAATAATTATAACTTTTAACAAAAGAAAATAATTGTTTGTTTTGAGTGTGTTCCAATTTCATGGCACTAGGGTTGATTTTTATTCATTAAAGAATGTGTATGTTGGGTTCACATTTACTTTCATATGAGGACCCACAACCCAAGATTTAATTCTCTTTGAGTGACGTCTGTGAATCATGATTTTTAGCTTCCTAATATCGACTTATGATTTGGACCTTACCTTAAATTTTGAAATTAGATTTTCCTAGTCGTTATAATAATATTAAGGTGGGTGAGTGTAATTATTATTATATTAACTGTGCTACAATATTATTCATCTAGCATTGAAATTTGAATTCCTCTTTATCAGTCACATAAAGAAAAATCACATTTTGGATCTTTATGTTTCATGTCAATGAATGTTATGCTTAAACTTTTTCACATCAATAGTGATGTTTTGATAATAAATTAACCCTTCACTCATAAAGATTTAATTAAAAATTACCCTTAAATAACATAGTATTGTTAATGTTTTTTACATATTTATTAGAAGAAAAAAACCAAAATGATCATAATACACAAATGAATTATTGAATACTTAAGTTTGTTTTACTAACTTATTGACATTATCCATAGGTCCCATACCTTCCAAATTCCACTTATCAGTTCTTCTACGAAACATAGGATACAAAAATTATGGTGTCTCCTTTACTCACACCTGACGCCATTATTGCAATCAATTCGATCATATTTTAGTATTCTCAATTTTGGTATTTATTAAACCATTTGAATGTTGAAATTTTAGTGGAAAAAGTGTGGATTTATTCCACCGATGTGAATGGGAAAACATCCCAAGAAGAAATTTTTGTCTCAAGGACTTTGGGGTTCACAAGAGGTTATCCTCCAGGCTCCACATCATCTCCACAATCATAATCACATAGAATCAATGTGGGGTTATGCAGTGGAGATTTTGTAGTAAGGCAAGCACAATGTATTAAAAGTCTTTTAATATTTCACAAATTATGATACATGTCATTCTTCATTATCTAAATATACCAAATCCTTTAAGTGATATATTTGGACTTTTGAAATATGATATAGACTGTAGATGAAATAAAATTTCTGTTGTTTTAGAGGTGACATTGTGAGGTAGGATAGCTTTCAAAGGTGACTATTGGCTCATAACCTATTATGAGAAAAACAACACAGGAAATCTTCATGTCTGAGAAAAAACCAATACTATAAAAACAATTAATGTATATAACATGCATGACCAAATCAACTATAATTCACCCTATTTATTCTCTTTATCATAAAAAAAAAGAATTGGATAGTAAATGGCTAGCATAGATTGTTCATGAGGAAATGTTTTAATTTCTGGGTTGTACTAAATGGTCAATCATAAATAAAAATATATAATTTTCAAGCACGTTCTTTCTGCTATGGTTCATAGTCATCACCAAAATTTTAAAAATATTTTTCTAACATATGTTAGATATTGGATATGTTTGCTTCAGTGATGGTGGTGAATTCAAAAGAATTTTGGAGGAATTTCCATTTGTATGATTTTTTCTTTATTCTTAGGTGAATAAGGTGTACTCATGTGTTAGTGCATTAAGACAATGGAACATAGGTTCTTGGTGTGGACCTACAAAATACACTTGTTGATTTTTAATTTACATTAATATAAGAGTCCACTAGCTAGGCTACGATATAACCCACTAACACTTAAATAAAATTTTACTAAAAATCAACAGTAAATTTTATTTTTAATTTATTATTAGTTTTTGATGAAATAGTATTATCCCTATTTGGAAAAATCGACAGTTATAAAGGGTAGACACACCCTACTCTTATCATTTTGAAATTTTCAGCGATCTTGTTATATTGCATCTGATAATTTCAGCCATCTCTTTTCAGTTTCTTGCAATCAATTTATTTTCGGTTTCTTGCGATCATGTTGAAATATTTTTTTCAACAAAGGAATTTGTTATTTCCTCTATAAATTTTAGCTTCTCGATATTTCTTAAGAATATAAATGCAGGGAATCTATAAATTGAAATGGTTAGAGAAATAAAAATTTTCATGTTGATGGCATGCCTGTTGAAAATATCACTATTGTTCAATTAGGTGAGTGGCACATTGTTTTGCAATGCATGTTACGAAACAAGGGAATTGAAATTTTCTATTAACTACAAAAATTCCAAAATTAGAGAGAAGAGTAGGAAGCAGAAATTTGAACCAAAGTAAGCTTAGTCAATCATTAACCATTTTGCCTCTACAGTCAATGTATTGAGGGAATACCTTAAATATAACACCAAATTATATTATTATTCCAATGGAACTCACATGCCTACATGAAATAACTTTGGAATACAAATTATTGCGTGGAAAATGGTTGACTACAAAAAATTTGATGTATTAATTTTTCAATTTTCAGAATCATGCATACTGAGCATAGATGACATTAAGTATGTGATGGCTTTAGTCCCTATAATACTAGTAAGGAACCTATAATGCTTGTTATTTTTGTGCCCATTTAGTGCCCATTTTGCTATTATTGTGCCACATCATACTTAATATCATCCACCGTCCATCACACCATATTAAGATAAATTTTGAAGGTTCAAGCAGTGGAAGATCACATCGATCATCAACAACAATTTATCCAACCCTTAAAGGATAACCTAACTTTGGTGTAGAATCAAATGAAACAATAGGCAGATCAACATCGTAGTGAAGGAATTTTTGATGTATGAAACTGGATATTTTTACGGCTACAACCATACAAACAAATGTTGCATGCTAAGAAGGATAATAAATTATCACCAAAGTACTATGGTCCTTACGAGGTGTTACAAAATATTGGTAATATGGAATACAAATTGGAGCTTCCTGCATCTTCTTGAGTGCACCCAATCTTCCATGTTTCATGATTAAAGAAGGTTCTACGTGAAAAAATCTCGGTTCAAACAACATTTCCAGAACTTGATGAGGAAAAAGCATATTGGAACCTGAAGTAGTCACAGAAACAAGAAATTGAAAACTACGAAATCGATCAATTTTAGAGTATCTCATCAAGTGGAATAACTTACCCACTGAATATTCCGCATGGGTGGATGAGAAATTTATATAGAAGCATCCATAAGTAATCAAGTGTTGAGGACAACACTTGTTTGAAGGAGAGGGGCATGTTAGGTCCCTATAGTACTACTGTAGCCCCTTACTGTTATTGTTATTTTAGACCCATTATTATTATTTTTGTGCCCATGTAGTCCTCATATTGTTATTATTATGCCCCATAGTTGTAGCCCCATTATTGTATTGTTGTGCCCATGTGGTCCCCATATTGTTATATTATGATCCCTTAGACTCCTATATTTAGAAGGTAGGTTCTTTCATCTTTATCATCTAAGAATTTTTCATTTATGTAATGTAAAGTAGGTTTCCCCCTCGAAGAGTCTTATTTATAAGTCATGATCTATATTTTATTCTATTTTGTGAGGTTGTTTCATAACATTGGCCTTAAACAAGTAGGCCACAGTTGTTCAGTTGGATTTCATAGAGACCCATTACTATAATAAGGAATCAAATATAAATATTATGTTCATGGGGCCAGACCACACAAAACCATGGTCCTTCGATGACCCTCTTAGAACACTAGGGCTTGGGTTTTCATCAGAGGATTGATGATTTCACCTGGACAGCCAAGAAGTTTGGACAGTGGACATGGAAATAATCGATGATGAGTTCATCGTGGACATTGAGACTGTAGTGCTTCATGAGATTGGGAATTTGATTGGGTTGGACCATTACAAAATCCATTTCCATGTCATGTATAACTATATTATCTCTATACAAATAAAGAATCGCCTCACTTGTAATGATATAGAGGGAGCCACTGTATCTCAATGATAGTCATTTCTACAAAATCAAGATGGGTTTAGGCTTAGGAAAAAATAATTGTGCTGAGCTTCTCACTGTGAGGCACTTACTTCAATATTAATTAGAGCATGGATGTCATCATATTCAAATATTTTGGGACTCCAAACCTATCATAAATTGGTTCAATCAACATTTGGATTGTCACATACACACACTGTGGAGAATATTGGAGGACTTATGGAAATTAAAATCTCATTCTGTTACTATTTATTGTCAACACATTTACACAGAGTGCAATCACGTTTCCAACTCATTATCCAAGGAGGTAGCGGACCAGGCTCAGGGCCAATGCTTAATAGAAGAACAATCGGATCAGGATCAATTCAGGTACTACCACTGGCCATACATGACCCTACATCTCGAGGTGAACTAGAATTTTAATTTTTTGACAATATATGGCCATCTAAAACTATTTTTCATATTGTATTTATTTTGATGGTCATATCATCAAACTCTTTGATGATTACTTATTGAACCCCCCTCTAGGATCCTATGTTTGATAACTTTTGATGTGACCCCTCTCACAATTTTGATGCATATGCTTCAAAGCATCTAAAGCATGTAATTTTCACAATATTGATGAAAATTGTGAATTTTCCTGGGGAGAAAATACATCGAGGGAGCCATGGTTGTTTATGGCTCACGCACTTCTAAAATGCATCATAATATATATGTTGGGCCTAATTGAAAATTCAAGAAGAATAGATACCTCAAGTTTGCAGAAATAATACAACAAGCATGTATATCATGGATTCAATCTCGTCTAACAATGTGCTAAAGCTAGATACTGAATCACTTCTACAAATCAATTGCGGAATTAAAAAGATAATCGCCAATCACATGAATCAAAGAAGAATCAATCAAACCACAACATAGATAATTTCCTGGGGAAATATTCCTGCTCAAAACCACACTATCTTATATTGGATATTCAACATGGATACATGAAACAACTACATACAACTCTTCTCACAATATCCCTCTTGTACTCAGCTAATTGTCTCGCACCGTCTCAAATAAAACTGACCAATACTTAGCCAATTTACTGCCTCTAGACAGCCTGCCTTGCTTATGCAATACCTGATGAATGCAATCCCTATTATTTTGGAATTTTGGCCTTCCTCGACTGTGGAAGTATCATGGGAAATCCAATGGGTGTTTGGCTGCATGGGTGCAACCCAATAATCCTACAACTAATATTCAACTTCCCTTTCACCTAGATGTCAACTGGGTCTCCACTGGAACTGAAATGCATGCAACTAATAATAGTAAGTCCTTAGTTTCATGTGAGATCAATGATTCTTAAATAATTAATATTTAATTCAGTTGATCTCTCACTAGTGTATCAAACAGTTACAATAAGCACAACTAAGTTTAACTCACTTAACTGAGTTAAACTTACTACAGCTGGCATTAACTAAATCACCACTACACTTCAAACTCTGTTACAACTAGAATTACTTTGCATGCCTCACCAACTACCTCTAACTCGAAATTCGTGAGCTAACTGAGTTTATCACAATGAGTTAACTATTAAAAGCTATTTTGAGATTAGATTACATTTATTGACCATATTAATTATGGAATAACTAAAATATACATACACCAAATTTAGCCCACACCAGTGTAGTTAATGCTAAGACCTGCGGTCCCACACTAGTGAAGGTGTTGCTTCGACCTCCCGGTCCCACACTAGAGTGGGTGCTAAAATTTCTTGTTGAACTTCAACACTTCCTCTCAACAAGAAAGGGATTATCCTTCACCCTGATCCTACCTCTATGGTATTCAAATTTTCTCCTCGTGAGTGCCTTCATGAGAATATCTGCATCCTCATCTTCCATGGGAATGTACTGAAGTAACATTATCCACCTCTGCACACTATTTATTAGATGGTGGTACCATATATCTATGTGGTTAACCCTATCATGAAACACATGATTAATTGAGAGTTTAATGCAACTCTGATCATCGCAATGTATCTTTGTCGGATCCATCTAAGAACTAAGAAGCCAACCAAGATCTTTCTCATCTAGGTAGTCTCACATGCAGCTTGACTTGCTTCCATGTACTCTATTTTTGTTGAACTGAGTGCCACAAATCATTGCTTCCTGCTGTACCAAGAAACTGCTATCCATCCTAAGCTGAAGATGCCTCCTGATGTGCTCTTTATGTCTGATGGACTGCCTGCCCAATCTTCATCGATGAAGAATTGAAGCTTCACTCCCTCTATCCATATGCATCATAGACCATACTCTTATGTGCCCCTCAGGTATCCCAAGACATGCTTCCCCACCTTCCAAAATATGTTGGTAAGCTTAACCATAGCTTGACTCATCTGGTGAACTACGTACCAAATGTCTGGTCTGGTGTTCACTAGATACGTAAGTGAACCAACTAAGTGCTAATAGACAAAAGAATCCACTACCTCTCCAGAAGTAGCATCCTATTTCCTACAATTTCCTGGAAGAGGAGTATCCATGGGTTTGTAGCTCTCCATGTGAAACTTACATAGTATCTCTTTGGCGTACTTTGCTTGAGAAACAAAAATTTTATCATCTCGCTACCATATTTCCAAATAAAGTAAATAAGGAAGGAGTTCCATGTCCTTCATTTATAACTCCCTTGCAAGGTCCTCCTTTCATGAGTGTATGAGTTTCTCATCACCAGTCAAAATTAGATCATCAAGTTACATGAAGAAAAATAATCAATAGGTTACCCTCAACCACAATCCTGTACAAGTTTTCATCAGCTTCACTTTTGGTGAAGCCTAGTTCGGTGAAATAGTTGTCTATCTAAGTGTACCAATCACGAGGTCCCTACTTCAGCCCATAGACTGCTCTCTTGAGTCTGCACACATGGAACTCACTTTCGAAGATCTCAAAACCTGTTGTCTGATCTATGTGCACTTGTTCCTCAATGACTCCATTGAGAAATGTGGTTTTCACATCCATCTGATGAATGCGCCAACCCATCTATGCTGAGAGTGTAAGGATGGATCCAGGGAAAATTTTAAGGATGGAAGTTTATCTTAAAGTTTAGAAAACTTGGCGAATCTTACAAGTCCCTAATATGCAAATTGTAAAATTTTTGGCAATAATTTTGTAGAAATATTTATTTTTCCCATGATTTTATATTAGAAAATATAATATTTTGGCGATTTTTAAGGTAAAATAATGGTGTACTATAAAATTTGGGCGAATCATTTTAGAAAAAAAAAAGAATTTTGTGAATCTTATCTTTTGAAAAATCTTGGAAAATTATCCCACCTGCGAATATTAGCCCCTAAAATTTTCCGTGGATGGATCTAATGGATGAGTACCTTAGAACAGGTGCAAAGGTATCGTCATAATTAATCCCCTCGATCTATGAGAATCCATAGGCCACAAATTTGGCCTTGTATTTCTCCACACTCCCATCAACAACTTTCTTTACCTTGTAGATCCATCTAGATCCAACCATTGACTTTCTTACAAGTCTTGGGACAACCTCCCATGCACTATTCTTGACAATGAATTCATACTCCTCCACCATTGCATCAACCCAAGTTGGTTGCTGCACTACCTCCTGAAAGGAATATGGTTCAATCATAATACAGTTTCCCATAAGAGCCATGTATCTAGTAAATCTGCCTGGAGACTATCTATGTTCGCATTGTGAAGTAGGGCCTCCTACATTCTCTACAACATCAAGTCTCAACCTATCAGCTTCGGTGGTGTGCCTTCTGCCATTTATAATTGATGGCTCTACATGAGTGTTTTCTTCCACTCCATGATCCTCCGCATGTGGCTACTCCACATCTTGAGGCTCATCCTTGGGAACCAAAAGTTCCTCCTATGCATGCAAGTCCATCTCCCTCTCAGGGAAAACTGCATGGCTTTCTCCTCATAAAATGTTATAACTCGTCACAGAATAGTCATTCTAATGTTTGGAAAACACACCCGATAGTTTTGGGGTGTTTCAGTGTACCCCACAAAAATCTTAATCTTAGTTGTTGTTTCTAGCTTCTTCCTGGCATATTTGGTCACATGCACATAAACAGATCAGCCAAAAATATTAAAATTTAAAACATCAATTTTATTACCAGTGTACTCATGCCAAGTATCCTATGAGGACAACGGTTCTGCACAAACAATGCAATGTTGCATGCTTCTCCCCATAGATGCATCAGTGGGCCTTTATCATGCAAATCACTCTTGTTGCACCCACAATCATTACATTCTTTCATTTAGTAAATTGAATGTGATGTGGGTTATGAGGCGCTATCGGTTCTCTTCGAATTCCTTCTTTGCTGTAGAAGTTCTTGAATTCTTTAGAGATGTACACTCCACCATTATCGCTCATAAGAGCCTTCACTTACTTTGCAATGTCCTTTTCCACCAGTCCCTTAAACTCAAGAAACTTTGAGAATGTATGATCTTTATTCTACTTGAATGAGATCCAACAATTACAAGAAAAATCATCAACAAATATGACAAAGTACTTATATTTTGTTGTTGAAGCAATAGAGAATGGTCCACACATGTATGTGTGAACTCTGTCAAGGATCCCTGAGGATAAGTTCTCCTTCACATGAAAGGGGGGCCTTTACATATTTTCCCATAGTACATCCCTTGCATGTGTTTGACTGCACAAGTGTACCCTAGGGAAGACAAGTAGAAATCCACTACATGACTTTCAAGGATCCATGGTGAAGATGGCCCAATATCCTATGCCATAATTTGCCCTGATCCCAGCTCACCACTTTGTCTACCATGCCCATCAATGTTGCGCAGCCATCTACATCCAACTTGTGAGATTCTTAACTCGAATCCCTGTCTTCTTGGCTTGTACTGTTGTTTTGGGTCACAAGAATTATTTTCCTTCACTGAAAACAACATCATAGCCTCTATCCTCAAACATTGCAACTAAGACTGCATTTTTCTTCAAACTTGGTACATGCATTACATCTTTTAATTGATAGGTTTTACCTCACTATATATTCAAGGTAATGGTACCAATCACAGTAGCATTGTATTTCCTGTCAACACCCATTTCAATAAGCATATGGAGATCCTTCTCCTCCAAGCCATTGAAAAGTTCCTTGTCTCCCATCATGTGAAAGGAAGTACCACTATCCAAATACCACATAGATCCTAATGCACTTGACACCATGCATGCGATCAATGATAATTCAAGCTCAATTTTCGAGGCCAAAGCCTCACTAGCTGTAGATCCTAAAGCCTTCTTGTTCTTCTTCTTTTGTGGACAGTTAGTAGCATAATTTCCATGCTCATGAGAGTGAAAAAACTTCACCCTAGACATGTCGTACTTCTTGTCATATTTGAACTCAGATTTTGAATGGAATTTCTTACCCTTCCCTTTCTTCGCCTTGGAAACCAAAGCACAATCTTCTTCATATTCATTCTTAGATGAAGATCCATCTCTGTTGTTCCATCTGAACTCCTCCTACACCAAATCTCCGACCAAAGTCGTTCCCAATCTAGTAGGCTTTCCCTTCCATTGGCAGATTCTTGATAACTGTGACCACTCTTGGGAAGTCTTAGAAGAGCTAAAATTACCAAATCAACATCAACGACGGTTATTCGACCGGTCCCCAGTTCATCTCGACATAGGAAAAACTTTGTTAAATATTTTGGCATGGAATCACCTTTCTCCAGCTTGATCTTCCTAAGTTTATCTTTTAGTGCCAATTTCCTATGGTCACTGCTTCTCTGAAATAGATCCATCAAAGGCTTCCAAATTGCATATGGTGTGGCTTTCCCATGGAGGCTTCAGAAAATGTGGTATCGTACTCCTTCCAGTAGGATCTTCATCGCCTTTGCCACTTTCTTTTTCCATGCATCAAGATTTTCAGCATCTGTCACAACTTGTTTAGGAACATCATTGTCAATGAATTCCTTCAAGCCATTGTCTTTGAGTATTGCCTCCATCTTTTCCTACCAAGTGTTACGTGGTATTATGAATTATAGATAAATAAAATTCCCTAAATGCGGTGCTATGAATTTGGAACAACAGCTAAAATACTTTGCAGAAAATTTCTCTAAGATTAAATACACACAAAAATATAGAGGAACTTACTTGTGATCCAAGTTCTTCCTCTTCTCCTTATGTCGTTTTTACTGTAGCTTCCAATCCAACTTAGATCGCCAGACTAGTTCTTTCAATTATAAACATTAAACAAAAAATATATTGCAATATACAAATGCCTATTTATCTTAATCAGTTAAATCGATTGAACATGAAACATATATATCAATTAAGATTCCAACATATGAGAAATTGTAATATTCCCACTTCAGCACACAACTAAATGGAATATTAAATTTTTGTTTTATCACCTAGCAGCTAAATAAATGGGTAAGGAAGCCCACGCTTATTAAAAACATGAATAAAATTCCTCAAATGTGAAAGGGGATAGTCATAAGAGCTGGATTTCACACCATTATGTGTGAAAGAGGAAATTTTCATGAAGACAAGGTCAAGTTTGACCAAGTCAACAGCGCTGGGAGAGGAGGTGGAGAACACTTTGATAGACAGCGCAGTATGAATGGGAAGAGGGTTATTTGGTGGAGGAAAACCTAATGAGTGGGACCCATGGAGAGAGGGATTTCACTTGTTTAAAAGGAGGGTAAGGCAACCATTGTCATTCATCATTCATATTATTGATTTCTTTGTCTATTTAGACTTGTGCATTGTCCTGTTGTTTAGCAGATTTGCAATGCTGCTTAGAACAAGGATTTCATGTTTAGGAAGCCTTATCCTTTCTTGAGAGGCCTCTTGAAGGAGTTGTACTGATTTTGCTCACATCCAAGCTTGAGGCCAAGCATCCTCCTTCATCTACAATGTTATTTCTAAAGCAGAATAATGTTGTGTTGCAGGGTGTTGCAGTGAGGGTTCACAACACCACTTCCATCACTTGTTTTTTAGAGGAGGAGGCTCTCTTTCCTTTGAGAGATCAGTTTGGAATCCCTTGGAGAATATTTCATATCTTGGCACTTTTCCAACACTTTTTATTGCACCTACAACATAGTATCCCTCAGGGACTGCATTATTTTCAGTTGGTATTTGCAGTGAGGGATTGCAGTGGTTGTTGGAGGGTGAGATATTCAATGTTAGGATAAGCCTTTCACTTGGAAGATCCATTGGAGGATGTATTTTCATCAGATGCAGCATCTTCAGCCTTCTCCATTCATTTCCAGTTCTTGAGTTGCAGCTGTTACCTGACAACTCCAACATTTTGCAGTTTTGCATATTTCAGCCAATCCTTCCAGGATTGACTTGAGGTAGCCTTTGGGAGCTTATATCTTCTCTACCAATGTTTTATGAGCCATACACTTGTATAGATATGTATTGACACATGTTATCAGTAGTTTTTCTTTATAAAACTACACATTCATAGCTTGGGCACTCTTGTGTAGCAGTGTTTTGTCATGTTTTATGTACTTGTTTCTTGAGGTTGATTATTACCTATCTTGAGTAGCTTTTTCCTCAAGATCTTGTATACATTTTTCTGTTGTAACTTAATAAGATGGCTATGAGCTCTTCTCTTACTCTATGAGTTTATTTAACACTGCTCTTTCAATATTGTGTTTACATATTGTTGGATCTACACATTAGGGATATCTTAAGATATTCCCAATGGTGTAGAATTTCCCTATTTTGGGAAACTACAGTGGTATCAGAGCAAAAAATTGGCTTAGCCTGTGGAACTAAGCCATGATTCTATCCATAAAATAGAATATGAAGACTACATTATGTGGAGAGAGAAAGGAAGATAGGCCTACAAAGCTTCTTCCAAGATCTACATAGAGCATTCATGAAGATTTCAAGAAGGTAAGGAGGGAGATGTGTACAGAATCTCCAAGAGGGTTTGAAACTGAGTCAAACTCTAGATTTTCCTATGGGGAGTGTGAGCATGTAGCCACACCCTATGATGCATAGCGCAATCACACACCCAGATTTTCCATGAGAGGAAAGGAGAAAGAAGGAATGCCTAAGAGGGGATCTCTTAGTGGTTTCTTGCACGAATATGAATCTCAAACTCAGAAGTTTAGAGATCATATCACTTTCCCAGAGTTTTTCAAGATTGGGGTGAGGACGAGCAAGTAGTATAATGTGGATAGATTTCTTATGTCTACGTTTGATGGTTCCCCTACATGTTCAACCAAGGCTTGGGTGGAAGAGCTAGATACCTTTTTGCAACAGCATCAGATTTCTGAAGATGAAGCCATCAAAGTAGCAGCGCTGGATATTAGAGGTAAGGCCTATTCATGGTGGATATTTGAATATTTTTCTTTAAATAATTCAAATACTTCTTCCTATGCAAGGTTTATTAACACATTGATGGGAACATTTGATAAGAAAATTTATGAAACACATGTGGTGAAGAAAAAAAAATCTAAACAAGCAAAGACCTTTCATGTGATGGAGGAAACAATAAAACCAAAACCACTTCAGAAAATCATGGAAGAGGCTGATAACTTGCATCATAATTTTCTAGAGGCAGGACCTTTATCTTGTATGTTGGCACAAGAAGGCATGGAGATCCATTTTTCAAAAGAGGATCCAATCATTGGGAGGTTTCCTATTCATGTTGAGGAGGCTGAGGGCAAAAGCGCTGCCATTTATAGAGTTGATATAATACCTCATGCAGAGGAAGGAGGAGCTATTGCTCCAACTAGAGGGATTATTGTATTATTGCAAGAAATTCCCCAAGATCTCACATAATCAAGGCACAACTCATGATTCACATGTGCCATTGATGATAGGGTGTAGAACTGTGGAGATAAAAGGAGGAGATAGGGAGGATGACCAACATCATGTGATGAGGAGCACACATCCATATCTATTTCACGAATTTGATGCACCTAAGAGGGAGACTGGATTCTGCAGTGAGAGCAGGGACAAGTCTGTCCATTCATGTATGCAGTCTACTCTTGATGATGATGTCTCATTGCATGGAGACATTTCACCAAGGAGACCACCAGATCAGCAAATGATGAGATATACTTCACATTTTGAGGCACCATTCATTGATTTAAGAGGAGTGGAGACCTTGGGAGGTCATTTTATAGCACTAAGAGTCTTGGGTAGACTCAAGGAGGAGAGAGGCATTCTCTGAACATCATCTTTACCCACTCTCGTTTCAGATTCTATGTTGTGGCAGAAGCAACAGGGGAAGGATAAAAACCTTCCAACTTTCATTTTTGGCATGGGAGATGTCAAAGAGGAGGATGACCATATGACAGATGTTCTTCATGAAAGATCATTAGCGCTGTCACTATGGAGGATAGATCCATATTGGAACTCCCAGCTGTTGGTGGATTATTCCAAGGATCTTTTCACTTGCATGATATTGGATGACCAGTTGCATGAGGAGGGATATTCATTCAGAGATGGGGTCATCTACTATCATGGTAGGATATTCTTATCTAGAGCTTCCAAGCTCAAGGAGAATTTGCTACAAGCAGCTCATGAGGTTTTCCTTTTCAGCCACACATGTTCTTTGAGAGCATACCACAGCATCATGGAAGGGTATTTTTGGAAGGGGTTTGAGGAGGAGATATATCAACATATGAGGAGATGCATGGATCATGTGAAGATGGAGGAGATGCATAGTTATTTGGAATAGTTAGCACAACCACCTCTTTTCTCTTTGAGGAATAGGGGAGACTCATCTATGAGCCACTCCATTTGCATGAGCAAGACATATGGTAAGGGTATTGTTTGTTTGCATAATGATTTGTATAATGTATCTATTCATCCCTTAACCATACATGTGCAGGATGTTGCTCCAAGGAGGAGCATTCTTTTTTCTAGACCTCATGGTCTACTTGAGGCCATGAGTAGTATTGGTGACCACTCCCTAGGAGGACTTGGGGAGGAGATGTGTTTTGGAGAACATGCTCACTTTGCACCATACATCGTTCACTTTCTCGAAACATATTAGGAGAGTGGGAAAGCAAGCGAGAGGTTGAGAAACCACACATTTTGTCACACTCTTTTGAAATTGAGGGCCAAACTGCATTGGTTACATTTGAGGGACCATTGTCCTTCTCCCTTGCTACATATGGCAATAAGCATGGTTCTCATTATGATTCCTTATGTTGCTGTTGTTTTTATATTTGTTAGGAGCATGATTGGGGGAATGGTACATTGGTTGGATGTGTCCCTTGGGGGAAAAATATCCCACATTTTTTGCATTGCATGTTCTAATGGGAGCATGAGAGAGTATGTGGCCACTACAAAAAAACACTTGTTTCCATTTGATGTAAACCATATGATTGATTGGATGCCATATGATGGTGACTTCCAACTCATCACATATGAGATGATTTGGGCCAACATGTTTCATAATGTTGGAGAAGATATCCTTGGAGGTCTAATATTCATCTTGCCACTTGAGGTAAATACCAGTGCAACCCAGCTACATTGCAGGAGCCAAAGCTGGAAGAGGATTTTCAGGAGTTGCCATGTTGGGAGGTAACTCATTTTGTAAGGATGATTACTTGGAGGTTGGAGGTTCCATATGGGGAAGATGTTCCTCAACACATTTTAGACTGCATGGCTTGGGAGGAGACTTTTCAGTTCTATCCTTGTAGTTTCTTGAGGACCAGCAACATTTGGGAGTTGAGGACTGTAATATTACCATTTTAGCACTCACCTAAACGGAATATTAAATTTCTGTTTTATCACCTAGTAGCTAAATAAATGGGTAAGGAAGCCCATGCTTATTAAAAACATGAATAAAATTCCTGAAATGTGAAAGTGGATAGTCATAAGAGCCGGATTTCACACCCTTATGTGTGAAAGAGGACATTTGCATGAAGACAAGGTCAAGTTTGACCAAGTCAACAACACTAGGAGAGGAGGTGGAGAAAACTTTGATAGAAAACACAGTATGAATGGGAAGAGGTTTATTTGGTGGAGGAAACCCTAATGAGTGGGACCCATGGAGAGAGGGAATTCACTTGTTTAAAAGGAGGGCAAGGAAACCATTTTCATTCATGATTCAAATTATTGATTTCTTTGTCTGTTTAGAATTGTGCATTCTCCTGTCGTTTAGTAGAGTTGTGGTGATGCTTAGCACAAGGATTTCCTGTTTAGGAATCATTATCATTTCTTGAGAGGCCTCTTGAAGGAGTTGTACTAATTTTCCTCACATCCAGGCTTGAGGCCAAGCATCCTCATTTAGCTACAATGTTATTTTTGTAGCAGAATAATGTTGTGTTGTAGGGTGTTGTAGTGAGGCTTCACAACACCACTTCCATCACTTGTTTTTCAAAGGAGGAAGCTCTCTTTATTTTGAGAGATCAGTTTGGAAGCCCTTGGAGCATATTGCAGATCTTGGCACTTGGCCAACACTTTTTCTTGCACCTACAACATAGTATCCTTCAGTGACTATGTTATTTTCAGTTGGTATTTGTAGTGAGGGATTGCAGTTATTTTTGGAGGGTGGGATCTTCAGTGTTAGGATCAAAATTTCACTTCAAAGATCCATTGGAGGAGTTATTTTCATCATATGAAACATCTTAAGCCATCTCCATTAATTTCCAATTCTCGAGTTGTAGCTTCTACCCTGTGACTAGCATTTTGCAGTTTTGCAGATTTTAGCCAATCCTTCCAGGATTGACTTGAGGTAGTATTTGGGAGCTTATATCTTCTCTCCCAATGTTGTATGAGCCATAAACTTGTATATATATGTATTGACATATGTTATCAAAAAATTTTCTTTATAAAACTACGTAGTCATAGCTTGGGCACTCTTGTGTAGCAGTGTTTTTTCATGTTTTATGTACTTGTTTCCTGAGGCTGATTATTGCCTATCTTGAATAGCTTTTTCCTCAAGATCTTGTATACATTTTTCTTGTGTAACTTAATAATATGGCTATGAGCTCTTCTCTCACTCTATGAGCTGATTTAACACTTCTCTTTCAATATTGTGTATACATATTGTTGGATCTCCACATTTGGAATATCTTAAGATATTCACAATGGTGTGGAATTTCCCTATTTTGGGATATTATAGAAATAGAAACATAAACAGATGCATATATGGGAAAATGAAAAAAAATCTTTATTAATGAGTAGAAGGGGGAGGTTACAACTAATGATCTATTTTATGTCACCAACTCCAGAATCATGCCAACCTCATCACAATCAACGTCTCAGTAGTAGCATGTCACTTCTATCACTCTCTCAGTTGAGAATCCAACAAAATTTCTTTACCAAATTTCTTTCTTCCATAGCACTAGGATCTATGCTCAATTTATAGGGAAACTGAAGATAGTTTCTCAATAAATGACTTTCTAATAATAGGAAATACATGCTACCAAGCTGAGAGGTGTTAGATGGACACATGGACTCTAAATGTGACACATATGGACTCTTCTAAAAGGCACTGGCCATGTGGTTATTTCAGAACAATGAGAATTTCTCTCACATTTGACCAATTCACTCTTGAATGTTGAAAAGTGCATTGCAAAGCACCCTTGAATGGAGGTAACTGCATATGAAATGCAGATAGCCCCTTGATAGGCACCATTGGTGAGCTGATAAGTGATATAAAATATACTTCAAACCTTGGAAACCTTTCAATAGAAGTCATGAATGATTTGATCTTGTATTAGGGAATGTAGCAACTGAAATGATAGGGGATGACAGACCCTATTTCATTGGTCTTGGGGATGATGTCTAGTTTGATGAGGTCATGGGAATGATGCCCAAATTGACCTATAATAGTTGCCCCCTAAAGCATGAAGTCATAATAATAAAAATATCTTTTGAATGAGATGCTTTACGACATGATGGGCTGGAACTTAAGCGGAGCAGTGACCTGCATCAATATTACAATAAATTACATCATGATATATCCTCTTGATCATGGATTTTTGAGGGATGCATTCCCATTCTCAGCACATAAAATATATAATAACATGTTCATAGTGCATAAATTCATCTACATTGGAATGTTTCCCAATACAGACATGCCTACAGATATAGGCCCATGTTTGGATGATGATTTATATGTAAGGTCACCATACAGATGATGTGTACAAAAATCCTGAAATCACAGCCCAGATGGTTGAAACTAGATCCGAGATCTTCTTATCTCATTCACTTGATCATTCAGGTATAAGTATATTGATGTGAATATATTATTTGTATTCGAACATGGTAAGACATCGTTTGATTACCAGCCAATGATGTGATCTATTAACTAACGTGAGAGAACCACCATTGATGTTAATGGCTCTCAAGGTACTGCAGTACATTTCATAAGGTGTGAGTATATGATTTGATGTCGAACGAAAAACAAAATCTTTCGATCAAAGGTTTGAAAATGAGGATCTTGTCGATGTCGTAACAAGCCCCATGGTACTGGAAGATGATGTTTCTAAGTAAACTTCCTGGATAATGATTTGATGACGACATGAATCCAATTTATCGCAAAGCAGGAGTTACTGATTTCGAAGAGAAAATGTCACTTGATATAGAAATGTTCAGGATTGACTGTCATGAGAATCAAGGTTTATGAGTATTGAAGAATGATGAGTATTCACTGGATGACTTCTCTTGAACATATCGACGACACTGAGATGAGCTGGCAGCATTGACCCAAAACCAAAGTGAAGGTATGATGAACCATAGGTATGAATGAACCGTCAAGAATATTACCCAACCCAAATAGTCATGATGATGGAGTGAAGTGTCATGTTCAAGAGCAACCTGATACTGTAAAATTTTTGTTCACTTTCCCAAATTTTCCCTTGTCATTTTTCAACCAGTACCTATTTATTTTTTAACAAGATTGAGGAGGATAACATATGCTTGATATATAATTCAACCCTTCAGGTGAATAATGTATCTCTATTTAATAATTTAACAAGTCTAGAGATGAATGAAACTCAATCCTTGCCATGATAAACAAGCTCGTCGCTATTTTATGCTTTAAAAATCCTAATGACAGTGACACCATGGTCCTTTTTCATATTTAGAAAGTTTGAAAAAGAGGAAAAAACAAAACTCCATAGGTACTTTTTCGTAAAGTTTTCACTAAGATCCGAAAAAGTGTAAAATTATATCTAAGAGAACCTCCTAGCCATGTTCAACTAAGGTTTTCCTTTTTCGTAAATAATCTATCTTAGTTCAGAAAAGAGTTAAACTTAGATTGAATAGATATAAATTCATTTACTTTTATGAGGTTGAAAATACAAGTGCTCAACAATATTTTCACATTATGGGAGTCTAAAAAGAGCTAAAAGAAGACTACTAGGGTTCTTTTTTTGCTATTATCGAAGCTCAGAAAAGAGATAAATTTTTTCTTCAAGTCCTTTTTAATTTTTATGAAAGCTAGAAAAATAAGGATAAAAGTATGCTTTATGGTCAAATAATTCTTTAAATGTGCATGACTAATCTGCTCATCATTTGAAAACCTGTTCAAAACAACAACAAATGGATTAAAAATACATGTTTCATGATAAGAATTAAATAAAATCATAGTCAAAGAAATAAATATGATTTCAAAACAATCAAATGACTAATTAAAATAGTTTTACTATTCATTTTTACCATTTGAAAGTTATCATTTGTATTTTGGAGCTCCAAATCTATTTTTTCCCCCGAACTTCAACTATTGATTATGATCGGTTCTGTGTAAAGTTTTCATCATCGTTTGATCCAGGTTGGTGCCATAAACCCCCTCTTTCTTTCAATAGTCATTTCATTTCATTTAATTGCAATTTTATAGGGATTTTAGCTGCTTAGTGTAAATTATTTCTTAAAATATGGAAATGCACCCTTGGGCATCAAAAAATGTGTCAGAATGAACTCAAAATGAATCTTAGGTGCATATGAAACACACTATATATTGACCAAGACTGCGTTGGGCACAATCCACATTTTTTATTCATGCATTTTACCCAAATTTTGCTTAATTTTATGCATGAAAAGGAGTCTAATGTGTCTTATGGTTATGTTTCAAGGGTTCATTGGACTAGAATGAAAATTAGTTGGAGAGAAAGAGAGCATGAAGAGAAAAACATGATTTCCCTTAATGATCTGTGTACTGTAAGAGAACTAAGAGATTGTGGGTTATTAAAGTACTTCCACTTATCAAGTATGAGGAAACAAATGGAAATTTTGGAGTTACACGTTCGTGCATGGGATTCGGCAATTGAGGCATTTCACATTAGGAACTACGTGGTTCCAATTACAATGGAGGACATATATTTTCTAACAGGCTTGCCGAGGAGAGGCCTACCCATTTTTCTCTTAGGGTCTTCTCTCAAAGGAGAGACAGTGAGAGAATGTATTTTGTAATATTTATACCTAGGGGAAGAGCCTAGCAAGGATGGGAAAATAAACATCCATGACTTTCGTTATTTTCCATAGACAACCATCCTATTCACGATCACAAAGCTTGTTGGTACCGTTACACTACATGTAGCGAACATATCTTATATGTAGTATGCGATAGATTGCATGGAACCAATAGTTTTCAACTGGGCTGAAGTTGTACTCTCTCAAATGAAAGAAAAACTGAGCAAGGCAAAGGGGGGAAGGAAGAAAAACTTTATTTATGTTTTGATCCTCATTTTTTTTTCCTTAGATAAGATTCCACTGATGCAACTTCTTCATGTGAAACTGGGTATATCTAATCCCAGAGATCCAACAATGTAGAGATGGGTAGAACTGATGGCTAGAAATGTAGGCCAATTGTCCATTGTGTTTTTGAATGCATTCTTCACCTGGTTTAGGCAACAAATTATTTCCATCGATGAGTATGCATATGCAAGCGTTGATTTCTGAGGAGATCCAGATTTAGCTTTATCGGCTAGCGCTCAATTACAATCGGTAATATTGTTTTGACCATGTTTCTTTATTTTTCTAAGGTTTATACATGTTTTTGTATTTTTATGTTTTCCCAAGACTAAACTGAAGTTTTAATGTAATACAGATGTGGTTCGAGCTCAACCAGTGGAGGATCCAGAGAATGGAGTGGATGAGCCAGCAAACAGGGCTGTTGGGAGAGCAGTCCTTCAGGATTTAGACATGGTTGAGACTCTTGCTGAGCTTCGGTACCACATAAAGGGGTTAAACTTTGGGATTCCAGATTTCCAAATCGAAGAGTTACCCATGCGACTGCAATGCCAGACTATTGGTGTTCCTAACTGCTGGATTTGGTAACTGCGTATGATAGATAGATCGATAGCATCTTACCATGAGCATCACTAGTTTAATTTTGACATGTTGCAGATATTTTGAGGTCAGATGACCAACGTGTCTTGGGAATTTTTTTTGTAAAAACCTATAACTATCTATCAATTTGATTTCAGTGTTTTCCTATGTTTACTGCACAATCTTATTCAATCATGTGAATGCATTTTTACATGTGTTGCAAATGTCATTTATAAAATAATTCGGTAAAGAATCAGCCAATGTGTTCAAGTTTCTGGAAATGTGCTGATATTGAATAAAATAAAAATGTCTTTCCAAAATTATAACTCTTACTAACATATGATGCAGTGTTGGATTTCTAACAGTATAAACACTATTAAGTTTTAATACCACAAGTTTTGAGCCTAACCTTATGATGATGCGGTAAATACCAAATGAAATGGCATTAGAGAGAAGTTCGATCAACGCTCTGTACTCAACGATAATGTTTGTAGATCGATCGATACAAATCCCTTGAAATATTACTAACTCCTCATTCGGAGAAAAAAATGTCCCACGCTGCATAGGATAGATTTTACATACTATGACTAGCTCTATCAACATACCCAACAAATGGTTCCAAAGATTCAGACATCTGCAATGAAATGTAAAGAAGATCACTAATGTCAAGAAAACTAAAAAAAAGATAGAAAGACAATGAATGAAAATCAACAGGATATATATACAATATAATACAAAAAATTACTATGCTCATGATTAAGCATAGTAACGTTTGAGATACAACCCATTTCTGGGTTGTGCCAACAGAATTCCATCCTAATCTACCAACTCATAGGCACCCTTAGCAAGAAATATTTGACAATGTAGGGACCATGCCATAATGACTCAAATGTACCTATACCTATTACATTAGCTTCCCGATCATAAAGAAGGACCAAGTCGTCCTCTAGGAAAATGTGAGGTTGGACATGCTTGTTGTATTGTGCCTTTATACGTCTCTTATGCGCTTCGTTGGCCAATTGGGCTTCACAAAGTGTTTCATCAAGATGGATGAGGTTAAAAATATGTTCTTCTTCATCTGAGATGTCAGGTAACCAGTATATTGCAAGTTTTAATGACGGTATTTCACATTGGATTGGAAATATAGCTTCCAGACCATACACCAATTGAAAGGGGGTAAATCCGGTTTCATTTCTCACTGAGGTTCGTTACACCCACAAGGATGAGTACATGATTAAATTCCAATTTTTTTTATGAACTCCTATCATTCATTGAAGAATTTGTTTAAGAATCCTCTTAATAGCCTCAACTTTTCCATTTTATTGTGGATAATAAGGAGTAGAACTATCATGAGATAGTCCTAACTTGGCAGTCAACTCAGTCATCATGTGATTACAAAATTGCTTACCTTATCTATGACTATAGCCTGTGGGACCCCAAACTGTGCAATGAGATGATTAAAGAAAAATGATGAAACTATTTGTCATATGTTGTTGAATGTAGGCATCATTTCGGACCACTTTGTAAAGTAATATACTATGACAGTAATACAACCATACCCCCAGATGAACGAGGATTATAGGTCATGAAGTCAATGCCCCATTTTGAAAATGGTCCCACAGAGACAACAGGATGCATTGGAACTGGAGGTTTGCAGATTTTACGATCAAATATCTAGCACACATGAAAACTTCTAACCACGAGGATGTAGTCGTGAAATATTGTGGGAAAAAAGTAACAAGCGTAGAGTATCTTCTGCATGGTAGTGTATCTATACAAGTGTCCACCACAAGCCCCAACATGAAAATCATTTAAAACCTTTTCAGCCTCCTCATGAGTGAGGCACCTTCTTAAAATTATATCAACACCACAATGATAAAGTGTATCGCCAACGATCAAATAATCTTTGGCTTGGTATCGAATACGTCGTTGGTCAGAGCAAGAGGTATTAGGCTGAAAATTCTAGTTCTGGAGATAAATGATCAAATCCCCATACCAAGGATCAGATGATTTGATCAGAAATAGAGACTCATCAGGAATTTATGGTTTTGACATAGTAGGAGTACTGTCAGAGGGAAGGTCACAGAGAATCTCAGCCAAAATTAAAGACTTCTTTGACTTGGATTTGATGAATCCCAAATAAAATTCATACAAAATGGAAATCCATTTTGAATAATTCCCCCCCAAAAACTAACATGATAAAATGTAAGTCATGGGGTTGCAATCCAAAATGACAATGGCCTTCCAGAATATGATATAGTGGAAAAATATTTGGAAAGATTGAACAGTTGCAAAGGCAAGCTTTTCTACATACGAATATTTCACTTCCATATCATTGAGATTATGACTCAAATAATAGATTGGATATTCTATCCCGTTTTGTACTTGGACCAATACCATATCAATGGTCGTATCAACCGTGACGATATATAAGAAATAATCACTCTGATAATTTAGGTGATACATTAATGACACCCAGACAAGAGTATCCTTGACAACATCAAAATAAGCTTGCGCAACTTGGTCCCAATGGAAGGTAATCCCCATTTTCAATATCCGAGTAAATCCTTTAGCCATTTTGGCATAGTTGGGTATGAACCTCCTTATGAATTTAGCCTTTTAGTGAAGTCTCTGTAGCTAAAGAAAATTTAGTGGTGCAAGAAAATAAAGAATAGCCTGGACCTTCAATGGGTCTATTCAAATTCCTTCTTTTGAGATGATGAATCCTAGAAAACGACCAGAACCAACACAAAACACACATTTATGTGGATTGAGGAATATTTTGTAGTGTCGACAGCATAAAAATATAGCTCTAAAATGTATCGAGTGATCAATCTGATTTCGTGAATGCGCAGGTAAATCGTCTAGATAGAGTTGAAAATTTTCTTTTCATGTCATTGAAATCATAATCCATTGCTTTTTGAAAATTTTCCCCAACGTTCTTTAAACCAAAAGAGATTTTCCTATAAGCGAATGTGCCCTAGGGACATATGAATGTTGTGTTGGCAATATGATGCAGAGTGTTGTCCTTGATGGCAACCCACTGAATGAAGATGAAGACATGAGATTGTTGACTTGTGTTGTCCTTGATGGAAATCAACCTGATGAAGTTATTATTGATAGAATATGTCTTGATGAACCTATTTAAAGATGTAAATCTGATGTATCTGCAGAGAGTACAGAAGGTAATGAAGAAAGGAATTCAATATGTGCTAGATCCATGATGAAAAGAGTATGTTTCAAGGAATATGCAGATTTGTCTAGGATAAGTCACGTATGCACGCGGTAAAGTACGTGCCAAGTCGCGTATGGGCAAAAGCGCTCAAAAAGTGCAAAACCAGGGGTAACCACCATGGTATTGACCCATTGTATTGGGTAATGATTCGTCTAAATGACCCCGTCCAGGAATACCATCGGATGTAATGTGGTTTTGGCTCATGGTATTGAAAAATGGTAAACCTATATAAATAGAAGAAATTCATTGTGCAAATCATGAGTGTGGGGGCAAGATGTCTGAGCTTGAATGAATACTTCTCTCTGAAGTATATATGAATGGAAAGGGTTACAGTTGAATGATAGAACTGATTGCATGATGCACCAATGATGAAGAAGGGTATCTAGATCTGAAATGTACTTGATAGATCTGTTTAGGGGATGATTAGATCTGAGAAGAGGCGAACATCTGTCTGAAGAAAAGGGTAAAATCTGAGTAATGTATCTGTTCTGAAGAATTGCAATGACCTAAATGTCTAAAGAACCATACACTAGTTTGCCACAGAAGAAGCTCGTATATACGCGGCTTTGATGAAGAGAAAGCGCGTATGCGCAGTGAAATCAGCTCTGTAATTTGTACAGAAGTATACGCGGGTTGATGTGATTGGAAGCGCGTATATACGTGGTATCAGTGAAAGGAAAGCGCGTATGAAAACTAGGGTTTGCTGAAGCAAGGGGAAATGGTGAAATGTACGATACATTACTGTGTCCTTCTTATTTGTGAATGATGTATTCTACGATTAAGGTGTTAAGTTGATAAGTTTAAGTTTGATGTATGATTGAGCTTAAATGTATGGAGTAGGTCGGTACGAAAATATGATGAAATGTGGCCTGCAAATTGTGTTCTATTGAAGTTGGTTGGATCCAATGTGAAAATTGATGAAACGTGGTCCATAGAGGTGCTGAGGGTTGTAGCCTTCAGTCAGGGGGTCGTAGCTCCCTTCCAGGTGAGGCTGGTAAACGAGATCAGGGAGTCGTAGCTCCCTTCCAGGAGAGGCTGGTAAACGAGTCAGGGGGTTGGAGCTCCCTTCCAGGAGAGGCTGGTAAACGAGCGCAGGTGGGTGCCTGCGTGCTGGTCAAGTCTGCGCCAGCGCATATGTTGTAAGATGTTTTCTCTATAATAAAATATTGAAGGCTGAGCAACTGCAGCGGTGGTTTTCTCCCGACTTGGGTTTCCACCTAAAAATCCTGGTGTTCATGTGTGATGCTTTGTGTGATGGTTTATTCTGTTCTTATTGCACATGTTTACTGTTTATAGAACATCTAATGAATGAATAATGGAATGATATAAGTGAAGAACTAATGGCATAATTAGATCTCTGGGTATACGCGAGTTTTATGAAGGATATCCGCGTGTATACGCTAGTTGGCTTCAGCAAAGTAGCGTATGGGTTTTAGAGCATGAAAAAGTAAAAAGTTTTAGTTTTCCCTAAATACTGATTCACCCCCCCCTCTCAGTATTTTTCCCAACAATTGGTATCAGAGCAGGTCCTTCTGCAGAAGCTTGATCACTTGAAGGAGATCCGTCGCAATGGGAAGTCATGAAGGGATAATGTCTATAAGGCCACCTCTATTCAATGGAAATAATCTGTTATTCTGGAAGATACGAACAAAAGCATATTTGCAAAGTCTTGGTGCAGAAGTATGGGCAATCGTGGAAGAAGGTTATCAGTATCCGGCAAGTATTCCTACTGATGCAGCAGAAAGGAAGAAATATGAAGTCAATGCCAAAGCAGTCAATGTTTTGTTAGGAAGCATGTCTGAACCAGAATTTGCTAAAGTGATGCGGCTAAATTCAGCAAAAGAAATATGGGACAAAATCATTCTGAGCTATGAAGGAGATACAAAGGTAAAAAGTGCAAAACTCCAAACTCTCAGAATTGAATATGAAAATTTAAGGATGCATAGTGACGAAAGTATTGCCAGTTTCTTTCTTCGGCTAGATGATATTGTAAATCGAATGAGAAATTTGGGTGAAACCATAACCGATACTACTCTGGTGGAAAAATTCTTAAGATCCTTGACTTCAAAATTTGACTCTAAAGTTTCAGCTATTGAAGAAAGGCAAGATCTGCAAACTCTTACTATTGTTCAATTACTTGGTATTCTGACTGCTTTTGAAGTGAGACAAGGAGGTCCTTCTCAAATCAAAGAAGTTGTTTTTAAGGCGTCTATAAAAGGAAAAGAAAAGGAAGTTTTCAAAGAATCCAGCTATATATCTGAAGAAGAAGAAGAAGCAAATTTTGTGAGAAGACTCCAACTAGGAACCGGAAGGTTCAAAGGTAAGCTTCCTTTCAAATGTTTTGATTGTGGAAGAGTTGGTCATTATGCTACAAAGTGTCCTTATAAAGAAACATCGGCTAAAGGAAAAGAAGTAGCAAGAAGGAATAAGAATCGATCTAGCACAAGAAAAAGTTATTATACTAATGAAGACAATGATGGGTCATCTGATAGTGAGGAAGAATGTGAAGAAGATTTTAGACTTCTCATGGCATTTGAACAAAGAGAAGAAAAGGATACTTTTGTGGATGCTCTAGAGGACAATGATTTTCTTGAAGAAAAAAATCAACTCAAAGTAAGCCTAGAAGAAAAGAACATAATCATAGAGACTCTTGAAAATCAACTTGAAGCAAAGGAAAAACGCATTGAGAAATTGGAGTGTGAAGTAGGAAGTCTAAGGAAAGATAATGAGAAAGTGAAGACTCTCAATCTTAGATTTGCTAAAGGTTCAGAAAAATTAGATGAGATTATCAAGATACAACTGTCTCCTCTTATAAAAATAGGTCTTGGATATATTGGGGAATCTTCCCAGACTTCAGCACCAAATTATCTGAAAGCAGCCACAACTAGTTCACTACATTCAGCCACTCAGCAAGGGAACAAAGGATCTTTACAGGTAAAGCATGATCATCTCAATTCAAGGAATACTGACAGGGAGATATTTCAAAGAAGCTACAACCAACAGGTAAATTCAAATAGAAGATTTCATGATCGCAGAAATTTCTACTTCAATGGACAATGTTTCTCATGTCACAATTTTGGTCATAAAGCTGCTCAATGTGTTGCATATAAAACCATCATGACAAGAGAAGCAAGAAAGAAAAAGATGAATATTGAACCAAAGAAGAACACCTATAACAAATTTTCTCCTCTTCAAAACAAAGTTGAATGTACTTATTGCAATAACTTTGGTCATGAAGAATCTGAATGCAGGAACAATGTCCAGCCAAAAGAACATGTTCCCTCAAGCTCTAAAGTGTGGAAAAAGAAAGAAATACCGGTTGAAAATTGTGGGATAGCGTTATTTGTAGAAGGTGAAGAAAATCAATGGTACATTGATAGTGGGTGCTCAAGACACATGACAGGTGACAAAAGCAAACTCCTCACATATAATGCTCTAGAAAAGGAAAAGAAAGTTACATTTGGAAATGATACTCCTGCTGTAATTAAAGGAAAAGGGTCAGTGTTTCTAAAAGAAAAGGTGAAGGCTAATGATGTCATGTATGTGGATGGATTAAGGCATAACCTATTAAGTGTAAGTCAAATGTGTGATCAAGGAACATAAGTGGTCTTTAGTTCAAAAGAATGTGTGGTTCATGATCTTGATACAGGTAAAATCATTATAAAAGGAAAAAGAAATCCAAGCAACCTGTATGTACTGAACGACATAGATCAATGTTACTTGAGCAAGTCTTCAGAAAATTGGCTATGGCATAGAAGGCTGGGGCATCTGAGCTTCTCTCAAATCAACAAAGCCAGCAGACTTCAAGCTGTTCATGATCTTCCCAATGTTAATCTACCAGAAAGTATCATATGCAAATCTTGTCAATTCGGTAAGCAGACCAGAGTACGATTTAATGCCAAAGAAGGATCATCAAGTAAGCCTCTTGAACTCATTCATACTGACATATGTGGTCCTATGAAGAAAAAGTCACCACGTGGGGAAGAATACTACATCTTATTTATTGATGATTACTCTAGAATGTGTTGGATCGGGTTCATTATACACAAAGATGAAGCATTTGAAAAATTTCAGAGCTTCAAAGCATTGGTAGAAAATGAATTAGATATAAAAATCAAGTGTCTTAGATGTGATTGAGGAGGAGAATATACATCAAATGAATTCTTTGAATTTTGTAAACAGCATGGCATAAAAAGACAGTTCTCTGTAGCAGGCACTCCACAACAAAATGGCGTAGCAGAAAGAATGAATAGAACAATTCAACAAATGACTAGAGCTATTCTTGATGATTCTGGAACTCCTGACATGTTCTGGAGTGAAGCAGCACATACAGCAGCTAACATTCTCAACAAGGCTCATGTTCGGGTAAATAGTGACAAAACTCCATATGAACTCTGGTATGGTAATTCTCCCTCTGTGAAGTATTTTAGAGTTTTTGGAAGTAAATGCTTTATCAAAAATAATGATGAAAAGCTTGGCAAGTTTGAACCTAGATCAGATGAAGGGATATTTCTTGGTTACTCATCTACAAGCAAAGCATACAAATGTTACAATAAAAGGCTTCGAAAGATTGTTGAGTGTATTGATGTTGTTATTGATGAGTCTCCTGCAGCTCCTAAAGAAGAAAAAAAACAACAAAAGAAGATGATGGTGACTTATGTACTTCTACATCAAATAGAAATGATATAGACAGTGGATCAAATGAAGAACCTGAAAATGATCTATCTGATAAAGCTCCATCCAGATATGTTCAAAAGAATCATCCTGAATCTCAAATTTTGGGAGACAAGGAATCAGGTGTACGAACAAGGAGAACTCTTGTGGGATCTTCTAGTCATCTGGCACTTCTATCCACAATTGAACTACACAATGTCAATCAAGCTAGCAAAGATGAATGTTGGAAGCAAGCCATGGATGAAGAGCTTGATCAAATTGAAAAGAATGACACTTGGGAATTGGTACCAAGACCTCATGATAAAAATGTCATTGGAACCAAATGGATTTTCAAGAACAAGTTAAATGAAAATGGGGATGTTGTAAGAAACAAAGCTAGACTGGTTTGCAAAGGGTATACTCAACAAGAAGGTATAGACTTTGAAGAAACTTTTGCTCCCGTAGCTAGACTTGAAGCCATCAGAATGTTTCTTGCCTTTTCAAGTTATCAACAAATCAAAGTTTATCAAATGGATGTTAAATCTGCTTTTCTTAACGGTGATCTAGAAGAAGAAGTATATATAGAACAACCGGAAGGATTCATTTTGGGAAATGATGAAAATCTTGTTTGCAGACTTAAAAAGGCTCTATATGGTCTCAAACAAGCTCCAAGGGCTTGGTATTATCGTCTTGACAAATATCTTCATCAACAAGGATTTTCAAAGGGGTCTGTTGATAGCAACTTATACACAAAAGTTGAAAATGGTAAACTATTGATTGTGGTTGTATATGTTGATGATATCATTTTTGGGAGTAACGAAGAATCTTTGAGTCAAAAATTTGCTTCTGTCATGCAGCAAGAATTTGAAATGTCTTTACTTGGGGAACTAACATTCTTTCTCGGCTTGCAAGTGCATCAAACTGCAGATGGTATATTCCTATCACAAGAAAAATATCTTAAGCAAATTCTGAAGAAGTATGGCATGGAAGAATGCAAACCTGTAAGTACACCAATGATAACCGAATGCAATCTCAGTTCTCATGATGATTCTCCCACGGTGAATCAACCAGAATACAGATCAATGATAGGAAGTCTACTTTATCTCACTGGGACTAGACCAGACATTATGCATGCAGTTGGGATTGTTGGACGATTCCAAGCTAATCCAAAAGAGTCTCACCTTCAGTCTGTTAAAAGAATATTCAAATATCTACAAGGAACTCAAGACTTTGGTCTATGGTATCCAAAGAATGCTGATCTTACTCTTCATGCTTACACTGATGCAGATTGGGCTGGAAGTGTTGATGATCGGAAAATCACTAGTGGTGGTGCATTCTATATGGGACCCCGGTTAGTATCTTGGCTCAGCAAGAAGCAAAATTCTATTGCCTTATCTACAGTAGAAGCAGAATATGTGGCTGCCGTATCTTGTTGCACTCAACTCCTTTGGATGATGCAAACCTTACAAGATTTTCAAATCAAATGTGCTTCTCCTATCTCCATTATGTGTGATAATACAAGTGCCATCAGTATCTCAAAGAATCTTGTTATGCATTCGAAGACCAAGCACATTCCCATCAAGTATCACTTCTTACGTGAACAAGTGATTGAGCAAAAGGTGAAGTTGGAGTATGTTCCCTCCAAAGAACAAGTTGCTGATATCTTTACTAAACCTCTGCCCAGGGAAGTGTTCGAGTATCTAAGACAGAAGCTGGGAGTGTTCTCTGCGAGTCAAAAGAAAAATTCTGCATAAATTCAGAAGATTAAATAGGATATGCGGTTTTCCTGATATACAGTCGCGTATATACGCGAGTATATGAACATAAAGTCGCGTATGGATAGTTGCTGACTATTTTTGGTTGGTGTCAGCATTCTGCAATACTGTTTGGCTTTTTTGGTTATGTTTCTGCCTGACAAATCATCTGATATGAAGAAGACAGGTACAGGAGGTATAAGTTCAGGGTGAGTTGAAGAAATGTAAAATTTTCTATGCTTCACTTTCCATACGTGGGTTAGATGAACAAAAGTCGCGTATACACACCAGTTCCAGCAGACACGGTCGTGTATGCATTAATGATAAGAGAATTGGGATGACAGCTAAAGATCAGGAACAAAGGTTTAGGGGGAGCATCAGTCTGACTGCTAATGATTAGATAAGGACAGATCATGTAGAGATTGTAGTCGGTGACTTGCTGTTGAAGGTGTTCAGGTGGCATAAACTAAGGGGGAGCCTTGGTCATATGGAAAGGATGCTTGGGTGCACAGTTTCAGGGGGAGCATTTTCCTTGCTGAGTATAATGCATTGTTGACATTATGTTGATTCTGAAAAATGATCTCTTTCTTGAGGACTTTCTGGTGTTGGTCATAAATGGTCATATTTGATGAAAAGGTCTTGTTGAGACCCACGATGTAAAGTTGTAATATTCAGTCATGTAAGGACTTGTCAAATTTGTAAACCCACTTGGTTGGGTAGCTGAGTCAAATTTTGTAAACCCACTTGGTTGGGTAGCCGAGTTGGAATGTGTAAACCCACTTGGTTGGGTACTTGAGTCTCATATGTAAATCCACTTGGTTGGATATTTGATGTAAGTATGAGTCTTTGGTGATAGGAAGTTCATAGAGTGATGTACTTCATTGAAAAATATGTTTGAAGATTCAGCATGAACTCAGGGGGAGCTTGGTCACTTCAGTATACATCAGATCTGTAGAACGCTTCTTCTACATGAGGACAACAGGGGGAGAAAGTGTTGGTTTTGATCCGCCCTTTTCCCTTGATGTCAAAGGGGGAGAGTGACATGGTGTTTGAATGAAGAGAAAGAATGGTGTCAAAAATGGGGAGAGTGACATGGTGTCATTGTATTCTTAATGTACCTATCTGTTGTGATAACCAAACACCATCGTGATTGCCATCAAGTCCAAAGGGGGAGATTGTTGGCAATATGATGCAGAGTGTTGTCCTTGATGGCAACCCACTGAATGAAGATGAAGACATGAGATTGTTGACTTGTGTTGTCCTTGATGGAAATCCACCTGATGGAGTTGTGCTTGATAGAATATGTCCTGATGAACCTGTTTAAAGATGTAAATCTGATGTATCTACAGAGAGTACAGAAGGTAATGAAGAAAGGAATTCAATATGTGCTAGATCCATGATGAAAAGAGTATGTTTCAAGGAATACGCGGATTTGTCTAAGAGAAGTCGCGTATGCACGCGGTAAAGTATGTGCCAAGTCGCGTATGGGCAAAAGCGCTCATAAAGTGCAAAACCAGGGGTAACCACCATGGTATTGACCCATTGTATTGGGTAATGATTCGTCTAAATGACCCCGTCCAGGAATACCATCGGAAGTAATGTAGTTTTGGGCTCATGGTATTGAAAAAAGGGGCTCATGGTATTGAAAAAGGGTAAACCTATATAAAGAGAAGAAATTTATTGTGCAAATCATGAGTGTGGGTGCAAGATGTCTGAGCTTGAATGAATACTTCTCTCTGAAGTATATCTGAATGGAAAGGGTTACAGTTGAATGATAGATCTGATTGCATGATGCACCAATGATGAAGAAGGGTATCTAGATCTGAAATTTACTTGTATTTGCTAGATCTGAGAAGAGGCAAACATCTGTCTGAAGTAAAAAGTAAAATTTGAGTAATGTATCTGTTCTAAAGAATTGCAATGACCTAAATGTCTAAAGAACCATACGCTAGTTCGCCACAGAAGAAGCGCGTATATACGCGGCTTTGCTGAAGAGAAAGCGCGTATGCGCAGTGAAATCAGCTCTGTAATTTGTACAGAAGTATACGCGGGTTGATGTGATTGGAAGCGCGTATATACGCGGTATCAGTGAAAGGAAAGCGTGTATGCAAACTAGGGTTTGCTGAAGCAAGGGGTATGAAATGTCTGATCTATTCTGCTGTGTTACTGCTATCTGTGAATGATGTATTCTACAGTTCTGGGTTGTCTGAATTGATAAGTTTCAGTTTGATGTATGATTGAGATTAAATGTATGGAGTGGGTCCAGTCTGAAAATATGATGAAACGTGGCCTGCAAGTGGTGTCCTAAAGGAAGCTTTGGATCCAGTGTGAAAATTGATGAAACGTGGTCCATAGAGGTGCTGAGGGTTGTAGCCTTCAGTCAGGGGGTCGTAGCTCCCTTCCAGGTGAGGCTGGTAAATGAGATCGGGGGGTCGTAGCTCCCTTCCAGGTGAGGTTGGTAAACGAGTCAGGGGGTTGGAGCTCCCTTCCAGGAGAGGCTGGTAAACGAGCGCAGGTGGGTGCCTGCGTGCTGGTCAAGTCTGCGCCAGCACATATGTTGTAAGATGTTTTATCTATAATAAAATATTGAAGGCTGAGCAACTGCAGCGGTGGTTTTCTCCCGACTTGGGTTTCCACCTAAAAAATCCTGGTGTTCATGTGTGATGCTTTGTGTGATGGTTTATTCTGTTCTTACTGCACATGTTTACTGTTTATAGAACATCTAATGAATGAATGATGGAATGATATAAGTGAAGAACTAATAGCATAATTAGATCTCTGTGTATACGCGAGTTTTATGAAGGATATCCGCGTGTATACGCTAGTTGGCTTCAGCAAAGTAGCGTATGGATTTTTAGAGCATGAAAAAGTAAAAAGTTTCAGTTTGCCCTAAATACTGATTCACCCCCCGCTCTTAGTATTTTTCCCAACATGTTGTCTTATATTGGTCCTCTGGGACGATATTGATATGATGGTAGCGATAAAATCCATCCATGAACGAAAATATTTTTCATCCAGCACAGTTGTGAATAATATAATTGATAAATGGAGTAGGATAGTTGTCTTTTGGACAAGGAATATTAATACCCCGATAATCAATGCACACTCTGATTGTTCCTTGTTTTTTCATAACAAGAACGATGTTAGAAACCCACTCAGTTAGCAGAACAAGGTAAATGAAACTTGCACACAAATTTTTTTGAAATTATGCTTTAATGTCAAAAGCCTTCCTCGGATGAATAGGATGAAGGAATTGATGTACCGGCTTGACATTAGGGTGCAGAATAATAGTGTGTTCAATGATACTATTATCTGTGCCTAAAATTTCCTCATAATACTAGGAAAATACATCTCGAAATTCATGAAAGATAGAGCAATATGTTTCGAGTTCTGATGGAGAACAAGACACGCCGACATGAATGTTTTCTACAATGCCTAGTTTGGTAGAAATATCAATATAAATTCTTTCTCTAATATTTGACAAATTTCGCTTGGAATCAATAGCATTAATAGGAAAATAATTCGAAAAGAATTTTTTGATCGATGGGTGATATAGTTAACTAATATTATCTTTTCCATAATCTAGAAGATGGGAATGATGAAGATAATCTTCCCATCGTTCTTCTGACATCATGGTTTCCAGAATATTCTCATCTGTCAAGAAATTTGAGGAAAAAGGATCAGATGGAGTACCATAATCTAATGGAGAATCTACACAAACGACCAACAATGATGATTTCAGATTCGCCGCCAAAGACAGGTAGATTAATTTCTATTCCATCTCAATAGGGCCGAGCGGCAGGAACTCATCCAACGTAAGAACTTCAGAATCAAACATACTCTTCCTTAAGCTAGATGGAATGGAAGAGATCATGTAGAAGGTCTCTATTCTTACAAATTCTGTCGATGTCGCAGGAGGTGGTAATTCAATGGTTCCCATGAGAGTGGAATCCTTTAAGATTCCTACACCAATGTTTTGAAGTGAAATTTGGGGTATGTGAACTAACAGAACAATTCTAGTTACCTGGGAACTGGAGGTAAAGAAGGATAGTTGATTGATGACTATGATAATTCCTTTATGTGTAAAGGAAAAAATTCTAAAATATGTACAAACAATCCCAATCATAGCATATACCCATGGCCTTCCAAGTAAAATATTGTAGTCAAGGGGTATGTCAACAACCTCAACTTCAACATTCATTGTTTTCCCCCTATTTCAACATGTAGGTTATTGAGAATACCGCAAGGCTTATATGCATTTCCATCGAAAGCTTTCAATGTCGTTGGTGATTGAGATAGGCACGGCGAGCCAATTGACTTCCAACAATTTAGAGAGATAATCCACGTAGATTCTCCCTCATCAATAATAGTACGATGAAAAAAGTGATTGAGAACATTTACTCGGATGGATAATGCCAATTCTGCTGGTAATTGCGGCACATAGCCCGTATGATTAAATACCACTAGATTAGAAGAATCGAATCAATTCCACCAATTACCGACAACAAAGCCTGTTTCTCGGTGGGACAATTTTGTAGCACCTTAAGCGCTAACATAGTTGAAGGGGATTGAGCCAAATTTTCCACTATATTATAATTTTGAGTAGCTCTAGCTCAAGGATTAAATGTCGATTCATGAATGACTCCCTTCGGTGGCTTGATTGTCAATTCAGGAATAGGAGGTGGTGGTATTGATTCCATTGACGCATTCATGGTCGAGGTAGTAGGTTTATCAATAGCCTGACTGCTGTAATATTTATTACATGTTGACACCACAACATCAATCAATGGCTCCGTGACAGATATCATAAGAACTTGGGAACTAGACGCTGGATCCATAGCAACCAAATTTTTATCCGGATTCGAAGATGGATCTATCAAAACAGCTGATGCATGTGAGGTCTTAACCATTTTTGAGACTTCCGCACGATGATGAAAATCTAGAACAAAGTGCTCCTCATTACATATTGTGCAAGGGTAACGAGGTTTCTGGTTTACAGTCGATTGATTAGATGATATTTCATGCAGGGTAGAACTTTACTTTTTCTTTGATTTCCCCTTTTTCTTACTTCCGGGTTGCTTGTCACTTTTTCCCTTGTCATATGACATGGTATGGATTTTAGAATAAGGTGCAAGATCAAATGCAGTAGTGTGATGTGTGCTTATAATTATGATCATACTGTCTCTGGCATGAGAGTCCTTTGATGGAGGAGGAATAGTGAAATCAGATTGCGGCGCGTTAGGAATTTTCTCATAGAGCGTGCCCAACTGAGTATAAATCAAGTCTAAATATTGTGCACAAGCAATGACCTACTCTTTAGTGACGACACCGCCCTGAGCCACATCCTCAATTATAGATGATAACAGGGACTTAATGAACCACTCAGCAAGGAGGTTATCAGGAAAAAAATTCTTAACCATTCTACAACGATGATGCCACTAATGAATATGATTAGAAATGTGTGTAGAATTATTCGGTTTAAAATTAGTCAAAATTTCCATTTCAGTTTCATATCATATGGGTAACTAGAACTGGGTCAAAAAGACAGTATCTAGGGCAATGAAATTATCGAAAGAAACTCTTGGTAACTCAATGTACCATTTTGTGGTCAAACCAGTGAGCGTATGCTGGAAAATATGTAGTTAAACAAAGTCATCATTTAGGGAGTTAGATGAAAACCACAAATTATAAGTCATAACATGAGTCGATGGGTCTTCCCTGGGGTTTCCATTGAACTTAGGAATATCCGAGGGTAATTTATGAGGTGTCACCAACCACCAAGGAACATAGTTGATTGGATCATTGGTGAGCCGATTTAAATCTGGTAACTCTAAATTTGCAACAAAGGGAAACTATCGATTGAGGTTGGGTTGAGCATAGCCAGGTATGATGGAATTTCTTAGGCAATAGAACTTTGAGAACCAACATAAGGAATTTGTTGCTCGTAACCCAGATAGGGGTTGTATTGATAAGCAAACCCTTGAGGATTATGTTGACCAAAACCTAGGTACGATACTTGTTGAAATGAAGGTTGTAGCATTTTCACTTGTGGCTGCCAAGGGGTCTGTCCATCAATGTTATAACCCAAATTAGGATAAATCGGATTTGGTGGAGGTTAGGTATAACCTGGTTGTGGCTGCGACATCCCATAATATGGTAATCTAGCTTGTGAATGAATGATTCCGGATATGGGTGGTTGTTGTAAACTAGCTGAAGGAGTTGGAGTCTCAGGGCCAAATAATTCATAGAATTGAGTTAAAGGACCCATCTGAGATAGTTGAGGTACAAAAGTTTTAGTTTGTAACAGCGGTAAATATGTATTAAAAAGTGGAGTTGATTTGGGTGCAACAGATTGAACCGATTGATACGAGTGTATAACCGTTTGCATTTGGATAGGTAGAGTGGGCTACCATTTACAAAAATTCATTTCAACATTAGGATGATGAAATAACGATGAAGTACTGTCAAAGTGGGTGACCATAGGTTTCCCCACAGCATGAGGAGTATAATAAGACGAAAAATATTGTTCTCCAAATGCACGAAGTCCATTTGATATTGTCTTAGATGGAATATACCTAGATGGACCAGCTTAATATTTCCTTGATGATGGATATAAAGGATCAAGCCTTTCAGTACTCACTATAGGTTTACCAGTTAGAATACCATACGATGACATTGGTGAAGTCCATGGGTTTGAAGATGCACTGGACAAAAGTCTAGATAAATATTTATAATTGGATGGGACCATAGGGCCACCATTTAAATATGAATCTATTGAAGTTATGAGAATCAACGAGGTAGTAAGAGAAGTTGTTGATGCAATTGGAATAGATTTTCCAACCGAAGATGTTGGTTCAAGTATGGTTACTTGACAAAATGTACCCTAATGGATTGAAGGAAACTTGAATAGACATAGGATCAACAAAAGCAGAGGCAGGTGATTGAGGAAAAGATTTGTATAGGTAAAGCTCCACCCCTAAATGAGTTGGATTTAAAGGTGTTTTGTCTTTTGGTGTTTCTTCAATCGAAATTAAACCAGGTGGAAGAATTTCTTCGTCAGGCACAAAGTATATTTCAGGAAGTTGGTTGTGCAATATGGGAGACTCATTGGCTAAAATAGATTATGGGGTTACCAATACAGGAAAAAATTTCAGTCGTTCGACTTCAGGATGCAAATGTTCTGGAAATAAAGAGATGAGATTTGGATCAACTTCCAGTTGAATAATGTCGGGTTTGGGAGGTATGGTCTCACTGATTGGATGGATCGTGACCATGGGTAGTTGTGATGACTCCGTCTCGACAACAATAGATGAACCAGGATTTGTAGAAACAACTTCTACTGACTCTAGTATATGCGAATATGATGCTTCACCATATCTACTGATGGTACTAGTTTCGGTAGAGCGATGTCTCCTTCATCGACCAAAAGTGGCTTCCGGTGGTAAAGGTGGTTTCAATGCAAGTCTATGCGAACGACTGGGAAAGGGATGTTCTTCTTCCATGATGACTGATTTATTTTATTACCAAAAATAAATAAATAAAATAAAAGGGTGATTCTAGACAAAAGGTTTACCAAGAAATTGTGAACTGTGGAATACCTCCTCGCGGACCAAGAAGTACAGGCAGGAAATATCCCCAAATTTTGTGTTTGGTGTACCAAAATTTACAAGGCAACCGACTTGGTTCACTATGGATGGATTGCAACCTAAATTTGTCTTCCCAAATATCCTCAAAGGTACATGGAGGCCTAAGTCCATACTAGCACTGCGTAATGCGAAACCGCACAGTGAGAGCACCCCTTTATACTTTTCGTACTATAACATCACCCAATATACCCGAAGGTATGTGGATAAGCTACGATATACTTATGTACGTGGAGTGAGGTATCACACTCTAATTGTATAAGATACAATTAACGATAGTTGTTATGTTTAACGACGTTGGAACGCACCTCTAGCCTAGACCTTCTAAATGCTATCGTTATGGTTCCAATTATTTTTAGGTAAATTGATGTAAATTTTAAGTTGATCTTGTTTATCAATTTTCCTTTAAAGGTTCATGATGATGATGTGGTGGAAATTCATAAAATTCAAACTAAAATGATGAGCAAAATTTTCAATTTTATCTTTTTTCAATGAAAATTCTAGCTACTAAGTGGAAAGATAAATCAATTTTGAGAGCAAAAAACAAAGAGAACAAACTAATATACAACTTTCCTAACTTGTTCCTATGAAAAACACACAATTCACTATATGAAAATGCAGGTTTTTCTTTTCAGTCCCCTTAATGTGAATGCAAAAAGTAAACAATATGCATCAAATCAACAAAAAAAAAATGTTTTCTTCTTTGAGAAACGATGAATTTAACAACAATTTCTCTTTTAGGAAAAATGAAGAATGGAACTACAATTTTTCCTACAGGAAATGAAGAATTTAACAAAAAATTCCTTTACGAAAAAAAATGGGTCTAATGCAAAAATAAAATACTTCAAATTTGATTTTTCAATGATAAATAAAAACACTTAAAGAGACATTGAACAAACTTACTTTTCAAAGGAGAAAGAATAAGGAAAATTCACTCATCTCTGAGAGGTATCATACAAATGAAAACACAAAAAACAAAAGGTTGAGTATGACGGAAATGAAAAATTCAAAGGGAATTTGGTTGGCTAAGGTGGAAAACCAGTATCTAAAGGGAGACAATGCATTGCAAAGCACCCCTGAGTGGGAGAGAGTGCTCTGCAGAGCACTGTGTCTTGACCAACGGTGCGTTGGGTGCTGCAGAGATTCAAAATTCAAACTACATAATGCACTTCTAATGCAATTATTTGATTCAAAAGTATAATAATTGAAAGTAGATGCTACTGGGTGGATAAGCACAGGAAAAAACACCAAGGATGATAAGGAAACTCCCCAGTGGAGTCCCTAATTTGTTATGCAGAATTACGAATTACAGACAAATCAAATTCCCTAAATGTATTGTTATGTATTTAGAAAAATAGACCAAAGACTTTACATACACTTTCTCTAAGAGTGAATAGACACACAGAAATATAGAGGAACCTACTTGTGATCCATGTGCTTCCTATTCTCCTTCTCTCACTTTTGTTGTAGCTTCCAATCCAACTTAGATCACCAGACTAGTTCTTGCAAGTATAAACAATAAATAGAAAAGGGATTTCAATATACAAATGACTATTTATCTTAATCAGTTAAATAAATTGAACATGAAACATATATATTAGTTAAGATTCTATCATATGATGAAAAGAAACATAAATAGATACATATATGGGAAAATGAACATCAATCTTTATTAATGAGTAGAAGGGGGAGGTTAGAACCAATGATTGGTTTGATATCACCAGCTCCAGCATCACCCCAGCCTCATCACAATCAACATCTCACCAGCAGCATATCACTTATATCACTCTCTCAATTGAGAATCCAACAACATTTATTTACTAAATTTTTTCCTTCCCTAGCACTAGGATCTGTGCTCAATTTATAGGGAAATTGAAGGTAATTTCTCAATCAATGACTTTCTAATAATAAGAAAGAAATGTTCTCAAGCTCAGAGGTGTTATATGGACACATGGAATCAAATATTGACACATATGGAATCTTCTAGAAGGCACTGGCCATGTGGAGATTCCGGAACAATGAGAATTTCTCTCCCATTTGACAAACACACTCTTGAATGTCAGGAAGTGAATTGAAAATCACCCTTGAATGGAGGTAATTGCATATGAAACATAGTTATTCCCTTGAGAGGTAGCGTTGGTCAGCTAATAAGTGATATAACATATACTTCAAACCTTGGAAACCTTGCAATAGAAGTCATGAATGATTTGTTATCATCTTAGGGCTTGTACCAACTGAAATGATAGGGGATGATAGAACCTATTTCATTGGTCCTCGGGATGATTTATAGTTTTACCAAGTCATGGGATGATGCCCAAATTTACCTATAACACCAAGAAATATAGTTAGAGATACCCTCGAGTGCATACTCCAATCTCAATCCATTGAAAGCCATTTCGATCCCGAATCAGTTGTAGCACCAAGAAAAGCTTTCTGCAAATTCGAATTCTATCCAGTCACAAACTCAACTCCTACTCCAATATTATGATTTTATGTGCTCTGATTCCATGTAAAAATTATACAACAAGCAAGTATATCTTGGATTCAATATTATATAACAATGTGCTAAAGATAGATACTTAATAACTTCTATAAATAAATTGCAGAATTAAAAACACAATCGCCAATCGCATGAATCAAATAGAATCAATGAAACCACAACATAGATAATTTTCTGGGGAAATATTTCTTCTCAAAACCCCATTATATTATATTTTATATTTAGCATGGATACATGAAATGATGACATACAAATCTTCTCACAAGATCCCTCTTGTACTCAACTAATTGTGTCACACTGTCTCAGATAAAACTGACCAATACTTAGCAAATTTACTACCTCTAGATAGCCTACCTTGATTGTTCAATCCCTGATGAATGAAATCCCTATTATTTTGGAATTTTGGCCTTCCTTGATTGTAAAAATATCATGGTCAATCCAATGAGTGTTTGGTTGCATGGGTGCAACCCAATACTCCTACAACTGATAGTCAACTTCCCTTTCACCTAGATGTCAACTGGGTCTCCACTGGAACTAACTTGCATGCAACTAATAATTTTAAATCCTTAGTTGGATGTGAGATCACTGATTTTGATCTAATTATTACTTAATTCACTTAATCTCTCACTAGTGTATCAAATAGCTACAATTAGCACAACTAAGTTTAACTCAATTAACTGAGTTAAAATGATTACAACGTGCATTAACTTAGGCACCACTGCAGTTTGAACTCTGTTACAACTAGAAATACTCTGCATGCCTCACCAACCACCTCTAACTCAAAACTCATGAGATAAATAAGTTTATCACATTCATTTAAATATTAAAAGTTATTTTGAGATTATATTACATTTTATTGTCCACCTTAATTAAGGGATAACTAAAATATACATGCACCAAATTTATCCCACACCAGTGTAGGTACTACTAGGACATGTGGTCCCACACTAGTGTAGCTGCTTCTTGGACCTCCTAGTCCCACACTATAGTGGGTGGTGAAATTTATTTTTGAACTTCAACACTCCCTCTCAAAAATAAAGGGATCATCCTTCACACCGATGCTGCCTCTATGGTATTCAAATTTTCTTCTGGTGAGTGCCTTTGTCATAATATTTGCATCCTGATCTTCCATGGGAATGTATTTAAGTAACATTATCAACCTCTGCACACAATATATGAGATGGTGGTACCAGATATCTATGTGCTTGGACCTATCATGAAACAAAGGATTAATCGAGAGTTTAATGCAACTCTGATTATCACAATGTATCCCTGTCAGATCCATCTAAGAACCAAACAAGCCAACCAAGATATTCCTTATCCAGATAACCTCACATGCAGCTTGAATTACATCCATGTATCCTGATTCTGCTGAACTGAGTGCCATAGATCGTTGCTTCCTACTGTACCAAGAAACTATTTTCAAACCTATGCTAAATATCCCTCCCAATGTGCTCTTTTTTTCTGATGGACTACTTGCCCAATCTACATCCGTGAAGCCTTGAAGCTTCAATCCCTCTGTCTATATGTAAAATATAACATACTATGATATGCCCCTCAGGTGTCTCAATAAATGCTTCTGCACCTTCCAAAAGAGCTTGGTAGGCTTAACCATAACTTGACTCAGCTGGTTAACTGCATAGTAAATGTTCGGTCTAGTGTTGACTAGATACATCACTGAACCAACAAACTACCAATAGATAGTAACATCCACAACCTCTCCATAAGTAGCATCCTCTTTCCTCCAATTTCCCAGAAGAGGAGTGTCCTTGGGTTTACAGCTCTCCATGTGAAACTTACTGAGTATCTCTTTGGCGTACTTTCCTTGAGAAAAAAAAAGTTCATCATCCCATTACCATATTTACAAACTAAGGAAATAATGAAGGAGTCTCATGTCCTTAATTTCAAGGAGGCAGCCAGGAAACTCCAAGAGGAGTGCACTCAATATATGTTTACTTGGAGTCAAGTGAAATAAATCATGATTTTCAATGGAGTTGTTGGTAGTTGCCCTGTATAATAAATAGAGCAGAGCTAGAGCTAGGAAGGATTCTAATCGATTCTAGTCAGAATATTGTTGCAAGATATTGAGCTTGTTATTTTTACTCAGTGATAAAACTTTCAGAAATGTATGAGGTTATTATTTTATGAAATGAGAAAATTGTTTTCATTTTACTGATTTAAGTTTCAGAGAGCTAGGCTCATGGGTTAGGGCCCAACCCATGTTCCTCGGCCTCTCTGTTGTATTCGTTCTCTTCTTTTTGTCATTTAATTAGTTATGCTTTAGATAGTTTAATTTTTGTTTAGTTTTTCTTTCAGTGCGTTGTTGTAGTTTTTCATTTTCTTATGAGAGTAAAAGAATAGAGGATAAAAGCCAAAAAGTTGTGGATCAAGACCCCCTTCTCCAAAAATTTGTGGATCAACACCCCCTTCTCATCTCTATTGATAGAGCTCGAGGAGCGAAAACATTCACATAGACCTAAAAACTAATTTATGTTCACTATTTCTGAGATTAGAAGTAGAATTGCATTGCCATTTTCCAGTCTTCCTTTTCATCGTATTTTCATGTATTTGTCTCTTTTTCGTGCATAGATCAGTAGAGGGATCATTATTGAAACCCCAGAGCAGCTCCGTGGAACCTTTTCGCTTCAGTTTCCATGTATGTCCTCACAGTCTAAACCTTGATTTTACGCCTCCATTCCCTTCTGTTTTCAGCTTATTTTAACTACTACACCCACCTTTTATTCCCAAAAACACTTAAACTCTTCACCCTACCTCATTCCTTTATTTTTACCATTTACAATTGCCTTACCCCTTTTTAATGCAAAATTCTTGAAAACCATTGGAATTTGACCTTCCACCCTTGCTCCTCAAACTTCCTTCTACCATACATTGTAAATCGCAAATCACAGTGTTTATTTTCTTCCTTTAACACTTACCTCTCCCATCTGCCAATTTCTATATTGCGATATCGCAATTGAACTTTGCACCTTTTCCATTTTTCTTTAAGACTTACTACTTCCAGACGTTGACTGTGATATTACGCTCGTACTCCGCCATCAATCCCACCAACATGTCCTTTGCTGCATCGCTAATCACACTTTGCAACTTTCCCCGAACAACACTTCTGCCATTCCTCTAAATTTGCGATATTGTGATTGTGATATCGCACCTTGCACTTCATAACTTTTACCACATCGCAAATCACTCATCCCAACTTTTTCCCATTTCTTTTAAGACTTACCGCTCCTATCTGCCGATTGTGATATTGTGATCACACTCCACCACCAATCCCACTGCCACGTCACCCATCACAAATGGAATTTCGCAACCTTTTCCCCTTTCTTTTAAGACCTACCGCTCTTTTTTCCAATTTCGATACTGCAATATCGCATATTGTAGATCACATACTTTTCCCTTTTCGCATTTCACATTTTGTAGTTCTTTCCTTTGCATATTTCACATTTCGTACTTCTTTCCTTTTCATATTTCGCATTTTGTAGTTGTTTCCCATTGCATCTCGCACGTGGCAGCTATTAGCCCGTCGCACTTAGCACTTCACAAATTTTTCTCCATTGCATCTCTGCCATCATACTTTTCAAATTATTCCACTCCAAATATTTTTTGTGCTATAATAAAGTTTTAATTAGGTTTAAACCCCCACTTTCCACTTCTAAGCCTTGTTTCATGTGTTAAGCCCTACATTAGCCTCTTTAGCCTGTTTTTTATCCTCCAAGCTGCGAATCAACACTATTTCAATCAGAATGAAGCCATGTATAGCTTAGCTACATGGATAGAAGCATTGTAGATATACCAGGGGATAAGTTGAGTGCATTTAATCATTTGTCCAAGTTAAGTGTGGTTTAGAATTAGTTTCTTTTATACCATTTATTTTCAGCAATTTAGTTTAGTTTCCTTCTTGTCATTTCTTTTAAATAATTTAATTTAGTTTCTTTCTCCCATTTCCTTTCTACACATTAAATTAGTTTCGTTTCTGTCATTTGCTTTCTGCAAATCAAGTAGTTTCCTTTCTATCATTTCCTTCCAGCAATTTACTTTTCAGTTTTTATCACAGTTTAAGAAATAGCACCCTTTCATAAAATAGAAGAGGATGAAATGAACATAATGTATCTGATGTGTATATAGCACTTTCACCTCCAATTTTGTACGAAACCCAGGTTGATAAAGTAAAGTAGGGAAGCCCCGTGGGAGTTTCAACGCTCTTGGTGAAATACCAGGGCTCACCACTTTTTGGCATCGTTGTCAGGGAGGTGTCTAGTAGATATTTTGATTTTGTTTTAGCATTCTTTTCTTCTTTGCTTGATTTTCATGTCATTTCAGAAATATTGAAAAAATACAAAAATATCTAAGTTTCATGCCTCGTAGGAGTAGGAATACTCAAAGACAAATATTTACCTAAAACCCCCACATCACCTCCTAGCCACCCTTCACTCTTCTTCAGTGTTAATGAGATTGAACCCCCTATAGGAGAGCCTTCTGAATAATTTGAGTATCCTATTGGGGAAGAATAAGAAGACTTTGTTTCAACTGAGGGACCTGCTTCACCTATCTTAACAATGGCTAGGATCCAGAAAGCCTTTCCCATAGGAGAAGGGGATGGTGAAACTAATATGAAAACCATTATCCACTCATCCCTCCCACACTTTCATGGACTTACCTTTGAGGACCCTGACACATTCATGTTTGAGTTAGTTTTTTCTTGTAGGAATTATGACTACACCTCTCATGATTATAAATTGAGGTTATTCCCATCCACCCTTAAAGATGAAACCTTGTGGTGGTTCATGGGTCTTCCTGGGGATAGCATCAGTACATGAGCACAGATGGAAGAGACATTCATCAAAAAATACAAAGACTACTGTAGGTCCAATGAAACTAAGGATGAGATCTTTAGGATGACACTAGGGCCAGATGAATCCATAGAGGACTATGAAGAGAGGTTTCAATTGAACTATAAGAGAGCCAACTGTACTCTTGATACCGATTCAATTAAACTTGTACTTCTTCGATGGATCAGAGAGGAGATGATAGAAACCTTGAATATGATATCGAGAGGATATATCTACCAACAACTCTATGAAGAAATCAAAACTGTCTTCCGAAACCATTCTAGGGCATTTAGGAAGATGGGTATATCTAGCCAAAGTATATCTAATACCCATCCCTCTTCCACCTTCATAAAACATGAGATTGGAAACATGCTAGAGGAATTCAAGAGTGACATGTTGCACACCTTTTCTTTGCAATTGGACACAATGCAAGTCAAAAGGAAGCAAGAGGAAGAAGAGAGAACCATGGCCATATTTTGTCCTATAGGTACCAGGAAGTACCTAAGGAACGAATGTCCACTAAATGTCATAGAGGTTTGCTTAGTCTGTGAGGAGAATCATGCCACAAAAAATTGTCCCTCCTTACCTTGAGTTAAAGCTGTATATCAGGATGGAGAAGTAATGTTAGAGAAACTCTGTTTCATCAACAAGAGAAGGCCTCATGGCCCTAGGCCATATCAACAAGGTGTGCAAGGTGCACCTTACTCTTACTAGCACAACAATCAAAGTGCACCCATGAAACCTTGGTACACCCCCACTCCTCCATCTTGGTCTTCACCTCCTACTTGGCCTTGCAACCCTTCATATCATCCTCAGCCAGTAAACCAACCATTTTAGAAGTATGTTCCACAACAACCCCAGTGGAACAATCCATCCCAAGGGTGGAGGCCTCAACAAAATCAACCACGTGCTCTAATGCCTCCACCCCAACCTCAACCTCAGCTTACTCATGCTACTCCATCTAGGCTACCTATACCTAGACATCCTAATCTGAACTCGAGCAATAGATATGCACAACAAGCTCCTAGTGGAGAAACATCCTATCCATGTTATGTTGTGGAGATATAGGAGGTTAATCTCAAGTCGAGAAGAGTACTCCCAAACAACCATCCTCCATCTCCACTTGTAGAGATTGAGGAGGAAATTGAAGAAGGTAACATTCAGATCCAACAACCTTCGTTTCCTGAGCGCTTGACACACCCTAGTCAACACACCCCGGAGGAGACTGAACTCCTTAGAGAATTGGAAAATTTGTGTGTAATTATACCACTTCTTCTGGCCATTAAGGATGCCCTTATCTACAATAGGCTCATCAAATAAAAGTGCTTCAAAAAACCTGGGAGAAGGAAGAAAGATACCCCCGCCATCAATGTGCTAGGAAAACTCCCTGACCTAATGCTGGGGAAGGTGTTATTTCCAAAGTACCTAGACCCTAGTAGTCCATTTTTCGATGTGCATATAAATAGTGTCTAGTCCCCAACACTCTGATTGATCTATAGGTTGCCATCAATGTCATGACAAAAGAAACTATGTTGAAACTTAATCTGCAAGGGACTTTTGAGGAAAACCACAACAGTTCTGCAACTTGCAGATCAGTCCATAGTAACCCTGGAAGGAATTTTTGAGGATTTGAAGGTTGCCATTGACTCTTGGGAGTATCCTACAGATTTCATGGTCCTCCAAAAAAAAAATTTTAATGGTTTATTAGGGGAATTTTGAGGTCTAAAATGGACCTCCTAAGGAAAATGTACAATCAAAATTCACTTTATGAGAACCAATCACATTTTAGGGTATGAAATCATCCCTAATCGTTGAGGTGGCATTGCTTGAGTTAAAGGTATTTATTTGTCACATTCTCAATGGTGGATAAAAACACATGGTCAACCATGGTAGTGCTCTAAGTACTTTTAAATTCAAAGTACTAGTAATAAATGTCATTTCACACTTGTTGAATAAAAATATATTATTGTCATTTCACATTTCTTGAAAGAAACAATGGATATATCTATAAATTTATTATATTATATTATTTTTATATAGTATATTAATTACATGTTATTATACAATTTAAATAATATAAATTTTAATTAATAGCATAATAATTTATAAATGTATATTTATATTGTGTTAGTATGAATCCTTTGTCGAAGTGTACAAAAAAAGACCACTTTAGCTACGCATAACTAATAGCCCTAACATCAAAAGTGGCTTCCAATATCTTCAGATCTGCAGTTAGTTGATCAAGAAAAGAGCTACAAAAAACCAGATCTATGCATAGAAAGACATTAAGCAGTAAAAAGAAGGGTTTGCTCCATATATCCAATAGACAAGACAAGAACAATTTTTGAAAGAATTTTTGTATTAAGGGCACCTGGGAGGAAAACAAGAAGGCGTATTCAATTCTCCTCAATGGGATGGGTTCTTGGAAGTCCTCAGCACTTCAGATCTAGAATCTCTCTCTCTTGTTGGTGTAGAAAACCCAGACAAAGATAGAACTCAAACGGAGCTCACACAGCAAATAATGGAAAATATGACAATGATAATGGCTCAAAGTCAGACCAAGAGTTTAGATCCAGAGTAATCTAATAGGAAAAAAAAGGTGAAGAATGGTAGGAAAAAACCTCCTATTTATAACAAAATATTGGGTCATTCTAGATCTTGGTGCATGATTAAAATAATGTTAACCAAATCTAGATCCACCTTTTATGGAATATTTTATTATATTTGTTGGAGGGAGAAAGTATTTGACTTGGGTCAAATCCCTTTATTTGTCAATAATAAATAAATAAATGATTTATTTATCTTTTTAAGGAAGTGGTTGAAGGATAATCAAATAAATAATGATTTATTTAATTATTTGTGGGTGATTTGGTCATATTTAACAAGGAATATTATCTGAATAAGATTTAAATAATTATTCCTAGAAATAATAAGATAAATAAAGGTTTATCTAATTAATTTATTTGTTTTGGGTTAAACATGATTAGGAATAATAATTAAATTATGGTTTAATTAATTATTCCATGAGGAAAATCAAACAAATATAGGTTTGTTTAATATTTCCTTTTGGGGTTTCCTATTTAGACCATAAACAACCTAATAAATGTGGTTTATTAAGTTATTTTACATAGTGAAAGCAATTTTACTTACGGTAAAATTGGTCTTACATGGTGTACTTGGGTCCATCTAATGATAATAGGTTAGATGACCAAAAAAAATGGTGTAACAGATTGCCCCCCAGCGTGCGAGTGTTAGGAGCAAATCGTATGACCGAAGTACGTTGTAAGAACTCAATCACCAGACATCAAGAGGGAAGTCAGAGAGAGAAATGTAAGGTAGACGAGTGTGCTAAAGAACTAGACCCTGAGGAGACGAGACTCGCAGGTGCAACAAGTCTCTTTTTATGAGAGGGTACCTGTGCTAAAGGCGGCGGGGGAGGCATACCTATGCCCGCCGAGACAAAGTACAAAATAATAGTGGGTCCAGTAAACAAGGGACCGAACCATAAAGTACAACTGGCATAAACATGAGCCAGATAATAATACAATGAGGAATCCCACATACATGTTGTGCTTGGGATAACAGCCAGGACTTATACAATAATATCTGAGTACATGAGATACAAATACAACCCAAATGCCCCCTATACACGGGGAAGGGCTCACAAAATCTGACTGATACATGCAAATCAAAGAGGCGCTGCAAGCGGCTAAGGCCGACATCATCAAATATATGGAGCTGCATCGAAGGCTGTACGTAAGAGGTCATCCGGGCATGTGGGGGGCTACCTGTAGGGCCACCCCCTCATGAGGGTTGTGACATCTCACACACACCCGGGAATGATCAAAGGCTGCTACTGCATCACTGAACCATCAATTATATGGATCTCGATCATGCTGAAAGGAGCTGGAGTGGAGAAACAATCAAGTCAAAGGGAAATGAGAGATCCCTTTGCCTGATCCGAGGCACCGAACAAGAGAGGAAGCTGGAACCAAGGTACACCGCCCTCTAGACCTGTCTTCTGGAATGAAGAAGCTAATGTCGACAGAAGGAGGTCCGCCATTGGTGAGGCAATGAGAGATCCTCAACTAAGGCATGAGAGAAAATAGTAGAGTTACAGACAGACTAAAAGCAATGATGATGGTGGAATGGAGGGGACTGAGTAGCGAATGGACGACTTCCCTTGCTAGAGAATAAAGGGCATGAATGACATGGCAGCGAATGACACAATATCATAAGGGATAGGGGACAGTGGGACTAAAGGCCATAATGTGCGACACAAGAGAGACACCAAGCAATGAAGGATGGGGGACTATAGCAGGGTACAAAGGGACTCGGGATAGACTCCATGAATGCGATGATGACTCCACTTGGATGCTCTAAACAAGGGCGACTCGATGGTGCTGCCACACAGTAAAGGCCCAATGGGGGAACATGAAAACATGAGTACAAGATGGTAACTCATGACGAAAATCGACACGAACAAAGACAAGTAAGGAGGCAAAATGGTGCCTCAAGTACAAGTGTCGTAAGTGAAGAAATGCGATTTTAAGGAGAGGTGAAGTGACCCTTCTTGGAAAAAATGTGTCCTGGTGAGGTATCAAATCACAAAAAACTAACAGATAACCATTTGAGGGCTCGGTGAGAGCTTTCCAACGGTGCAGATGGTTTGTCAAATGGGGCTACGGTATGGTCGCAGTAGGCGAAAGAAGAAACAAGGGTTCTCTTTTAATAAGGCAGGTTTCCCTCCAAATTCAATCATTTGCTAGTGTTGCTGGGGTGAATGTAGAGAGAAGAGAAGGCCCTAAATATTGCAGCGAGCGTAGCGGACAAACCGACCGTTGGAATCGAGATCCGTCAGTTGCAGGTAAGAGGCCTAACCTTACTCTTTCATTTTGATGGATTGAAAGTTTAGTTTAGGGCCCAAAATCTCAGTAACAGACCCTCCTTCATCTCTACGGTCGGGTCGCACTTTTTGGGCCAAAAAGTGTGACCTGGGAAGCAGGTTTCAGGGCAAAAGCTGCGACCTGTCCCAGAATTGGGCAGAAAAGTGCGACCTGGAAGATGAGGGGGTTTTAGTGCTATTTTATGGCTGAGAATTGGGTTTTTGTGTTTGGTTATGGTATTCCCTATCTGTATGCTGACAAAGACGATGTTTTTGTGCAGATATGGCAGATATATGGGTTAACTAGAGAGAGAGAGACCTGGGTACATTACGGGCAGAGATCCAGGCAGATCAAGGTGTCCGCCATGTGTTGGCCAGGTTTGGGGTTCTAAAGTTTTTGGAGAACCCTTTGATGAGAGCAGGAGAGCCTTTGTTGGCCCGGATTATCAGTTACTGGGATCCAGAGCATGAGGTCTTTGTAGTGCAGGGGCACAGGATTGAACTGACAGTCCAGGATGTGTATTTCTTAACTGGTCTCTCACCACTGGGGATGGTGGGAAACATGTAGCCAGTATTACTGCGGGGGCGGCATATCATGGAGTTTGTGGAGCGACATTGTCGACCAGGTCTCCCAGTCAAGGGGACTTGGATACCGATCGGGGATCTAGAGAGATTAGAGACCCGTGCAGTGGCCGCAGCGGTGCTGTGTATCCTGCGCAACCAGGCGCTCCATCACATCACTAGGGGGCATATGATGATTGTGGAGAGTGTGTTGAGTGGGACCTACTATGGGTGGGCCCAAATGATGCTGGTGTCGCTAAAACGACAGTTGTCGCTCTGCAAGCGGCAAGTGAACCATGATTGCTCGTATGGGACTTTATTGTGCGCCTTCTTATTTGAGAAGATCCTGACCTTACGACCTCGTATACAGCTCCCAGATGGGGGCCCGAGAGAGCCCAGGATGTGCCGATGGGGGCGGTTACTGTGTAGAGGAGGAGGAGGGGTGGTCGGGCGAGTGTTTCGACCTGAGTTCTCTGCCCATTGGGATCAGATGCCGTTATACATTGACGACTATCCCTATAATGGGATGAGTTATTGTGGAGATCCGGACCTGCCACTTCCGCCTGGTCGAGTATGGGGGTCTGATGGTAAGTGACAGATTACTATTCTTGTATGGGCATGTTAAAGTTATTGAATAGTAGATATGGTACTGATTCATGTACTTTTGGTATGCAGATATAGCTCCGGTAAAACCGGTCGGATATATGGGACGCCCGGCAGCCTCTGGAGCTACAGGGTCGAGTGGGTCGAGAGTAGCACGCAATGAGGATGCGGCCGCCCTTCTGAAGGACATCCGCCGTAGATGCGAGAGGTTGCTGACCGGAGTTTCAAAGCGCGGGTGGCAAGACTTAGACGACCAGTACGTGGAGGCATGCATTGGTCTTCCCTCGAAATGGCGAGGTGTCATGCAGTGCATGGCGATGGCCAGTCAAGGCATATGTGATCTACGGGCTGCAGGGGCAGAGCCATTGGCTCGGGATCCGCCAGATAGTGAGTAGGTGTGGGGCATGTGGTGCCCCCTAGTGTGTATGTAGGGGCAGGTGGTGCCCCCAGTTTTGAGTTTTTGTAACATGCTATGGGCATGTCATATGTATCAGAGTAGATGGACTCTAAACACATGTTTTGCGACACATATTATGGATATGCATTGTTTTTAATGATTATGAATGTTATTGTCTTGTATGAAATGCGTGTGATAAATGCCAATCTAGAACATGGTTTGCAATACTATCTACATAGTGATTCTGTTCTCGAGGTACATGGTTGAAAGTTATGGTTTCAAATTCACGTATCAAGAGTTTCACTCGTAAATATCGTCTAAACAGCACATGGTTATGCACACGATAAACACCATTTAGTTGCATGACAAGAAGTAGGGAATCCAAACGAACGTGCAGATGGAGGATGCGATGAAAGAGGGCATCGGCTAAGAGACCACGCACTGCATCATATTCGGCCTGATTGTTGGTGGCAGAACCAATGCATACCCCGTTAGAAAGAACAAGGGCATGAAAGGGGGTGAAGATGGCCCAACCTGCCGAGGCTAGATTCCTGGAGTAACGACTTGCACCATCGGCGTAACCGATAAAGGGTGTGGACGAGGGGTCCTGCGGAATGGTGTGACAAGACAACAAATGAGGGGAGGACACCATATAGGACGCAATGTACAAAAGACACTGGAGTGTGTCCGTGGAGGGACACAATGAGCAGATACGGCACCTTATACAAACCAGAGGGTGGTATATGAGTGGTGGTATATGAGGGCTATAGGAGGTATGGCGAGGACTCGGGCTGCAGAGGTCACCAGAGATATGGGTGGAGTGATATCGTGCATGGGTAGAAACGAGGGGGTCAAGGGTGGTCGCTGAAAGGGGGGAATGTCGATGAGCCAGATATTGTTGCGTCCAAGACACCGCGTGAGTATGGAGAGAAGGATGATTTTGTTCAACCTCACACTCTCGACTACTGCTTGCAAAGAGGCAATGCGTCACGTGAGCAGGCCAGGAGTAATGGCCATGGATACCACACAAAGCGCAGGGTTTGCTAGTGTGAATAGTTTTTGGGTTCTTGGTTACGGACGAGGATGGAAGAGAAGGGTCAGAGACCGTAGACTCAGGGAACACGACTTTAACCATGGGTTGAATGCGAGGCAACTCGGGACAAGTATGGGTGGCGTGACCGACGACATCACACAAGGCACAAGGCTTTGCGGGCGGGGGAGGAGCAGGGTCAGTCAGGGTGGCCTTGTCTTTGGATGCCCCCTTGCGAGCTTTGCCTTTCTTTCCTGGAGCTGTCACCACAGGGGTAGGGTCCTGGGGAGGTGCAGGGGGCATGGTAGCAACGGAGGAAGCAAGGGGGACCGGTTGAACCGGTGTCAAAGCAAGATAGGGTTTGGGGTGACCAGGAGGGGTAGCGGCTGGAGGGTCAAGGTACCAGACGGGTATACCCAGGGTCAGGTTAGGGAGAGAGAGGGTGGCCATGACGGGGACCGAATATACTCTGGGAGGGGGAGCTAGGAACGGTATTTGACCAGCGGGATAATGACCAGGAGGGACGGCTCCGAGGTGGTTAAGGCTTGGGGGAATCGATCCAGGGGGATAAAGGGGTCCAGGGATAACAGCTGTAGGAGAAGGGCCAGAAGGAGGAGGTCCGGCTGGCGGAAACGAAGGGCTAGGAGCGGGTTGCGGTGGGCGAGGTTGAGTCTGAGGTTGCTGACTAGCCGAAGCGGGTCGCATAAGGGCAGCCCGAGATGATTGCATCATGCAAACATTCGATAAGCTGGGATCAGAGATGTGAGGAGGGGGAAGACCAGGAAAAGTTCCAAGCAGGGAGGAATCTTTGTAGACGCCGGGGGAGACACTGGTCAAGGAATCGACGGTTTGCTTATTGGCTACAGAAGAGATGGTCGTCTCAGGGGAGGTCTGAGACTTTGGCTCATGATAATTCAACTAGTCGATGGTGACTATCTTTCCATTGTGAGGAAAATACATCTTGCGAAAAACCGCAGAGGGGATAGCATACATGGCATAGGTGTAGCTTCGCCCCAATATAATGTTGTAATCTAGAGGGGTATCGATGACTTCGACATCAACGCAAATAGTCTTACCGGCAAGGGTGATAGGACAATTACGGAAAAGGCCAATGGGTTGGGAGGCGTGGCCATCCCACGCTCGAAGGGTGATCGTGGAAGGGGCCAAGTCAAGAGATCTGAGTTGCTTCCAAACCGAAGCGGACATCACATAGGTGGATGCCCGCTCATCAATTATACACCGAGAAATGTTGGCATTCCGGATTTTGACTGGGATTTGGAAGGCGACGGAAGCAGGGAGAGGAGGATGGGCATCGAAAAAAATCATTTGGTCATCAGCAGGATCTACAGTGCCCACGGCAGATAGTAGAGCCTTCTTTTGGGAAGGGCACGATTGGAGGAGTTCCAATGTTGAAATGACAGCAGGAGATTGCGCCAAATCATCTACTATGCTATAAGAATGAGCAGCTCGACCAGAAGTAGCATTTCGACGTAATGGCCCCTTAGGAATCTTGGTATGAACCTCAACTTTGGGTTGAGGGATATGTAAGGGGCCACTGGATGTCGAAAGAGGCTCTGTAGAACCTGAAGCAGGAGGCTGGGGCAGACTGAGCGGGAGGCTTGGGGTACTGGCGAGACCGAGTTTGAAGGTGAAGGTCGACGAGAGGGGAAGGATCAGAGTTCATCATGAGGATCTGGTAATCGGAGGAACCAGAAATGGAAGGTGGAGCGGCGACCTGTCCATCAGGTGGTTGGGTAGCCACGAATCCTTGCTGAGGGAAAGGATCAGTAAACACAGCTGGTTGGGTAGTGGCCACATTAGGAGGAGCATGAGGGGAGGCATGTTGTCCGCGCAATGTGGCTTGAGACTCCCACATCTGCCGCATTTGTGGTAAGAGGGGACAATCGTGGGTGTAATGACCGTAAGCACCGCAACACGAACAAGGCTTATTTGTGCAAAGCAGCTTGTCCGGCTTGGGCTGAGTGCCCTGTTGCTGGTTAGTAGTGTTAGGGTCAACACCTTGAAGATTCAGTCCCCGAGTACCAAGGGAAGATTGGTTTGGATTGCCTCTCCACCTTCTTTGGGAAGAAGGGGGATTAGTCGCGCCCTGCTGTGCAAATACTTGCCCTGGAGGGGGCTGTAGGTGTTGTTGCGGGTTTGGAGGAGGCAAGGGAGATGGAAGTGCATATGTTGGAGGAGCTGGCGCACCAGGCTACGGATAAAGGTAATGGTTAGGTTGGGCAACATTGAGGTAAGCAGGAGGTTGGGAAAAAGGAGGAGGCATGCCGTATCTTGGATACATGTTACCGGGAGGGGGAAGAGTGCTAGAGGTACTGACCCCTCCGTGAGGGAGACCATATCCCATAGGAGGTTGAGCATACGGATGAGAAAGGGCTCCATCGATACCTTCGGCGGAATGAGATGCCCCCAGGGCGTTAGCGCCACCGGGCCTGGGGAGGTCAGGGAGGACGGTATAAACATAACCAGACTGAGCATAGATCAGGTCATATTTCAAGGCTATTTGGAGGGCAGCTTCTTCGGTTTGAGGGAAATGGGAGGCGACATCTTTGCAAATGGGAGCTAAGAGAGAGCGAAGGAACCAGTTCATATAGATCCGATCTTTGAAGGGGGGAGCTCGACATAAGCTTCATCTTCGTCGCCATTCCTGGACATGAGCGGAAAGGCGGGTCGAAGAGGTTTGCTTAAAAGAGGTCAAAAGCTCTGTACTAGTATCGTATCGGAGAGGGAGCTGGAAGTAAGATAAAAAGGCTTGGGCAATGGTCACAAAGGTGGTATGGGAAGAGGGGGCTTGGTCAACATACCATTTAGAACCTTCGCCGGTAAGCATGCGTTGGAACAACCGAAGACGGATGGAATCATCGGTAATGGAGTTGGAGGAACACCACATGTGGAAAGATCAGACATGGTTGGTTGGATATTCTCCAGCAAGGCCTTCGAACTTAGGGATGTCGGAGGGGAGCTTGGCTGGCATAGCAGGCCAACCAACATCATGGCAGATAGGGTCATTGATCAACTGATTAAAATTGGGGAGGCTGAGGCCTGCGATGTACGATAGCAAGGGCGTGGCCGAGGTAGTTCCTGTGGCGGTTCCGCTAGTAGTAGTTCCAGCATTAGGGCCGGGAGCACCACGAGCATTAGGCCCTGGACCAGACATAGTGAAGGTGACAGGGGGAGAACTAGAAGGAAAAGGAGAACCCAAAGAATCAGAAGAGGAGTCAGAGTGCGGACTCGAAGGAGGACTGGCTCGACGACGACGGGACAGAGTAGGTCGATCGACCAGAAACTGAGGGTGAAGGCCAAGAAGTCTCCGGGAAGTGCACCTTGGGGGCGCAATGATGACAACACAAACACGGCACAAGGGGAAGAAGAACGACTACAAGGGCAAGGAGGTGCAGAATCAAGTGATTACAATGTCGAAACAAGGGCATATAGGTGTAGTGTCAATTGATTTTAAAGTCTTTGCCTGGCGGTGTAAACCAGGCTCTTCTTCGCTTAGGGTGAGTGTGTGGCGTGCGTTAATTTTAATTTTTAAACCCTTTTCATTTTGAGAGCAAGAGAAAAAGTGTGCTGCGTAACTGAAAATAAATCTGCAGAGAACAGTATATAATGCTGAAATAACAGAAAATTAACAGCTACTATTGCATCGATTCAACCCAAAAAGGCGGGTCTCTCAAAACTAATCTAAAAGAGGGAAAAAATCTAGTCAAAACACACTAAAAAGAGGCCAATATATCTAGGGTCAGAAGGGACAGGGATCTAAAGGAGAAAGCTGCTGAAAAGAGGTGCAGATCACAGCCAAGAGGAAGAGGCAAGGTGGCTGGAAAAAAGGAGGAAATCAGCAAAAAGCGGAAAGGACAGAGAGGAGGTCCTAAAGGGAGGTCCAAAAAAAATGACAAGAGGTGATTTGAAAGGAAGAAAAGATGATTTAAAGGGATCTGAGGAGGAGGGATCAGATCTGAAAAAGGGAAGGCTGAAACTCTGAAAAAAAGACGGTTGAAACAGCTAAAAAATATTCCACAAAAAGTGGAGGGTACTGAAGCCCTAGGGGCCTAGGCTCCCACTTAGATGAGAAAAACAGATCAGAAACAGGTCTAAACGAGTGGAGGCATAGGCTGGAAAACCCTGACAGAAGCTTCAACAAAACCCATAAAAATTGCAGAAAAACAGCTGAAAAATTGGCAAGTCACAGGTTCTGACCTGTTTTCAGTGCGGATCGCAGAAAATAGGCTGAAAAGTACGACTTGGAGGTCCAGGTCACAGGTTAAGGGCTGAAAAGTGTGAACTGAATCTCCGGGTGTCTCAGCGGCAGATTTTCAGAAAAGTTGTCGTCTCAGTTGCGGCTGATGTCGGTCACCTGCGCAATAGGGCCAAAAACACACGAAAGTTAGAAATTTTAATGTTTTATGGTTTTATGTGAGAAAAACAACATAAAAATCGGAAAAAAAAAAAGCTGAAAAGAAACCCTAGGGTCTGAAGTAGCTGGATATGAAGGAATATGAAAAACGACAGCGGTCGTAATTTAAAACCCATGTGGAGTCGCCATTTGTTAGTATGAATCCTTTGTTGAAGTGTACAAAAAAAGACCACTTTAGCTACGCATAACTAATAGCCCTAACATCAAAAGTGGCTACCAATATCTTCAGATCTGCAGTTAGTTGATCAAGAAAAGAGCTGCAAAAAACCATATCTATGCATAGAAAGACATTAAGTAGTAAAAAGAAGGGTTTGCTCCATATATCCAATAGACAAGACAAGAACAATTTTTGAAAGAATTTTTGTATTAAGGGCACCTGGGAGGAAAACAAGAAGGCGTATCCAATTCTCCTTAATGGGATGGGTTCTTGGAAGTCCTCAGCACTTCAGATCTAGAATCTCTCTCTTGTTGGTGTAGAAAACCCAGACAAAGATAGAACTCAAAGGGAGCTCACACAGCAAATAATGTAGAATGTGACCAAGTGTATAGATCCAGAGTGATCTAATAGGCAACAAAAGGTGAAGAATGGTAGGAAAAAACCTCCTATTTATAACAAAATATTGGGTCATTCTAGATCTTGGTGCATGATTAAAATAATGTTAACCAAATCTAGATCCACTTTTTATGGAATATTTTATTATATTTGTTGGAGGGAAAAAGTATTTGACTTGGGTCAAATCCCTTTATTTGTCAATAATAAATAAATAAATGATTTATTTATCTTTTTACGGAAGTGGTTGAAGGATAATCAAATAAATAATGATTTATTTAATTATTTGTGGGTGATTTGGTCATATTTAACAAGGAATATTATCTAAATAAGATTTAAATAATTATTCCTAAAAAATAATAAGATAAATAAAGGTTTATCTAATTAATTTCTTTGTTTTGGGTTAAACATGATTAGGAATAATAATTAAATTATGGTTTAATTAATTATTCCATGAGGAAAATCAAACAAATATAGTTTTGTTTAATATTTCCTTTTGGGGTTTCCTATTTAGACCATAAACAACCTAATAAATGTGGTTTATTAAGTTATTTTACATAGTGAAAGCAATTTTATGTAGGGTAAAATTGGTCTTACATGGTGTACTTGGGTCCATCTAATGATAATAGGTTAGATGACCAAAAAATGGTGTAACATATTGTATTTTAAGTTATTTAAGTACATAGGACAAATGCATTAGTTGTTCAATGATAATGACTTTTTCTTGAAAAACTCATTCTTATTTGTCACATCAATACAATTTTTTTATTAATTTTATTCTAGTACAACTTTTGAATTGAATTTAACTATAGTTACATGGATTGTGGTGCAAAAAGTGAATTGAAAATTGATAAATATTATTTTATTGGTTTAGCTATTAGTTTATTATTTCCTTAGGAGGCCCATTTTAGACCTCAAAATTCTCCTAATTAGTATCCCCTCATCTTAGGAGACCTTGGTTAGCCACTACAGACACTTATACTAGTTGTCGGGCGGGAAACATGATTATCAAAAATGGGCCTTTGTCTAAATAGCTAGTGTTATATCCTCCAGCCCAACCTTCCATTGATCACGATCTCCCTATATGGTTGGAGGATGAAGAATATGAGTTATATAACACTACCCTTATGTGTACCATAGATGCCATTCTTATAGGGGGCATCTTGACGAAGATGAACTCATCGACCATGCCATTCAAAACCAATCCTCCACTAACTTTCCTCTCGAAACCTTAGTCAAAGACTCTGAAAGCCAACCTTGGATGGAAGTGCACTCAGTTGATTCAACCTATGAATCCACCAAGGCTATTGATTTTGGCCCATCCAGATCTCTGAAAATCAACCCAAACCTCTCGAATGAGGAAGCGAAGCAGCTATGTCAGCTTTTGAAAGAGAATCTAGATGTGTTTCAATGGGATTATAAAAAAATGAAAGGCATGCATCCTTCAATGTGAAAAAATCATATTTAAATCAAAGAAGGATGAAATCATATGAGACAACCCCAAAGAAGGATGAACCCAGCTCTGAAGGACATATTTAAAGAAGAGTTGCAGAAACTATTGGATGTATGGTTCATATACCTATATATAATAATGAGTGGGTATTTCCTCTTGTCCTAGTCCCAAAGAAGAATGGGAAGTGGATAATTTGTGTTGATTATCGTGAAATTAACGAAGCCACCAAGAAAGACCATTTCCCTTTTCCCTTTATTAACCAAGACCCTGATGGCCTTGCGGGGAAGAAGTTCTTTTCCTTCTTAGATGGGTTCAGTGGGTACGTTCAGATTCAAATCAGCCCTAAATAGCAGGATAAGACTAATTTTACCTGCCATTGGGGTACCTCGCTTATAGAGTCTTACCCTTTGGATTATGTAATGCCCCAACTACCTTCAAAAGAGTTGTCCTGAGCATATTTTTTGAGTTAGTCCATGACTCTGTCGAAATCTGCATGGATGATTTAACACCATACGAGGATGACTTCCGGGAAGCTCTCTCCAATTTGGGTAAAGTATTAAGAACATGTGTTGAGATGCATCTCTCCTTGAGCCTAGAAAAATGTGAGTTCTTGAAGGAAGAATGGGTTGTATTAGGACACTCCATTTCCCAAGTAGGAATACAGATAGACCCAAAAAAATCACTATTATCAAAAGGGTAGCTACTCCTGAAAAGCAGAAAGATGTCAGAAGTTTCTTAGGCTTACTTTTTTACTATAGAAGATTCATAAAAGATTTCAGCAAGATGGCTTCGCCATTATTTGGGTTATTAGCCAAGGATTTTGAGATTATTTGGTCTGGTCCTTGTCAAGAGGATTTCGAGCTCATTAAGGGAAAGTTGACTACTAACCCCATCCTCCGAGGTCCAAATTGGACATTACCTTTCAACATCAACATGGATGCATCTGGCAAAGCTGTAGGGGCAACATTAGGACAATTAGAGGACAAAATCCCTCATGCCATTTATTTCATCAAAAATAACTTGTCCAGGGATGAACTGAATTATACTGTTACTGAGAAGGAGATGCTAGCCATTGTCCATGGTTTAAACAAATTCAGGCCTTATGTAACTCGATATCAGACCTTTTCTCACACTGACCATGCAACCATCAATTATTTAATGAAAAAACCAGATGATAATGCTAGGATAATTAGATGGTTGCTACTTTTGGATCAATTTGATTTGACTATTGTTGATAAACCTAGAAAGGAGAATGTTGTTGTAGATTTTTTGTCTAGGTTAGCTCTCCCTATAGGTAAATAAGGAATGGTGGATCACCAGCTTCCAGATGAGAACCTCTCTTTTATATCAACACTCTCACCATGGTTTGCTGATATAACCAAGTACTTGGTTGCTAGGAGACTCTCTTCTAATATTTCCTTCAACGAAAGGAGCGGAATGATTAGAAAAAGTGCCCCTTTCACATCTATTGGGGGAAACCTTTTCAAGCTAGGCCCTGATCAAATCCTAAGGAGATGTGTAAGGGAGGAATAAGTTTTTGATATCCTCTCTGCATGTCATGAAAACTCATGAGGAGGCCATTTTTCTGCAAAGATAACTGCTTACAAAGATTTCCAGGCAAGATACTATTGGCCTACCCTTCAGCAAGATTCAAGAATATACACTAGTAGGTGTGACAATTTCCAAAGGATGGGGAAACACACATAAAGGGTTGAGATGTCTTTGCACCCTCAGGTGGATCTTGATCCATTTTACAAGTGGAGTATGGAATTTTTTGGGCCTACCGATCCGTGACCGATCCACCATCCTGACAAAAGAAGTATATTTTAGTCTGCACTGATTACCTGACAAAGTGGGCTGAAAAAAAACAGTGATGTTAAAAACCAAGGACAAAGAAGTAGAATTTCTGAGGGAGAACATTTTTTACAAGGAGAAATAGTCACTGATCAGGGAGCACAATTCACTTCCCACCTCATTGAAAAACTTTTGACGAAGCACAAGACTAAAAATAGAACTTCTATTGCCTATCACCCTCGGGAAAATGGCCAAGTAGAAGTAACTAACAAATATTTAGGGAGAATCCTCACCAAGGTTGTAAGCAACAACATAAAATATTGGTCAGATAGATTGGTAGAAGCTACTTCGGCCTACAACGCTACTTGGAAGACAACAACAGGATTCACTCCTTATGAACTAGTCTATGGTAATAAGGTGCTACTTTCAATTGAATTTGAATTCAATACTTTAATAATGACTGTTGAATTAAATATAGATCTATCAAATGCCCAAAAAGAGAGGTTGTTGCAACTAAATGGATTGGATGAGTTGAAAATGCAATAACTTCTTCACACAGAGGTACTTTAGCTGCAAAGAAAGGTTTAGCATGAAAAGAACATCAAATAAAATACCTTCTAAGAAAGATATTGGGCAATGTTGTACGATTCAAGGTTTAAATATTTCAAAGGAAAGATGATGAAAAGATGGTTGGGACCTTACACAGTGGAAAATTGTTTTGATAATGGCACAGTTCAAATCAGAACCATAGATGAGGAAGGAATCCCCTTGCTTTTTAATGGTCACAGACTTAAAATGTATGAGAAGCCTTTGTCAAGGGTAGTGTTCATAAATTCAATAGGCAGAAAGGTGTATTTGATGGGAAACTCCATAGTTTCCCACACATCGTGGAAAAGGGAAAGAAAAAAAGAAAAATAAAATAAAAAGAAAATAAAAAAGGAAAAAATAAATATCCATGGGTGAAAACCTCTCTAAGGCACCCAAGGGAAGCTTGTGGGTTGAAAACCTCGATGGAGGTAGCTCACTTGCTCTCACAAAAAAAGAGAAGAAAAAATAGAAAAGGAGAATAAAGGTCCATGGGTGAAAACCTCTCTAAGGCGCCCAAGGTAAGTTTGTGGGTTGAAAACCTCCATGGAGGCAGCACACTTTCTTTAAAAAAAAAACAAATAAAAAACACATCTACATCTCTGTTTTTTTTGTGTTTGTTGTTTTGCAGGTTATTAAAGGTTTCTGGAAAACACAGGGGAGCATTCATCTTCTTTTCCCTTCTTCTATTTTACCATCCATATCATCATTTACTCCATTCATTTTCATAACTTCTTCTATCACCTCCATATACCATATTCCTCCATTCCTGAGCACAATGTAGCAAAATAAAGAAAGCCACAAACTACTACAAACATAAAGAAGTTCCTTAAAAAACAAATTTGTTCATAGACTACAAAGAAAAACAAGGAGGAGCTAATAAAACAGACCCCAGGAAAGGCATGAGTGCCACCCATGGCATCTGGATCAACCCCACACAACATCTACAATGGGAAGAAATAGCAAGAGATATCAGCAGCTCACTCAGAGAGTTTCTCATTTAGCAACCTACTCACTCAGAAAATAGGAAAATAAGGAAGAACACAACATATAAGAGGCTTGTAAAAAAATTCCAGCTCCTGCAAATGCCTTAAGAACAACAGGTAAACTCAGGTATAGCTTCTCAACCCTCTCTATGCATCCATAATGTACAAAAATAATTAAATTTGTAGACTTAGAGTTTAAGGGGCTGAAAGGTGGCCAGTTAGCTTGGCCACCATAGTGTAGTATGATTAGGAAGAACAGAAAAGTCACACCACCTGGGCATGCAAAATAAAAAATTTAAATAAAGTGGAGTAGAGGAGAACGGGGGGAGGAAACATGTAGCCCATCATGAATTAACAAAAAGAAGGAAACAATTGTCTACAACAGAAACTAGAGATGAGTTGAGTTACATAAGCGCTCCAAAATTAGTTGCGCAATCAAATAAAAAGATATCTCGTCCCATCCAAACGAGTGAATTGATAATTTTTCAGGGAAAGAGACTGAAGGGAGCCCGTAGCACAATAACATCGAGAGTGGTTGTGTATCTTAACAACGTGAAGTAGTAGCAGCAACAAAACAACATCACTATTAGTGGAGATAGCTTCCAAAGTATACTCTGTATCAGACTTGGTAGCGAGGGACCAAGGGAAGATTTTATCCTATCCCTAGAGAAGACACAGAAGAAGGAGAATAAGAGCCTACAGAAGAACCATAAGAGGACAAAGAAGAACCAGGAGAAGAAGAGGAAGAGACAAAGGGCCAAAGAAAAACATAATAGATGGCAATAGAATTCATAGAGATAGTAGAAAGTGAGCAACAAGCAGGCTCACAACACAACACCACATCCCCTCAATATAAAGAGGTAGTTGACACCTTAGCTCCTATGGGCACAAAGAGACAAAGGCAGACCTCTATGTATTTCAGAGCTGATAAGAGTCAAAGGATGAGTCAAAGAGAGATAGAAACTCCTCCCACGAGCCCAAATATCATTGAAGAATCACTAAGGGAAGAGGAAATAATCAAAGAAACAGTTCTAAAGGAGCAACTATAGGAGGCACAGGCAGAGAATGTAACACTGAAGGAGAAATTGAAGAAAAAAGTGAAACAAGTAGTCACCATGGATGACTTATGCATAGAAGCCCTTCAACACAGATTCCCTTCTAACTCATATGTTGTGTACCTCAAGGACTAATGGATCCTATTTCAAATAAAAAATCTAGCCTCCCATGGATCCCTACCTTTCCAAGATTGTAGGCAATTCATGGATTTCTACAAGAAAGCTGACATGGCTAATCACGCAAAGATGACAGAGTTTTATGTGCATAACCCTGTGCTAACAAATATGGATACTTGGGACCCCAGTATTATAATGGGGGATATGCATTTGATGGCTCTAATATATTGGATGATGAATGAGGACACTAGAGAAAAAGAGATATGGAGGGTCCTGGGAAGAGGAAATAAAGAACCCTTATATATGAGACCATAATTATTCATTCCAAAAGGAGTCATCCATAACCATTGAGAGATTGAAAAGGACCCTGCACCAGTTGAAAGCTACCTTCAGACTCAAACACATGTAATGGGCCACTTTGATGATGTTTCTAGGCAGATAGAATATGAGTGCATGATGGCCACCTAGAGGAGATGGAACAAACTCCCTCACGGCCTGAAAAACAGGGAGTACCATACTCCAGAAATACTGAGGGGTGCATTGGAAAGGGCACCATTATATAAAAGGGCCATTTAGGCTAAAAATATCCAATGGTTTGGGCTAAAGCTCAGCCCACCTTTGATGTTGGGGCTGGATGATGAAAAGGACACATATGCACAAGATAGAGAATGGGAGAATGCAGAAAAGAATAATGGTTTTTACTCCCTTGGGGAAACTCCCACACTTCTTCCTTAGGAAATAAGGGGGGCTGTCAAAGCCTTGAAGGAAATGAAGGAGGAGGATTAGTTTCTCAGAGGACGAGCAACCATTCAGCATGGGGGTGATGATGAGCTCCATCATTAGACATATTTGGAGGGGTTAATTGCCGCCATTTTGCCTTATTAGATCTCTGTTTCTTTCATTTTTGTTATTATTTGGATTTATGATGCTAGTATAGGTGGTGATTAAGGCTAACATACTCTGAGTTCCTAATATGAGGTTGAGTACATAAAATAATGAATTATTAAGCATTTTCATAAGGATTTTATCATAAAGACTAGGAGTCAAGTGAACTCAATCACCCCAAATATTCTCTCTAGAAATTCGAGTTCCGGAGGCAGCCAAGAAACTACAAGAAGACTACACTCAATCTTTGTTGACTTGGAGACAAGTGGATTCAATCACCCCAAATATTCTCTCCAACAATTCGAGTTCTAGATGCAGCCGAGAAAATCCAAGAGGAGCGCACTCAATATATGTTTACTTGGAGTCAAGTGAACTCAATCACCATTTTAAAGGGAGTTGTTGGTAGTTGCCCTATAGAATAAATAGAGCACAACTAGAGCTAGGAAGGATTCTAATCGACTCTAGTCAGAACATTGTTGCAAGCTATTGAGATTTTTATTTTTACTTAGTGATCAAAATTTCAGAAATGTATGAGGTTGTTCTTTTATGAAATGAGCGGACTGAGTTCATTTTATTGATTTTAGTTTCAGAGAGCTAGGATCATGTGTTAGGGCCCAACCCATGTGCCTTAGCCTCTCTGTTGTATTCGTTCTCTGATTTTTGTTATTTTATTAGTTCTTCTTCTAATAGTTTCATTACTGTTTAGTTTTTCTTTCAGTGTGCTGCTATAGTTTTTCATTTGCTTATGAGAGTAATAGAATAGAGGACAAAAGCCAAAAATCTATGGATCAAGACCCCGTTCTCATCTCTGACGATATAGGTCGAGGAGGGTGAACCTTCCCAGAGACCCAAAAACTGATTTTTGTTCACTATTTCTGATATTAGAAGAGTTGGATTACCATTTTCCTGTCTTCCTTTGCATGGTATTTTCATGTATTTGTCTATTTTTATTGCATAGATCAATAGAGGAATCATAGTTGAAACTCGAGAGAAGCTCTGTGGCACCTTCCCGCTTCATTTTCCCTCTCTGTATTCACAGTCTAAACCTTTCTTTTACGCCTCCATTCCCTCCTATTTTCCACTTATTTTAACTGCTGCACCCACCTTTTATTCCCAAAAACACTTAAACCTTTGAGCCCGCATCATTCCTTTTTTTTATCATTCACAATTGTCTTACCCCTTTTTAACATAAAAATCTTGAAAAACATTGGAATTTGGCCCTCCACCCTTGCTCCTCGAACTTTCCGCTACCATACATCGCAAATTGGAAATTGTAGTGTTTAGTTTCTTCCTTTAACACTTACCGCTCCCATCTACCAATTGTGATATTGCGATATCGCAATCACACTTCGCACCTTTTCCATTTTTCTTTAAGACTTACCACTTGCAAACACCGATTGAAATATTGCGCTCGTGCTCTGATGCTGGTCCCATCGCCATGTCATCCATCGCATCACACAGCAAACTTCGCAACTTTTCTTGAAAAAAACTTCTTCTATCCCTCTAACTTTGTGATATTACGATTTTGATATCACACTTCACACCTCGAAAATTTTTCCCTTTTCTTTTAAGACTTACCGCTCCTATCTTCTGATTGCAATATTGCGATCACGATCCAACACTAGTCCCACCGCCATGTCACCCATTGCAAATCACATTTCGCAACCTTTTCCTCTTTATTTTAAGACCTACATATCTTTTTTCCAATTGCGATACTATGATATCACATATCGTAGATCACAAACTTTTCCCTTTTCTCATTTCACATTTTGTAGTTCTTTCCTTTTGGAATTTCGCATTTCGTAGTTCTTTCCTTTTTTCATTTTATGTTTCATATCTCTTTCCCAGCTCATCTCGCATGTTGCAAAATTTAGCTCCTCGCACTTCGCAAATTTTTCTCCATCGCATCTCTGCCATCGCACTTTTCAAATTATTCTGCTCAGAATCATTTTTTCTTATAATAAAGTTTTAATCAAGTTTAAACCCCAGCTTTCCACTTATAAGCCTTGTTTCATGTGTTAAGCCCTCCATTAGCCTCTTTAGCCTTTTTTTTCCTCCAAGCTGTAAATCAACACATTTTCAGTCAGAATTAAGTCATGGATAACTTAGCTACATGGATAGAAACATGGTAGATAGACCAATGGATAAGTAGAGTACATTTAGCCGTTTGGCCAAGTTAAGTGTGGTTTAGAATTCGTTTCCTTTTTGCCATTTATTTTCAACAAATTAGTTTAGTTTCCTTCTTGTCATTTCTTTTCAGCAATTTAATTTAGTTTGTTTTTTCCATTTCCTTTCTGCACATTAAATTAGTTTCGTTTCTGTCATTTTCTTTCTACAAATTAAGTAGTTTCATTTCGTGATTTCCTTCTAGTAATTTACTTTTCAGTTTTTATCATAGTTTAAGAAATAGCACCCTTACATAAAGCAGAAGAGGATGACATGAACATAATGCATCTGTTGTGTATATAGCACTGTCACCTCCATGTTTGTACTAACCTTGGGTTGATAAAGTAAAGTAGGGAAGCCCTTGTGAGTTGCAGCACTCTTGGTGCAATATCAAGGCTCACCACCTAGTCCGGTGAAATAACTGTCTATCTAAGTGTACCAATCAAAAGGTGCTTGCTTCAACCCATGTAGTGCTCTCTTGAGTTGGCACAAATTTGACACGCTGTCGAAGATATCGAAACCTTTTGGCTCTTCTATTTATAGTTCTTCCTCAATGACTGCATTGAGAAACACAGTTTTCACATCCATATGATGAATGTGCCAACCCATCTGCATTGAGAGTGTAAGGATGGATCTAATAGAAGAGTAACTTGCAACAGGTGCAAAAGTCTCATCATAATTGATCCCCTCGATATTTGAGAACACACATGCCACAAATATGGCCTTGTGTTTCTCCACACTCCCATCAAAAACTTTCTTTACCTTGAACATCCATCTAGATCCAAAGACTGATTTGCTGAACAACCTTAGGACAATCTCCCATGTATTGTTCTTGATAATGGAGTCATGCTCCTCCACTATTGCATCAACCCAAGTTGGTTGATGGACTGCCTCCTGAAAGGAATATGGTTCATTCACAATACATTTTGTCATAAGTGCCATGTATCCAGTAAAACTGACTGGAGACTATCTCTCTCTGCGCTGTGAAATTGGGGCTCCCACATTCTTTGCAGCATCAAGTCTCAATCTATTAGCTTCCGTGGTGTGCCTTCTAACATTTCTGATGGACGGCTTTGCATGAGTGTTTTCTGCCACTCCATTATCCTTTGCATGTGGCTTCTCCACACCTTGAGGCTCATCCTTGGGAACCAAAAGTTCCTCCTCTGCATGAAAGTATAACTCCCTCTCAAGGGACAACCGCATGGCGTTCTCCTCATCAAATTTTATATCTCGTTTCACAACAGTCATTCTTTTGTTTGGAAAATATACCCAATAGTTTTGGTGTGTTTTAGTGTGCCCCAAAAAAATCCCAATCTTGGTTTCTGATTCCAGCTTCTTCCAGACATATTTGGTCACATGCACATAAACAGATGAGCCAAAAATCTTAAAATGTGAAAAATTAGGTTTCTTAATAGTGAAAGGCTCTTATGGTGTTCTCACGCCAAGCATCCTATGAGGACAACGATTCTACACAATTACCACAATGTTGCATGCTTCTGCCCACAGATGCATCGGTAGGCCTTGATCATGCACCATCTGTCTTTCTGCACCCATAATCAATTTTTTCTTTCTTTCAATGACCCCATTCTTTTGTGGGTTATGAGGCTCTATCAATTCTGTTCAAATTCCTTCTTTGTTGTAGAAGTTATTGAATTCATTACAGATTTACTCACCACCATTATCGCTCCTAAGGGCCTTCACTTGCTTCCCCATGTCTTTCTCCACCAGTGCCATAAACTAAAGAAACTTTGAGAATGTATCATATTTCTTTTGCATGAATTAGATCCAGCACTTACGAGAAAATTCATTAACAAATATGACATAGTACTTAGTTTTTGTTGTCCAAGCAACAAAGAATGGTCCACACATGTTTGTTTGAACTCTCTCAAGGATCCCCGAGACTTAGTTCTCCTTCACATGAATGGTGGCCTTTACATATTTTCCCATAGTACATCCCTTGCATGTGTCTGACTGTGCAAGTGTACCCTTGGGAAGACTAGTAGAAATCTATAACATGACTTTCAAGGCTCCATTATGAGGATGGCCCAATCTCCTGTGCCATAATTCGCCCTCATCCTGGCTCACCACTTTGTCTACCTTGCCCATAAATGTTGCGCAACCATATACATTTAGCTTGTAGAGATTCTTAACTCGAATTCCTACATTCTTGGGTTGTCATGTTGTTTTGGGTCGCAGGAAAGCTTTTCCTTCACTGAAAAAACATCATAGCCCCTATCTACCAACATCGCAACTCAGACTAAATTTTCCTTCAAACTTGGTACATGCATTAGATATTTTAATTGAAAGGGTTTACCTGAATATCTGTGGAAGGTAATTCTATCAATCCTGATAGCATTGTACTGCCCGTCATCACCCACTTCAATATGCATATGGAGATCCTTCTCCTCCAAGGTACTGAAAATTTCCTTGTCTCTCGTCATGTGAAAGCAAGCACCACTATCCAAATACCACACAGATCCCAATTAATTTCACACCATGCATGCGATCAATGAGAATTCAAGCTCAAATTTTGATTCCAAAGCCTCACTAGCTATAGATCCTGAAGCCTTGTTGTTCTTCTTCTTTTGTGGACAATTAGTAGCATAATGCCCATGCTCGTGACAGTGAAAATACTTCACCCTGGACATGTTGCACTTGTTTCCATATTTGGACTCATATTTGGAATGAAATTTCTTCCCCATCCCTTTCTTCACCTTGGCAGCCAAAGCACAATATTCTTCATATTAATTCTTAGATGAAAGTCCATCTCTGGTGTTCCGTCAGAACACCTCCTGCACTGAGTCCAACCATAGACATTCCCAATTTGGTAGATTTTCCCTTCCATTGAGAGAGTCTTGATAACTGTGCCAACTCTTAGGAATTCCTATGAGAGGTAAACATACCAAATCATCATCAGTGATAGTTATTCCAACGCTCTCTAGTTCATCGTGAGATTGGAAAAAAATTGTTAAATATTTTGGCATGGAGTCGCCTTTCTCCAGCTTGATCTTCTTTGGTTTATTTTTCAGTTCCAATTTCCTATGGTCACTGCAGCTTTGAAATAGATTCGTCAAAGCCTTCTAGATTGAATATGGTGTGGCTTTCCCATGGAGGCTTGAGACAATGTGGTATTGTACTCCCTCAGTAGGATCCTCCTTGCCTTTTCCACTTTCTTTTGACATGCATCAATATTTGCAGCATCTGTCATAACGGGTTTAGGAGCATCATTTTCAATGAATTCCTTCAAGCCATTATCTTCGAGTAATGCCTCCATTTTTTAATTCCAAGAAATATAGTTAGATTTGACCTTGAGTGCATACTCCAATCTCAAGCCATTGAAATCCATTTCGATCCTGAATGAGTTGTAGCACCAATAAAGTATTTTTGTAAATTCGAATTCTATCTAGTCACAAACTCAACTCCTCCTTCAATATTGTGATTTTATATGCTCTGACACCATGTAAAAATTATACAACAAGCATGTATATCATGGATTCAATCTGATCTAACAATGTGCTAAATCTAGATACTGAATCACTTCTATAAATCAATTTCAGAATTAAAAACACAATCGCCAATCACATGACGCAAAGAAGAATCAATGAAACCACAACATAGATAATTTCCCAGGGAAAGCTTGCTGCTCAAAACCCCACTATCTTATATTGTATAATCAACATGGATGCATGAAACAATTACATACAACTCTTCTCACAAGAGCCCTCTTGTACTCGGATAATTGTCTCACACTATTTTAGATAAAATTGACCAATACTTAGCCAATTTATTGCCTCTGGACAACCTACCTTACTTTTGCAATCCCTGATGAATGCAATCCCTATTATTTTGGAATTTTTGCCTTTCTTGACTACTCAAGTATCATGGGAAATCCAATGGGTGTTTGGTTTCATGGGAGCAACCAGATAATCCTACAATTGATAGTCAACTTCCTTTTCACCTAGATCTCAACTCGGTCTCCACTGGAACTGACATGCATGCATCTAATAATAGTAAATCCTTAGTTGCATGTAAGATCACTGATTTTGAATTAATTAATAATTAATTCACTTGATCTCTCACTAGTGTATCAAACAGTTACAACTAACACAACTGAGTTTAACACACTTAACTAAGTTAAACTGATTACAACCTGCATTAACTAATGCACCACTGCAGTTCGAACTCTATTACACCTAGAATTACTCTGCATGCCTCACCAACTAAATCTAACTTGAAATTCATGAGCTAACTGAGTTTATCACACTAAGTTAACTATTACAAGTTATTTTGAGATTAGATTACTTTCTGTTGTCCATCTTAATTAAGGGATAACTAAAATAGACATGCATCAAATTTATCCCACACCAGTGTAGGTGCTGCTAAGACTTGTGGTCCCACACTAGTGTAGGTGCTGCTTGGACCTCCTGGTCCCACACTAGCATGGGTGCTGAAATTTCTTGTTGAACTTCAACAAAGCATTGCCATAAAAATGATCCTAATTATGAACCTGATTATGATAAATCAAGTTTGATGTTGTATTTTAGTTCAAGGATATATTCTGTTATTCTCATACTTTGGTTCATCAAATGTTCTGAGGTTAGAAGATGTTTTAATTTACTATTTTCATTGTTTGAGTGATCAAATGTTTTAGGGCTCAAATATAGAAAAAATAAATGTGAGGAGTCCTTGAAGATTGAAAAGGGAAATGCAAAGAGCCCTTTATATAACTATTTGTCTTGGCTCGGCTCTTTAAATGCTATACCATGATTATTTATTTTAATGCTTCACACATAGACACATTATGCTATTTTTGGCACTGTAAGTAAAGTTTTAGGTGATGGCACTGTAGCTAAATACATATTATGCTATTTGTTTGAAGTCAATTTGTTTCAAATATTTGAAATAAACTTATGTGAGATACTTGTAAATATTGTAGATATGTTTAAATTTTATTTTATTTTTTCCATTTTTCTATCTTAATTTTGGACGTGATAATCTTAATATCCTTGTGTCACAAATAGTTTTATTTTTATTTATAGATATCCCATTCAGGAGTGATAAAAATCTTACAATGTTTCATTTATGCATTTATACATTTTTATATGTGAAAGTGAAAGTGGTGTGTATTGCTAGTTCATATCCCTATAAATATACATGTGCATGCCTCAGATCAACACAATTCTTCTCACTTAGATTAGAGGAAATATTTCTGCAACTTGAAATTTATGTTCGAATCCTTACCCTAATCTCAACCAAATGAAATAATTTCCAGTGACATTTTATTAAGCAATAGCTCACTTTCATTACCCGAGTCTAATTTCTACTCTACATAAATAAAAATATTTATTTGTAACCTTTCCAAAAACAATAAAATTTTTCTAAAACAATAACTCACAAGATGATGCCTCATGCATCCTTCTTCACAAATGAATTTCTCTTCCATATTTCACAAAAATTAATTTTATCTTTTATGGTTTATTACAATATCATATAATTTTAATATTTTTATTACACCAATAGGCGTTTTTCTGTGGGGTTGGGGTGGGTAGGGACTATTCACCCCAACCAATCGTAGAGATGCATTTTTATCTACCTCCCTTGAATTAAAATATGACACATAGAACGATTGAACTCATAGATGTGATCAATCAATTCCAAATCCCACACATTCTCCAAATAAATCTTGAATGCCCCACACTGTATTTCATTGTCCATATATTACACTTGATTATTGCTTTATGCATTCCCCCACTCCTATAGGCGTTCCTTTACACCTCATGGTGAAATTTATAGTAAATATTCTTAATGACCCATATTGTTTGATTTAATTGTATTTATTGTTATCATTGTGGAATTTTTCATTGTGCCCCATTTTTATAAAGGTGAGAGCACATGTGCGAATTCATTAATTTGAGTTTTTTGAAGTTTTGATATTTTCTTACAATTGTAATGTGGGGCCCACGAGAAGACCAATAAGTTTCATTTTTTTTCCTTATAAATGATAATAATAATAACTGGTGTTAGTTAAGGTTACCTTGGACTTTGTGGGCATCTTGTTGTTTTACACTCTTTTTATCTTGTTCACAATATTAATCCAATAAGTAAACTGTAGTCGATAACCTCAACACATGGGTTCTATGGACTTTATTATCAACAAACTCAAACACATCATTAAAATATAATTGATTACATGACATAGTATCCAATTAAATTTTTGAACTTAATGTAATATCCCCACACACAAGTTGTTATTTTTCCCACACAAATAGCACCGCAATTATTCAAATCAACAACATAAAATTTCAATCAAGTAAAAAAAAACATTTTTTGCTTGCAATTATACATAGGATCACATTTTTTCCACAGTAAATTGGCATTGTATAAATTGATGTTGTAGTAACAACGATCTTTTTGAATGGGAAATGGAAGAGGCACCTTCCTTTTTTTTAATGCATAAATGTGGTTAATTAATTAATTGATAATTACCATTGTATGGGAAGATGTGTGTGTGAGATAAAAAGCATGCAGGAGGATGCATATGCAGAGAAAGAAACATAAATCGATACACTTCCACCTTCGCATCAATTCATAAAATAGCAATACATTGAAATCAATTTTTTCCATACACAATTTTCTTAACAGTCTTGTGTTCCTTGTTGTTTTGTGAGGTTTACTATAAGTAGTGAAAAAATATGCTCAATAAAATACCTCTTCCAAAAGAGAAAAAAATGGTGCTCATAACTAAAACCTACAACTATAATTGCAAATCTCTATCTATGGTATAACAATTTTCATCCACCAAACATATGTCAAAATCCCCAAAATCCTTTTCACATATTTACCTTAGCACATTATACTAATACGTAGAACATCACTTGTATAAATAGAATTTTCAAATTTGTGAGCAAAACAAAGTTGGTTAATAGAAAAACCTGGAGCATGGTTTATAAATAACATTAACATAGAAATAAAACACTTGATCATTTGCAAATGTACAAATCGTTTAAAGAAACAAGCTAAGGATATTAATATCAAAATTCTCTTTCTTGATATTAATATCAAAATTCTCTTTCTTTCCATTCAAAATATGAAATCAACTTTTGTATTTGTGGCTTTTAAGCTCTAACTAGTCCTAAAAGTTGCAGGAAAAAATTCCCTGTCTATATGTGCTAAATCTATGCATAAAAAATTTTGTTGGGGATGCAAGATACCAAATCCAATAAACAGAGTAAGAAAAGTGAAAAAATGATTTGAAATACATATCTAAGGATTTTATTATGATTTTAGCTTTTGAATCAATCCACTGGAAATGGAGAGGTTGTATTCTATATTAATATTATAAAGATAAGGACATCTTGATAGGCAATATCATTCATTGTAACCACACATGGTCTATAGTTGTTGCAGAAGAGGAAGTGGAAGTGGAAGACATATACTAGTTGAAGGATTTAGTTGGTGTTAACAATAATCTGATTGAGTAGGAAATAGAAGAGGCACTAGAACTTTTTTTTTAAATGAATAAACAAGGTTAATTTATTAAATGATAACAATCATCATGCTAGCGAAAGAGCATATGGTAGGATGCATGTGCAGAAGAAGGAGTATGCAGGGGGATGTGTGCGGGAGAAAGAGTGTGTGGGAGGATAAGTGTGAAGGAAAAAGAGCATGTGTTAGGATGTCCGTGTGGAGTAAGGAATACAAGCCTGTACTCTCCCACACCTATGCACTTCTGCATAATATTTAGTTTTGATAATTATTATAAAAAGTATCTCTTCCACAGCTCCACATTTTCGTATAACATTTAATGTTGATAATTATTATTAAAAATATATTAATTAGAAAATGTTTAAAATAGATTTTCTATGATTATGCGAATTTCAAAGAAAAATGAATCAATTTTGGGATGCTTATAATTCCATTGTTAACAACTACTATATGTGGTCCTAGGTACGATATAATAGAATTTATCTCTTTGGGCCCCTTGATGCAAGCATGAGAAGGTTGATTGAAAATAGTCTATCAAATTGTATCCAACATTGGTAATTATAGGAGAAATGGGGTTCAAAAAGACCAGAGAGCTCTCACTGATAATGCACAAGAACATATTCTCAAAAGCTTGTGAGAATATGAATCACTTAGTCCAGCTATGTGGTTGTATATTCAATATCCAAACATGTGGCAACTAAGTTGGGCACAAAAATTGGAGAAGAAGGTGAAAATTATTGGTCCAAATGTTTTTTATTTAGTTAAATAAATATGGAGTTAATAGGTTGGATGAATCTTATAAAAAGAGTGGTGTGGAGAAGTAATAGGCTTGTACTACTTCTTGCACAACCTAGTTTTTAAAATAAAAATACAGCAAGTTTGCACTATTTAAATGGTTGGAATGTCCTTCCAACAACTTTGATAGATATATTTTTGTTCAATTAATTTATCTATCTTAATTCACATTGAACCGTGATCGCTTCATATGATGAATTTCTCAAATGGTCCCTAGAGAGAATTTTTAGTGTCGAAGGGAAAATCTTGAAATTCCTTTACGTTATAGATTCTTTGTCCATAGTATTTATGAAGAGGTGAAATTCAAAGTTATAACTTTAGAAGACATTTCAAAAAGCTTTAGATGTGACATTAGAGTTAAGAAAGGTTTCCTTTATCCCCTACACTTTTTGGTTTATTTATTTACAAATTGGAAGAGTGTCTAAATCTGCAAGGTGGTGATGGTGTTCTGTTGGGGGAGTTTGGGATAAATATTCTTTTATATGTTGATGACCTTGTATTGATTGCTAAATTGGCCCATGGATGGAAGATGCAACTATATGGCCTTGAGAATTTTTTTAAAACACTAGGGATGCAAGTCAATACAAGCAAGATGAAAATAATGATTTTCTATAATAAAAGGAAGCATCACAATCATACATTCTTCTTTGATGGTGAAATTATTGAATAAGTAAATGAATAAAAGTGCCTTGGGATTGATTTCAACAACAATATTAATTGGGAGGACTACAGAAATAAGATAATTTTAGGAAGGTCTAAATCATTATATGCTCTTCAAAACAGATGTAGAGAGGAAGAGTTATCAGACTAAAAATGATTAAATTTCTTTTTGAACTCATATTTTTTCTAGTGATATTATATGGGTGTGAATTCATGGCTAGAAACATCCCTATCTAAAAATGGAAATAGATTGAGAAAATCCAAAAACGCTTGATCACGACCTAGTTCAAAATAACAAGTTTCGTTCCTTATGAGATAATGTTGAGTAAAAGAGGAGAATACTACATCAAATAAATTTCTATGGTGTGTCTCATAAGGTACCTAAAAATAATTGAGAAAATGGGAGTAGGTATATGGCCTAAAATTATCTTCAATGATGGCATGAGTGAAATAAAGAAATCATGGATGAGACAAAACAACAAATGGATGAAAAAATGGAATATTTACCTCAATGCCTATCCCAAAAATAGTAAGGAGTAAAATAATTTTGTTATGGAGAAGTTTCATAAGCGTATATGGGGAAAGAATTGGGTTGAAAGAATAAGTATTATGTTCAAGAATTAAACCCCACCTGTAATATCCAAAAAAAAGAGTACATTGGAACTAATATTTTGTGGAGAAAAACGATTTCTATTTCTCAATTAAGAACTAATTTTTATCAACTTCAGTGTGAAACAGTATAATGGAAAATACCTAAAGAATGTTGGGAAGAACGCGTCTGTACTTTTTTCAATTCTTGGGTAGTGCAATAAAAAAACCATTTTATTTTGGAGTGTGATGCTTTCAAAGACATCACAGATAGTTATGGCAATGTGTTAGCATTGGTTCCTTGGAATTTTATTTTCAGCGAGGGGATTGTTAGAAGGTTGAGTCACCTCATCATCAATTTGAGTAAGAAAAGGATTAAATTACAAAAGGTGAAATGTGGGGAAGTTGGTGGTCCCATAGACTATTTTTAGTCTCATGGATGTTGAAATAACATTCATTCATTCATGGATTTCGATCTAGAATTGGTAATATTATATGTATTATTCTCTTGTTTTAAATTTGTAAAATAAAATAAAATTTAGAATAGCTTTATGGGCCTCAAATAATTCATACCTGAATGCAAATTCAAAAAGAAAATAAAGAGCCTTGGGTAAATGAAATTTGCAAAATCGTAACTAGCTGACGATTTTTAAGTGTATTCAGAAAAATATAGGATTTAATTCACAATTATTATGGTCATATTCATTTCGAATCGATGTGTTGTGTAGAGTGTGGGGGTGTAGAGGAATAATTTTTTAACTTCACCTCCCACCGACTTACATAAAGGGCATACAATCACGTCACTTCGACATCACTGGGAAGAGCAATAAAAAAATAGTATTTTGAAAAACTATCCTTTTTTACTTAAAATTTGTTGTTAGGCATTGACCAATACCAAAAATAAAACACCACCACTATGGGAATTATGTCACATCAAGGCTCACTCAGCCAAAGGAAAATTATAAATATGATTTCAAGAAATTAGAAAATTATTTTTGAATTTACCAAAAAATAGAGAATTTCAACATTTTCCCAAAAAATTGGATAAAATTGTAAGAATTGAGCAAAATAATCAAAATTCAATATAATTTGACAATGAGGTGTTTGTTATAGTCTGAAGTGAGGAAGGGACCAATGTAGTTGACTTTACTTAAGAACTAGAATTTATTTTTAAAATAATTATAACTTTTAACAAAATAATATAATTGTTTGTTTTGAGTGTGTTCCAATTTCATGGCACTAGGGATGATTCTTAATCATTAAATAATGTGTATGTTGGGTTCAAATTTAATTTGATATAAAGACCTACTACCTAATATTTAAATCTCTTTGAGTGACATCTTTGAATCATGATTTTTAGCTTCATAATATTGACTTATGATTTGGACCTTACCATAAGTTTTGAAATTATATTTTCAGAGTGGTTATAATAATATTAAGGTGGGTGAGTTTAATTATTATAATAGGAACTATGCTACAATATAATCCACGTAGTGTTGGAATTTGGATTCCTTTTTACCAGTGACATAAAAAAAAAAATCGCATTTTTGATCTTTACGTTTCACGTCTAGGAATGTTATGATTAATTTTTTTCCCATAAATAGTAGTGATGTTTTGATAATAAATTAACCCTTCACTAATAAAGGTTTAATTAAAAATTACCCTTAAATAACATAGTATTGTTAAATTTTTTTACATATTTATCAAAAGGAAAAAAAATAAAATGAAGATAACACAAAAATGGTTTATTGAATATTTAAGATTGTTTTACGCACTTATTGGCATGATCCATAACTCCCATACCATCCAAATTATAGTTATCAGTTCTTAATTGAAACATAGGATACAAAAATTATGGAGTCTCCTTTACTCACACCCCAAGCCATTATTGCAATCAATTCACTCCTATTTTAGATTTCTCAATTTTGGTATTTATTAAACCAAATTTTAGTGGAAACAAGTTCTACTAATGTGAATGGAAAAATATCCCAAGAAGAAATTTCCATCTCAACGACTTTGGAGTTCAGAAGAGGTTGTCCTCCAAGATCCACTTTTAAAATCTCGACAATCATAATCACATAGAATCGATGTGGGGGTATGCAGTGGAGATATTGTAGTAAGGAAAGCAGGACATATTAAAAGCGTTTTAATATTTCATAAATTACGATACATGTCATTCTTCATGATCTAAATCTTTCAAATATTTTAAGTGATCTATTTGGACTCTTGAAATTAGATGGTGGTGAATTCATAAGAATTTTGGCAGCATTTCCAGTTGTATGAATTTTTGCTTTATTCTCAGGTGAATGAGGTGTAATTATGTATTAGTGCATTAAGACAATGAAACATAGGTTCCTGAAGTGGACCTACAAAATCCACTTCTAATTTTTAATTTACATTAATATAAGAGTCCACTACCTAGGCTACAATATAATCCACTAACACTTAAATACATTTTTTCTAAAAATCAACAGTCAATTTTATTTTTATATTATTACTAGTTTTTGATGAAAGAGTACTATCCATATTTGGAAAACTCAACAGTTATGAAGGGCGAGCACACCTTACTCTTATCTTTTTTAAAATTTCAGCAATCTTGTTATATTGCATCTGCGAATTTCAGCCATCTTGTTTCAATTTCTTGCAATTAGTTTATATTCGGTTTCTTTCGATCATTCTGAAATATTTTTTTGAATGAAGGAACCTATTAGTGCCTCTATAAATTTTAGCTTTTCATGTTTTCTTAAGACTCTAAATCCTAGAAATCTATAAATTTAAATTGGTAGTGAAATCAACATTTTCAAGGTGATAGCATGCCTTTTGACAATATCACTATTGGTGGGTCAAGTAAGTGACACATTGTTCTGTAGAGAATTCCAAGAAACACGAGAATTTTAATCTACTATTAACTATGACAATTCAAAAATGAGAGGGAAGATTAGAAATCAAAAATTTGAACCAAAGGAAACCCAATCAGTTGTTAAGTATTTGGCCTCTAAAGTTGACGTATTGAGGGAAGAAATTAAAGATAACACCAACTTATCTTATTATTCCAATGGCACTCTTATGCCTTTCAGGAAAAACCTCTGTAATATAAATTATTGTGTGGAAACTTTTTCACTACAACAAATTTGATGTATTCATTTTTCAATTTTTTTGGAACCATCCATATTGATCATAGATGACATTACGTCTGCAGTGGCTTCAGCCTCGAGCACGTGGCCCACAGTTGTTCAGTTGGATTTCAGAGAGAAGCATGACTATACTAAGGAAGAAAATATAAATATTGTTTTTTATGGGGTTAGACCACACAAAACCATGGTCCTTCAATGGCCCTCGTGGAACACTAGTGCTTGGGTTTCCACCAGAGGATGGATGGTTTTATCTAGACAACCAAGAATTTTGGACAGTGGACATGGTAGTGACAGACGATGAGTTTGTTGTGGATCTTGAGACTGTAGCACATGAGATTAGGCATTTTATTAGGTTGTACCATTCCACACTGTTGCTTTGTCATGTATATATATATATATATATATATATATATATATATATATATATATATTACCTCCAGAAAAATAAAGCATCAAGTCACTTGTGATGATATAAAGGGATTTGTGGTTCTTTATGGGCTACGGACTTCTAACTACATCGTAATCCATACGTTGGGCTTGATTGAAAATTCAAGAAGCATGGATGCCTCAAGATTTTCCATAAAAATGATCTTGATTATTATTCTGATTATGATAAATCTAGATTCATGTTGCATTTTAGTTTAGGGATATCTTCCATTAATATCATAGGTTGGTTCAACAAATGTTCTAAGGTTCATATAATTTTTAATTTACTATTCTCATTGTTTGAGTGATGAAATATTTTAGGGTTGTAATATAGACAAAATAAATGTGAGGAGCCCTTGAAGATCAAAAATGGAAATGAAACGAGTGTTTTAGATAATCTTTTTTCTTGGCTCGACTTATTAGATGTTAGAAAACAATTATTTATTTTAATTCTTCACACAGAGACATATTATGCTATTTGTGGCACTCTAAGTAAATTTTTAAGTAAAGTTTTAGGTGATGGAACTATCAGTAAAGACATATTATGCTATTTTATTTTAAATATATGAAATAAATTTATGTTGGCTACTTGGAAATATTGCAGATACATTTAAATTTATTTTATTTTCCCAATTTTTTTTATCCTGGTTTTGGGTGTGATAATCTTAATATCCTTGTGTGATATGTAGTTTTAATTTTATTTATAGATATCCGATTGAGGAGTAATACAAATTTTATAGTGTTTCATTTATGAGTTTATGTTGGATAAGGGACCCTTCAAAGAAAGAATTTGAGAAAGACCCTAGAGATTCAGGAGCGGAGCACGCAAAATAGAGTCCATTTTGAGTCTTAGAGGCTTTGGGGTGGGTAAAAGCCCCTTATTTTGTAAAAATATGGTAATATTTTGTAAATGTTGAGCTCCACCCATGGTTTTTAGACCATGGTATTGTAAATGTAAAAGACTATATAAGGATTCTATGATAGACCTTAAAGAGATAAAGTTTGATGTAATTGACGATATGCACTTAGATGTTACATTTTTTTGAGTCCGAGTCTGTGGTTTTGGGTTAGAGGAAAGGCTCTTGCAACTGAGTGCATAGAGACTTTGGGAAGTCTATAGCTGAGTGCGCAAGGTGGAACTAGTTGTATTCAGAAGATTTGAATGTTAATGAAAGACTTTTGAAGACATATCCACATTTTTGTTGATTTTTTTTATTTAAATTTTTTGATGATTATTTGTGCTAAGTAAGGGTTATGATCTATAATTTCATAGCGAAGCCTTTTTTATGGTTATTTATGATGTTTTATGATTGAACAAGTAATATTTCACAGTATGCAAATTAGTTCAATATATGTGTTAAACAACAACTATATTATTTATAGGTTTGATCCTCAAAGTCTTGTTAATTATAGAAAGGAAGAGAATCCCTAAATCCATACTCCACCGTCCCTCTAAATGTAGAAGCCTGGTTCTAGCATCCCCCTATATTTCCTTTGGTGAGACTTCAGTCTGCGTAAGCATATCATTTCCAAAAGGGCCAAGAATAGTGGATTTTGTTGGTTCACATAGCCATATTTGAACCTGGGTCTAGGCCCCATCAAGCCAACATATAGGCTATTGCCACGACTGGGATCTGAGTGAGGAATAGATGGATG